>JACEFO010002466.1:0-55492 GCA_015342445.1 Digitaria exilis
TACAGACCTGCATAGTTCAAATCCCCTCGCTTTTCACCACACTATTGCACAGTTGTAGGCCCGGCCCGGCTTCACGCCGGCAACGGTGTCCTGTGTAAGGGTGGGGTAGGGGTTCGGGGTTCTCATCTACTTTCTGCTGTCTCTAGGCTTTAGTTTCCTCTCTGTACACTTGCTTCTCTTTAGGTTCTCTTCTCTCCGTTCTTTCCTTCCTGTTATAATGCTTTTTTAGGTTCTCCTACCTCTCTATGGTCTTTTTCTTCTCTGTAAGGTTGCTTCGCTAACTATAGCTTCTACAGGTGTATTAGGGCCTTTACTATTGCAGAATTATGTGTGTTACAGTGTTCCATGATCTGGACTACTATCATTTTGATGTGCGGCTGAAAGATGTCCCCCTGAATCTTGTGTAGGTAGACACTGTCAGTCTTTGCTTTTCCTTGTAATTAGATAGCCCGTGTCCATCCAATTCAGCCTTTGTTTTTTTTCCCTATAGTTAAGTGTTATCATTCTTTTTTTCTTACTATGCTTATGTCCTGAGCCTGGTGAGTTTTTTGGTGATGGTGTTCTTTTTTTTAAAAAAAATGTTGATTGACTTGAGGTGTTGTGACTATTAGTGATGCCTGGTCCTTCATGTGGGAGGGTTGCACGTTGCCGCGAGAAGAGTCAGAAACGAAGGTTTGCGGTTTCACAGGTTTTCTTAGACGACCAGTATTTGCCAACACCGGTACATCCTCTGGCCTACCTCAGGCTGGTCATGTGCCTGTGTGCAGCCAGGTTCCGGGTCAACAGATAACAACGAGTGAGTAGTTGCTCATTGTCCTTTCATGGCATGCAACGATATAGTTAACTTCTGCTTCACCTAAACTGAACAGGAAAAAGGAGCCTCATGGATTTTTCTGTAGAAGTAGCAAGGACTAATCGGCGGCGTCGCCTTAGTAGGATGCACTGCAAGAGGTCCTCTACTGTAGGCGCCTCAATGCCTGCGGTGCCTCCTCTTGATAAAGCATACATAGAAGACCTGAAAGGTTTGTAGGTGCTCCTTTACCGTAAAAGTATAATTGCTTACGATGCTGCTATGTTTGCCCTGATTTTCCTTTGTGCATATGTAGATTCCTACCCAGACCAGTCTTACTATGGTGGTCCGACACATGAATGTCCCTACTGCGGTGCGGTTTTTTGGTTTCAAGAAAGAGCGAAAACAATCTCTGTCGTATCAAAACGAAAAATTGTGTACAACCCATGCTGTAGAGGATCCAAAATTGATTTAAAACCTTAAGCAAAACCACCTGCTCCTCTTTCTGACTTATTGAAATTTGATGGCGATTCACGTTCTAGGAGGTTTCTTAGACAGATTCGATCCTACAACTCCATGTTTGCATTTAGCTCTTTAGGTGCATCCGTTGACAGTACCATAAATAATGGGACTGCGCCTGATGTTTTCAAAATAAATGGGGTTGTTTACCATCATATTAGTTCCTTGCTGCCCAAAAATGGCTCACGACCAACATTTGCACAGCTTTACATATACGACATTGAGCACGAATCAAGCAACCGTGTGGGCCTGTTTAAGGCTGGCGACCTTGCTTCCAACCAGCCAGACCCAGAAATTGCACAAGCCCTCCTGGATATGCTTAATGAGCATAATAGCCTTGTCAAAGCGTTCAGACTTGCTAGGGAACATTGGAACAGTGTGGTGATCAGAAAGTAACTTTGCGTTTGTTAGGATGCAATTCACGTCATGATGTCCGGCACAACCTACCCACAAGTGGTGAGATTGCGGCGATAATAGTGGGTGATTACTCAGCCGAAGAGTACACTTATGATGTCCTTGTGCATGATAAAGACCATGGGCTCAAACGAGTTTCTTGTTTGCATCCTTCTTACATGGCTCTGCAATACCCGTTGTTGTTTCCCTATGGAGAGCATGGCTTCCATCTTGGAATAAAATATTCAGATGCTGATGATGTCTGGTATGATCTGTAAATACATAACCATGCTCGAATTTGGTAGATTTCACATGCACTATAGATTAAACGAGGCGAATCCATACGCTTGCTATGGCAGGTTGAGCGACCAATTAGTTGTTGACTTTTACTCCACGGTTGAGGGCTCTAGGTTTAAGTTTATAGCTGATCACCAAAAGGAACTACGGTGCGAGTCTGTACAAGGGATAGCTGATGCCATTGGTAAAGGTGTTACTAGCGCGAGTTCTGTTGGTGAGATAGTCATTATGCCCGCGTCCTTTACTGGGTGGGGAGGCGGTATCTTTGTGATGAATACCGGACGCTATGCCATATGTAGGGTGTACGACCCTCTGACCTTTTTTGTGACATTCACGTGCAACTCTAATGCCGAGAAATTTGCCGATGCACTGAGATTTGAGCCTGGACAGCACCTGGCGACCAGTCTGATCTTATTGTCCGAGGTTTTCATATGAAAGTCGATGAATTCATAGAGGATATTAGGGAGGGAAGGACGTTTGGTGCGATCCGTGCAGGTGAGCCACTGCCGCATCTACATGTATTTGCTGCTCTCCTTCGTTTAGTATAAACTGACATGCGCCCAGTGGTTTGTGCAGTTTTGTACACCGTAGAGTCCAAAAAACGTGGCCTGCCACACATACAGCTGTCTTGTGGTGGCTGATTCAAACCCTGAATTCAGCGCTTCAGCCATTGATGCCTTCATCTCTGCAGAGATACCAGACAAGGATGCAGACCCTCTAGGCTATGCTTTAGTTGAGGAGTTCATGATGGCACGGTCCATGTGGCGATGACAACAAGAAATGTCCTTGCATGAAAGACGACAAATGTTCCAAAAACTTTTCAAAAACATTTCAGAATGAAACTATTGTCGATGAGTTTGGTTTTACTATATACAAGCGTAGAAACAATGGCAGGCATGTCTTGAAAAATGGTGTTAGGCTGGATAACAAAAATGTAGTGCCTTACAACATGAACCTCCTGAAGAAATACAATGCACACATCAATGTGGAATGGTGTAATAAATCAAACATGATTAATACCTATTTAAATATGTCACAAAAGTAGTGATAGGGCGAGGATATACTTTGAGGTCACTGCTAAGTGCTAAGACTTCAAATGCGTCTCCTGGCCCTCAACTACCTCCACGAAATGAGATCCAAGAATACATTGATGCTCGGTTTCTGACTGCCTGTGAAGCCCTGTGGCGTGCCTTTGAGTTTGACGTTCACTATAGGATGCCTCTAGTAGAGCGATTGTGGGTTCATCTTCCAGGGATGAATCATGTGCGATATGAACCAGATGCTGATCTAAGAGCATTAGCTGATAGCCCAGAGGCAAAGAGTACCATGCTAACTGAATGGTTTGAAGCAAATGCAAAATACGAGGACGCTAGACACCTAACATATTGCGATTTTCCAAAGGAGTGAACCTGGGTTGCTTCTGACCGATATTGGCGGAAGAGGGTGCCCTGTGCTAAGATAGGTCGTATGTACTATGTACATCCAACTGCTGGTGAGCTTTACTACCTACGCATGCTGTTGATGATAGTTAAAGGTGCAAAAAACTATGCTGATGTAAGAACCTTCGACAATGTGGTATACAAACGTTTCAAGGTGAGTGTGAGGCAAGGGGTTTACTTGAAAGCGATAATGAGTGGATTATGTTGTTTTACGAGGCTATAGTGAGTGCATCGGCGCATCAGCTTAGACATTTGTTTGTGATTGTGGTGCTCTTCTGTTCTATTGGTAATGTGCGTGCCTTGTTTGATAAATACTGGCTTTATTTTACCGATGACGTACACAAAGGGTTGAGAGATGCACTTGGAACCCATGTTAAGTTGTCCCCCAAGAACAACTAATGAACCTTCTTATGCATAAACTAACAGACCTCTTTGCTAATAATGGATGCAACATAAATATGTATGACCTACCAAGAGTGACGACGCAGGGTTGTGGGGTGACTGAAAATAGGCTGATTAATGATGAACTTGATCCTGAACCCTTGATGTCATCCATGTACACTTCGGCTTTGATTTCACAACTAAATGCTGACCAAAAAAGTGTGTTTGATACAATAACTGAACGAGTTCTAGGTGGTTCCGCTGGTTTTTTCTTTATGTGTGGTCACGGAGGCACGGGCAAGACTTTCTTATGGAATGCTATAATTGCTAGGTTACTATCCGAAAAGAAAATAGTCCTCGCAGTCGCATCATCTGGTGTAGCATCCTTGTTGTTGCCTAGGGGCCGTACTGCACACTCTAGATTCAAAATCCCTTTCGATATAAACGATGCTGCTACGTGTAAAGTCAAACGAGGTACCATGCTTGCTGAGTTAATACAGGTTGCGTCACTTATTATATGGGACGAGGCTCCAGTGACCAATTGGCGTTCTTTCTGAGCATAGGCCCAGCAACGCAATGCTTCCGTTTGGAGGCAAACCTGTTGTTCTCGGTGGTGATTTTAGGCAGATCCTACCAGTTGTGCGCAAAGGGTCACGTTCCTCTATTGTTGGTGCGTCCATTACGAATTCTAAACTATGGCAACATGTGGTGCTTTTGAAACTGCGCATTAACATGCATCTCCATAACCCTATGTTGAGAGGAGATCAGCGTGATGAACTTGACAGATTTAGCAAATGGATCCTAGCTGTTGGTGATGGTACTCTCCCTATTGAAAAAATAGGAGACGAGCATGAGGCATCATGGGTCACCATCCCTGATGATCTACTAATTCGTACTGAAAGTGACAAAATTGATGCTCTTGTGTCCGAGGTGTACCCATATTTGTTAGCGAGATATCGAGATCCATCCTACTTAGCATCACGGGCCATTGTCTATCCAAATAATTCTACTGATGATGAGATAAACGAGTATATTGTTTCCCTACTTCCTGGTGAGAGTGTGCATTGCATAAGCTGTGACACAATATCTAAAACATCTAAACCCATACCTAATTTTGATATACTTTACCCTCCTGAGTTCCTCAACTCAATAGAGACAAGCAATTTTCCTTGCCACAAACTTGTGCTTAAGAAAGGTGCTGTTGTGATGCTTTTAAGAAACCTAAATCAAAACATAGGACTTTGTAATGGAACAAGACTGCTGGTCTGTGAACTTGGACAGCGTGTGCTGCAATGCATGATCCTTATAGGAACGAACATTGGTGAGACTGTCTATATACCTAGAACTGCCCTTACAACAATAGATGTAAAATGGCCCTTTACGTTGCAGAGGAGGCAGTTCCTCGTACGGGTATGCTATGCGATGACGATAAATAAGAGTCAAGGTCAGACCCTATCAAGGGTGGGCCTTTACCTTAAGAGGCCCGTATTTACTCATGGACAACTTTATATTGCTGTTTCGAGAGCTACGTCTAGGAGTGGTCTAAGAATTCTGATTGAAAATGACGACGGTTCATGCGGATCAAAGACGCGAAATGTGGTGTACCAGGAGATTCTTGATGCCGCTGAAGCGGCATCTACCTAATACTCCTGCTACTTTGCTGACTTTTGTTGTAAATAAGTTATGTAATTATGGGTGATTTTTTTTCACCTGGTCCTACTGTGTGTTCTTATTTGCTTCTCCCTGTTGCCTATCTAAGTTTTGGTTTGTGCATTTTACTCCAAGGTGATCAGTTGTTAATCTATAAGCTTTCGGGCATGGTTGTGTATGTCTTATCTGTTGGATTTATTTATGTATTGATGGCCTTGCATTTTCTACAGATGGGAGACATGCTGCTTCCACACCTTATGGTTGGAGATTGCAGCGAGCGCATATGCGTTCGTGTTTCTAGGTTTTGGGAGTTGTACAATCCTCAAGATGAGTCGATGCTGCTGCATACTGACATGGTTCTTGTTGATGAGGAGGTGCGTTACATTCCTTTACGTGTTATTCTAGCAAACTGATTCTGATTAGCCTGCGATGTATACATATATATTGTTGTTTGTGCTTATATTTTTTTGAGCAGGGCAATGCCATACACACCCAAGTCTATCCTGCTCATAGTGAGGCATTCAAGCAAATGATAACAGAAGGCAAGGTCTATAACTTTTGCTACTTCCGAGTTAGAAAGTCTGGCACCTACAAACCAGTTCCAAATGATCTGGTGGTGATCTTTTCCAAGTGGACCACGATAGAGGAGGTGGCTTAGATCCCTCCTGCTTTCCCAGAGTACGCGTACACACTTGCTTCCATGGAGCAGATTCAGTCACGCATAGATAGCATAGCTTTGTTCACAGGTGAAGAGTGTCCCACTCCTTATATTTATGCTTTGGGTTATCTTTGTTTAGCTAGGACCCACGATACAGAATGTTTCCACTTCTTATATTTATGCTTTGGGTTATGTCTATTCATAACTTTAATGTACTGTCTCTTGAAATAGATGTCATTGGAGTAATCACCTCTATCTCGAATGTTGATACCATACAAACAAGGATGAGGCAGGGTGATACCCAACGGAGGACAGTCATGATACGTGAGCCAAGGTACTGATGAGTCAATTCTTTATAGGCTTCCTTATGTCTATACATGCACATGATGTACTTGTATATGATGTTCAATACTTACACTGACTTTCACCGGTGTTGTAGTGGTACATCGCTGAAGGTAGTGCTTTGGGGAGAGAGGGCTGTTTCATTCCCAGCTGAGGAGATGCACAAGAATAGTCAGACCTCACCACAAATTGTGATCTTTTTCGGTATGCTTGTCAAGAGTTATGGTGGTCTGTCCTTTACTGGTAGCTCACCATGCAAATGGTACATAAACCCTCAGGTCCTAGAGGTAAAGAAGCTTATGGCTAGGTATGTGTTAGTTTAACACTTGTGGTTTTTGCAAGTTCTACGTCCTTGTCAATTGATCACAATGCCTCTTTAAGGCTGTAACTTCATCTCCCTTTCTTGTACAGTGCAAAAGCCGTGCATCAGCCAATTAGTTGGACCGAGGATGCCATTCCATCCCAGATAAAGAATGCTGCTCAGGAAAAGAAGATTTCTGATATAAAAAACCTCAACCCTTTTTAGTGCAAGGTACTGCAAATACCATTCAACACTTATGTTGTGCTTTTCAATTGCTCAGTCATATACGGACAACTACTTGGTTGATGTTCCTGCAGAAGGAGGAATTCCTGGTTACTGTGACTATAAGGAAGATCGACAGCTCATGGTGGTATAATGCATGCAAGAAGTGTATCAAGATAGCTAAACGCCACGGTGATCTGTACAAGTGCACCAATCCTGGTTGTGCTGCTGTTGGGATGCCCACTCAGAGGTCAGCTGTCAGCCCTCCCTCCTAGCCATTTTTTGGGGCAATAGGTCATGTGGTGTGTCCTGATCTGTTGCACTTAACTGGTCCTTTGCTCTATGTAGGTACAAGTTGGATATCCTTTCCGGAGATGAGACTGGTGACACCAACTTCGTTGTTTTTGGACGGATAGCCCAACGACTAACCAAGAAAGCAGCTGATAGCCTCATTGCTGATAACCCTTGGTTTCATTCCTGATGAGATTACCAAGTTTCTTGAGAGGACTTACATATGGAATGTCAGCTTCACTGATAGCACCATAGAGTCAGGAAACATTACCTTCCAGGTTAATGTAGTGGTGGCAGAGATAGATGATGGAAGTGCAATCATACCAGCAACACCGACTGGATCTCAGGCATCGTCTCTCATGCTCTCAAAAGGTGCGAGTCCAAGCGTGCAAGACACCCCTCAGAAGTCCAAGCGTGCAAGACACCCCTCAGAGTAGCGCCCCTTTGCCTCTATCACAGTTCCCAGTTGCTTCTGAGACTAGCCTTGCCTCAAGTGCTACACCAACTAAGGTGAATCTGCCTGCACCAGAACTGATGGATACACCACAGGGAGGGAAGGGTGCTCCAGGGGATGAGGTATGATGCTCCTTTTTGACACCACATGTGTTGTTTACAGTAGATAACATATTGTTCTTGCACAGGCTGATACCTTGACCTCTGCTGCTGCCTTGCCTGACTTACCTGATAAGCCATCCACAAAGAACCAGAAGACTACTGCAAAGAAAAGGTTAGCTCTATCAGTGTACAATGGTGCCGATCCTACTGCTTTGCTACTACATGTTGACCTCTTGTATGCCCTTGCAGGACTCGTGGATCCCCTACCAAAAAAGTGAATAAGGAACTGTTTCCTGTGGGGCAAGCTGGGGATGACGATGGTGATGGTGTGCCTGCTGCTACTAAGGCCAGGTGATACCCTACACCATTTCTTTGTCTGCCTCTGATGCACTCCTATCTGTTTCCTCCAGTAGAGTTGATCCTACTGCTTTATTGCTACGCATTGAACACATGCACCTTCAGGGCTCACCCATCCCCCGACAAAAGAGTTGCTAGGGGCCTGCTTGCTGAGGAACAAGGTGAAGGATCGGGGGGTGATAGCGGTGGAAGTGCAGCAGATGCTCCTAAGGAAAGGTAACTTTGTGCATTGTTGTTTGCTTACGGCTGCTTTGGTTAGTAGTCTATTCTGAGTGCACTAACTTCTGCTTATAATTGCTTTGGTTGTTAGTCTATTCTCAGGAGGAAATGTATCAGACCAGTTTGTCAATAGTCTACTCTTGAGAAAATAAAATGTTGATATGATATCAGCTGAGATTTTTTTTGTGGCTAAGTAAAGTTTTAGTTTCCAGTTCATTTCCTTGTGCACTACAACATGTCATTAAACATTGGTGCTAGAGAATAAACTTCTTTTCTTTCTGCAGTCCCAGCACCGCTGCGTGAAGCAGCGAAACTCATGTGCATTTTGGCCGCTCCGTGTTACACCATCCTTTTGGGACCATTCAGCTTCATCGACATGTCGTCTTCATCCACTTCTCCCTTCAACACGTGCAGCGTTTTGTTAGTTGTTTCATGTGACTTTCGCAGTTAGTATCTAAAGCTACCACTTGATCTACATGGTAGCTATGCAGACTTTTGCTATTTGTGGTGATCGGATGTATTGTAGTAGCTATGATTTATATGCCGGACAAACACCACTTGATCGGATGTGATGTAACTAAAAGTTGTTGCCTGACAAACACCATGGCTCTGGTGACCTTAGATAGCACCGTGTGTGCGCTTTAGTGTCTGCTATGTAAGTGCTGGACAGAGACCTCATGTGTTGTCTGTCACTTCTATGACAGGGTGTGTTGTTAGCTTGTACAATTGTTATGTCAGATGGACACCCTTTCCTGTTGGAATCTGCATTTTCATTTGCAGTGTCATTTTCTTTGTTTCGCTGTTCTTTGTTGAAATCTTGGTAGGGCGCGCAATGCGCGCCCAACGGTTCTAGTGTATGTAAAGACTTAAGGATTTTAGACACATTTGAGTCACTCATAAGCGTAACACCCTACGTCATGTGAGGTGTGTTGATTGCACCAGCGAGCTTTCTGTGTCTTGGCTTTGTTTTGATATGCTTAGTTTTTACTTCTATGGGTATCTTTTACTATGGTAATTACCGCCCCGACGTTATCGTCTTTAATGAGGGGATTCATTCTAGCTCCATGGGCCCCAAGGATGGGACCCCAACTTATTTTCTCAGCAAAACTTCCCATTTTGCTCCAAACCTCCCTGCAAACGCCTGCTCGTTCTGTAGCCTAATCGTCAAAATTTCATCTGAAAACCCGGAGAAAGAGACAGAGAGGCGTGTCGTTGGATCCGGTTCCTCCGAAGTAGTTGAATCTACCTTAAAGAGATGTTAAATGTTGCTGACCCTTCGATCACCATCCGATGGCCACATTCAGGATCAAGAGAAACAGGGGCCCGTACGGCTATAAACAAGAATAAACATACGTATGTTCGCTACACCTCCCCGGTTAAATAAAAAAAAGCTCCGCCGCCGCCTACGATGCCTTTGCGCCTCGCTCGTGGGATCGAGATCCTCTGAAGTTGCCGATTCTACCTCAGAGGGAGGTTGGAGGAGCTGCATCATTCGATCCACATCTGACGGACAAATACAAGAACGAGAGTGTTTTCTGGTTTGGCTCAAATGTCAATCCTACTTGCTTTGTCCTATTCTGCTTTTTCGTCGGCAGCATCGTCGATCGACTCCGCCTCACTGGGCTCCTCGCCGCGCGCCGCCGGTCTGAGCCAAGACATGCGCATGTGCGGTAGTCGATCGAGGCTTCTTGTCACGACGCTGAAGCGAGCCGGCGCCGGCGCCGTGGACGCCGGCGGAGCCGATGACCCCGTGCCTCAACTAATCCACTCGCTTCGCTGTGGCCGTCGGTCCCACGTGATCGAAGAACATCTTCCTCCGAGCCTGCGGCTTCGTCTGTTGAAGCGCAGGAGCAGGCGACGACGAGCTGCCGCCGCTCCGCTTGCGTGCATGTGTAGGTGCCACGAACGATGGGAGAGGGCGAACAGCGGAGCATGCGGCGCGGCACAGCACCCTGTGACGGGCGAGGCGCAAAGGCGTCGTAGGCGGCGGCAGAGCTTTTATTTATTATTTAACCGGTGTAGGTGTAGCGAACAGACGCATGTTTATTCTTGTTTATAGCCATACGGCCCCTGTTTCTCTTGATCCGGAATGTGGCCGTCGGATGGTGATCGAAGGGTCAGCAACATTTAACATCTCTCTAAGGTAGATTCAACTACTTCAGAGGAACCGGATCCCGCTTGTCACCGTCCACCATCGCCCTCCCCCGTCACAGGGTGCCGTGTCGCGCCGCGTGCTCTGTTGTTCGCCTTTTCCCATCATTCGTGGCACCTACACATGCATGCAAGCGGAGCGGCGGCAGCTCGCCGTCGCAACAGACGAAGCCGCAGGCTCGGGGGAAGACGTTCTTCGATCACGTGGGACCGACGGTTACAGCGACGCGAGTGGATTAGTTGAGGCACGGGTCATCGGCTCCGTCGGCGCCCACGGCACCGGCGCCGGCTTGCTTCGGCGTCGTGACAAGAAGCCTCGATCGACTACCGCACATGCGCATGTCTTGGCTCAGACCGGCGGCGCGCGGCGAGGAGCCCAGTCATATGCCAGTGGGATTGATCACAGAGACTTGTTACATGTAAGGTAAGGGATAACAATTTTGTAGGACAACACAATTTCAATGTATTACTGATCCATAAACTGAAATGAAGTTACTACATCCATAATATTGAGATAAGTAGCGCAGATGTACAGTATCAGATTTAGATCAAACCTAGGGAGGAAGAGGATGGTGCAAATTTTTACCTTACTCTGACTGTTCCCTTAGATATTCTGGTCACTTTACATGCTCCCCACTCCCCACCATGGTTTTTAAGGTGTTAAGGCAAGGCGAGACACCAATGCCCAGGCGCCTAGGTGCTATAAGGCGAGCTTAGGCAACGCCTTAGGCCAAAACAAGGGGAGCGCCTTGTCGCTTAGGCAATGCCTTGAAAACACTTCCCCACAAGATAGGCCTCCTGAATCCATTTTGTACCTTGATTGGGCTTGATAATATATGACATTCTTATAATTTTGGGCCAAAAAGAATGTTTCAGCTTTGTTGTCAGAAAAATATGCAAGTATAACATTTGTGACTTGATTGTTTGTGCACAACAAGTACCCTATCTGCTGTCACTAATGGCATTATGCTAAGATGCTGGTCCCGTGTTTTATGCTATGCATACTGGATCATTTATGCTTTGCACTTTATTGGTTTGATTATGCTTCTGAATATTCACCTTCTTTTGCTTCAGCTTCATATCATGGTGTTGCTTGCAGGATCCATATCTGGTACTGACAGGTCCTACACGTGCTGTTATGTTTATAGTCTCATGTCCTGTGGTCATTGAGGTCGACCTTAAATTTAAGGGCACTACTGAGTCTGAGGATGAGTGCTTGGGCCCGCTAGTTGTGCCAGTAGTATGCTTCACAGCAATGTATTCTCACCTTCTTAAGGCCGCGTTTAGTTTCGGGAAAAATTCCCTGTAGAACCAAAAGTTCCCTGTAGATCAACAGTCCCTCCAAAATTTCCTACCTGCCACAACTGCGGGCGGTCAGAAGTGTTTAGATAGCCAAAAATTGCTCTGCCAAACCTGGTGCTGCATTTAATGCATGTTCATGCCACCAGCATGGGCAGTCACGACAATGGAGGTGATCATGCATTAAAAATGCATATCAACTGCCCACGGTTACAGATTTCATACAACAACTTGTACTCACAAACAAACATCATTGTTAACGTTTACAACATTTCATCAAGTCAAGGCCTGCAAGCCATCTTATTTGTACACAACCAAAAAAAATAAAGAGAACACAATCAATTCAATATAGCCGTGAAATGACAAGAGACTCATATGTCAACGCCTACTCAACAAACCGTGGGCAATCTGTTCACGAACTGCATTCATCTCTATGGTCTCAAAGCTTGACGGCCCACCCCCACCCCCAATATCCTCATATGTGTCGGGTGGCACATAGTTCTCATCTCTATCACACCGGGCAAAGTGTCTATCCCTTATTCCACTCGTTCTAATAAAGTTATGCAGAGCCATGCATGCAACGATGATTTCAGATTGCTTATAAACTGGGTAGCTAGGTACTTCTTTCAAGATCCGCCACTTCTGCTTCAACACCCCAAATGCTCTCTCTATGACATTCCTAAGAGATGAATGGTGGAAGTTGAATATTTCTTCTTTACCTTGTGCCTGCGGACCATGGATGAACTCTGGAAGATGGTACGTGCAACCCTTGTATGGCGCTAGGTAGCCGGGACGGTTTGGGTAGCCCGAGTCCACGAGGTAAAACTTGCCTACACGAGGTCAACATGTTAACAACGAATTATGTCATTGTATGGCAGCATAAGCACATGGAAGGTAAAGAGTACCTGCTGGTGGATGTGGGAACACATGGCCGTAAGTTGTCATTGCGGAGTTGAACACCCTCATGTCATGCACAGAACCTTCCCACCCAGCTAGTACAAAGGTGAACCTCATGTCGAAGTCGCACACAGCCATGACATTTTGTGTTGTGTTGCCCTTCCGGGACATGTACTTCACTATGTCCTTAGTTGGAACTATACACTTTATATGAGTTCCATCTATGGCGCCTAGGCAATTGTTGAAATGTGGCGCAAAACGACACTGACGCAACCGAGGATGGATGGTTCTAAATTGTGGGTCAACAGGTTTGATGATGTCCTCTGCTAGTTTGTTAACACTCTTCAAAACTCTATGAAACATGGAAAAAACTGTTCCCTGAGACCTCTCAAATCTATCATCTGCGGACCTCACTGACTATGGCTGCCCAACCATCCAAAGGAACACTGCTAAGGCCTCAATTGAGCTACTCTTCCTAGTCGAAGTTAAACCATATGACTCTACAAGGACTTCATGTAGCCTATGAAACATATTTGGGCTCATTCTAAAGGCTGCATAGCATTTTGTTGGTTCATCCAACTTCCTTTCTACCCACTGCATTCCAGTCATAAGTGGTTCTCTATAGGCACCTCTATTGCAGTATTTGTCAATGTGTATAACATAAGGTACCAAAGCGTGCACCATGTTAATGGCGTCGTCAAGGATGGCTTCTTCGTCCATCTCTCCATCACTTGAGGAAGAACCACTTGACCAGTCATCCCATGTCCACATCCTTGAAGATTGCACTTGGCCTCCCTGCATGCGTAGAGTGCAAGCAACGATTAGTTATGAAGAAATCAAATACTGAGGGATGCACATAATCTTTTTATTCACCACAGCAGCAAGCACAAGAACATAAAAAAATATGCACAACAACAGTGGCATCACCATAGGTTCCAAATAAACATAATAGTGGCATCACCATAGGTTCCAAATAAGCATAACAGTGGCATCACCATAGCTTCCTACTTAGTTCCATTACAATTCTAATTAGACTCTAAACCTGCATGATGTCTCTACGGTCCCCTACATTATGTAGGGGGCAATTGGTCAACAATAGAGAAACAAGAGGGTCTAGTTATTGACCCTTTCAGCCACTTTATCCGCATAGAACTGCGCACATTCACGCTTATTGCCGTCTGGTGTGGCAAGGAATGCAGTCATCCATGTGTCGTTCTCGATGATTTCCATGACCCCCTTGTACCAGACTTCACCGTCGTTTGGTTTCAGGCCAGCATCTATAGCGGCTGCGAGGACCTTGTCCACCTTCTCTGATTGACCAGCAAAAAATTGCTGTTTTTTCTCTAGGTTTAGCCGTCTAGCAGCTGCCTTTTCTTCTTTACCCTTCTCAATCAGATCAGTGCGCCAGATAGTCAGCTCTGTGAGGGTTCGCAGGGTCCCCTGCAATTCAGCCATTGCTGCACCACGTGCTTTTTTCGGTGGTGTGCCCGCCGTGGTGTCAGTGCTGCTCGCCCTCTTGGTGCCCACGCTTGGGGGAGTAAGTGTAGCCTGGCCCCCAGTGTCATCGTCCGAATCAACTTGCTGAACATCTGCAGGGTCGCGACTATGTCCAGGCACATATGCTGACTCCCCTGAAGCTACTACCTTGTCGAATATAGTATCCAAATAGCGAACATAGAGAGGTAAACCATCTTCACGTAGCTTCCTCAAGTGGGGCTTCTTCTGCATTAGATTAGGTTTTGATGTAAGGACAAGATGCAATTAAGAATTGACAGGCACATTGGAATGGAGTCTTGGATACAGTACCGTGGTATTATGATCCCACCAATGGTCAGGTGCAGTGATGTTGCCATTTTCATCAATGCCGTTCCCTGTGGCAGCTCTGAGCTTTTTATAGAAGGAATGCAGGTCCTTAAGCTTTCCAAGGATGTAATCAAACTGAGTTCTATCATGACGCAGCAAAGTTGCTGCGTAATACCTATCTTGTATCTCTTTCCAACCAGTTGATGTAATTACTTTAGTATGAGAATTAAGCCTCGAAACTTGATCATCATAAATCTCACAGAATCTGCTGATATTTGCATCATTCCAGCAGCAATTATCCTTTTTAGCCTAACCGATTGACAAGAATATAACAAACATGATTACTCCGGACACCTATTTCACAAGCACATACAGAATGGAGATTGGAGTTCTGAGATAGTTGTACCCGTTGCTTTCGAGGAGCCGGCGGGTTCGAGCCCAAGGCAGATGGCTGTGCAACTCCAACCGGGCTGCTGCCACCGATCCCTCCGAAGCCGTGAACATGAGCACCAGCAGCGGGGCCGTACGAGCCATAACCTTGGCCAGGTGGTGCGGATCCGAAGCCATAAGCTTGCATTGGTGGTGGGGGGCCGTACGCGGCGTAGCCTTGACCGTGAGCAGGTGCTGTGGGGACGGTGGATCCGAAAAAGTGCACCGGATAGGTTGGGGGTGGATATGCTGGACGGTGCACGGTGGTACCGAAATCATATGCCACCGGAGGTGTTCCCGATGCGCGCCGACGTGAAGGTCCCCGCTGCGCTGGTGGAGGTGAAGATGGCGCGGTTTGGACTGCGCCAAGATGTTCCTCTGGACTGTTGACGCCGCCTTCCCCGGACTGACGAGGCAGCCGCAGGCTATGGCTTCTTCCTCGCCGACGCCCACCGCCAGCACGGCTGCTGCCGATGTCGCCGTCCAACGGGCCCTCCTGAAGGAGGTCCTCAAACGACTGCCTCCCTGCCCACGACATGGCAGGGTGGCCTTGGACCGGCGGGCCAGCCAGGCCGTCGGGATGGGCTCTCCACGGCCGGCCGACGAACGGGGAGAAGGGGCTCGAATGCGAGAATAGATTCAAGGTGGGGTCGACGTCGCCTTGTCCTTCTTCTCCGCCGGCGTCGTAGCCATGCTCGATGCCGTACCCATCACCTTGGCCACCCTCAATGTCGTCGCCATCCCCTCCATCCATCACGGCTTCTCCCGAAAAAACTCCCTTTCGCCAGATCCAGATGAGGCGGGCCTGGATCTGCGCTTTGCCAGCGTCGCTGTGCGCTGGGGCGGGGGCGTCTGCGGTGGCGGCGGCAGTGGCGAAGGTGGGGTGCGAGCGAAGAGAGAGGAACGGATGAGGCAGGCGAATGGGAAAGCGATGACCAGGCGGTGCTCTCCCCGACCCTGGGCAGTACACATGCACACAGTATCCCCTACTGTTCCTTGCACTGTACCTCGTCCTTTTCCTCCAACTATTTGGGTACGCGTTTAGATTAGGAACCCAAAAATTTCGGTGAACAGGGAAAAGTTTCCCAAACTAAACGCAGCCTAAATATGCTTACACTAGCAAGCTCAGTACATTGGAGTTCACACTTGGCTACATTCTTTCCTCTGTGGAGGCCACAATATTTGTACAAGTCATTCATGGATCATGGCCAGATGGTTTGCGGGGTGTGTTTGCTGCCTTTACTACTGGTATCTATGATGATACTATTTTCTTTGGAAAACATCTTCGTGGCATCGGGCATGAGAGAATCGTGTTGCTTGATTCCAGAGGTGAGAAATTGCCAATTACTGGTGATGGTGATATCAAGCTCTCACGGCGTGTTGTTTCTGTTGAAACTAGTGGAAAGGTGATTGTTCGTGTCAATGCAATGGAAGGTGATCAACAAGTTGCGGCAAAAGAGACCATTTTCAACCCTTTGAGAGCCAGTAGCAGCAAAGGTGAGCTTGAATTTAGCTTCTGTACAATAGAAGCCAATGTTTTCTGGTCACTCTTATCGCAGTATCCTGAGTGCTGAAGTTAAAGGTTTTGCTGAATCTATGGGTAATCTGAAAGTTGGGGTGTGGGACATCGTAAGGCAAACTCTGCTGTGAGTCTTCATAAGGCAAAGATGGGTTGATTGATGGAGGCTTTTGTAAGATTGATGATGTAGTTATTCTGGTTAACGCAGTTTGGGAATTGATATGAAGGTGGGGTGATTGCTTTTGTAGGATTGATGATCTAGTCAATCTTGGTAATGTATTGCACTTTTTGGAACTGGTATCGTAACTATTTCTCCTTTCTGCGGAAGTCGTAGCCTGTAACTGTAAGTCGATACTGGTAGTGATTTACTGTCTGCCGATGAGGACAAATATGGATCTGTCTTAATGAACCAGTATTTTATTCTGGGCATTTGTTCTGTCGCTTGTGGCGTTGGTATGCTTCAAATACGTTTTTGTTTCCATGTTCTATGGTAAGCCGGTGGACCACAAAATGTCTTGGGTATTGCTCACTTGCTAACAGTATTTCAAGTTGTTTGAACGAGTTGGTGCCGCCAGTGATGTGGCATCAAGTTCTGTTCAATAGAATGAAAGTCCGGTTCAAAAATGAAAAGAAAAGACGCTCTTTGTCCACATCGGATGAAAATCCATTTGTGTGGCAGTTGTGGCAAGTTGGCAAACCACCATCGACTAAGGATAGCATTCGGTTATTACCTCAAGCTTAACTGCTATGGAAGATTTGCGACTTTAGAAATTAACACATGCACTCGGTTATCAACGAGTTGGCAAAGATGTTGACGAAAATACAGTTTTTACGCAGTATAAAATATAGCTTACGTGTACATGTCCCCATAGATCCACGCAATGAAGTATAATGAGTGATTAGTGTTAATCCTATAGTTCTAAGTACATTATTCAATTCATGGCAAGTTATTCAATTCATGGCAAGTTAGGCGAGCAGCAAGCAGTTTTATATAAGAGCAAGTACACTGACTTGTCTAATAGCTTAAATAACACATCAGCTTTTGGGTTGACCTGGAAGAGAAGGGATGAAATGAGAGAAAGCTAGTCGCGAGTTCGGCGGATCAGCGCTACATGATGTTAGGGTTTAGGGTTTTTGTTCGTTCGACGCATGGAGCCCATGAGGACAATCCTACACGCTGCTGTAACGAGTACCTATGCTGGTGTTTTGTGTGTGTGCTTTGTTTGTGTTGGAGGGTTTGTTGGTATGGTGGTGTTTGCTTCGGCGCGTTATGTACAAATGCTTCTTCTTCTTATATTACATAGCAGTGCTCCTACTTTTATTTAAAAAACGAGTACCCATGCTGGATGTATACGAAAGGAAAGAGGGAGGCCAAATAGTTGAGTTGTGGACCTAACAGAAAACAAAGAAGTCTTAGATTAATTATTACCTCCTCTGTTCTATATTATTAGTCATCCTATGTGCCATTTGTTGACGGCAAAAAATGGCTTACAACCGATCAGGCTAGGACAGGCGGTCTAACCGCCTGTCCCCGAGTCCGAGTAGAATTAGAGATTTCTCACGTTTTAGATATGTACAAGGACTTCCTTGCGGGGCAAGACCTCCCGACCCTATAACGGTTATGGTTATGATTCTTCTCCAGAGCGCATGAATCTTGATGTGAATGTGGTGCACATGTCGATGAATGGAGACATGCTTTCGGAGGAGGAGGTTGCCCATCTTGTTTAGCGCCTTAACGCATCATGGCACTTCTACCGTCTTTCTCTACGACTTTGATTTGTAAAGAAACTTGTACTACTCATTCTGTCTAGTAATTTCTTATAGCGGACTTTCTATCAGGTGAATTTCATGCCTTTTTTCACTCGTTTATGGCATGTTGGTCCTCGGGACATTTCTTTCTGGCATTCGTCAAGTCATTTTCATTGTGGTATTCCCCGTCACTCTTTTCGGCACGTCATAGGCCTCACCATCAGATGCCGAATCGGCTTCAACCGGAATCGAAGAATTATGTGTTATTTACTACCTTTGGCTTTGGGAAAAGTTTTCTACTTTTTAAGTTCTTGACAAGTCCCAAGTGGAGGAGATTAAGAGGTCATTAAAGAATTCTTCCTTTTAGTTCTCTTCGATGTATCAATCATGCATTTCTAAACCACATAAGCCGGGGGAGATGCGCTCCATTAGACAGCCTCATAAGGCGGACATCATTGTCATGGATACGGCTTTTGAACATCATTTTTGAAGACATCTTTCTAACGTACTCCCATGGGTTTCGAAAAGGGAGAGGAGTCATCCCCTTTTTCGCTCATGTTCCAAAATTGGGAAAGGTTGATATACTCATTCAAGCAGATATAGTAGGTTATTTTAATAATATTAATACTATGATTTTCATTTCAACATTAAGCGCGCATATTGGGCAAGGTAATGATGCCTTCTGTAATATGATTGAAACTAGTGATATCAAAGATCAGAATCGAAAAAGTTATGCATTCATTTTTAAAGGAATACAGCGGCCCCTTATCTCCAATTCTTTTTAATATCTTCTTACAGAAACATATCATGTTGATTCATATTTTTAGTCAAAAGAAGGAATTTCTTGTTGTTATATATGCAGATAACTTTATATTTGCTATTAAGAAGGGGCCAGAGTCTGAAAGAGTCTTTGGTCGAGCTCAAACTCTTTTTAAAAAGCTTGGAACTCATTCGCGAAGTCAGTAAACCCTGCTATAACTATATTAGGAGTATTGTCGACCGCGTGGATCATCATAAGCAACAAAGTAGCAAATACGCGTCGGTATCACATAAAGAGGATTTTCGACAGGCTCCACAAGAACATTCGTTCCTAGGTGCATGACTGTTGTGTTCGGGGAGCTCCTTCTTGCTAAGAGTGCCAGTGGATTCTCCTCTTATTCCTCGACTCTTTATTAAGGAGACAGACCGGTAATCTCGCTTCTGATAAAAGAGCGGCTATTCCCCTAAGAAAGCAAAGGGTATTCTTCCTTCATAGATTCCCGATGCCGAGCTACTCTTGATAGGCTTTCCAAGACCAAGTTTATAGAATGATCCCTTGCACATCGAGCAAGACAGTGTATTCTTTAGGTTGGGGTAAGATCAATGGAGCCGAAAGTAAAGCATCGGTAGTGAGACTTTCCTCCATGAGGAATTAATCCTTTGGTCGTCAATGGGAACTTTAAGACGAGAGCCAATGTGTCCAAACTTCCAGCTGAATTGTTGCTTTCTAGTGGCCGACCATCCTTTCCAGACCTTCTCTAGAGCTCTTCAATCCTTCCTCCTAAGATCCAGGCTAACTTTTTCAAGCAATGGAATGACTGGTAGGCGATCTCAAGCTCGCTCGTCGTTGGGTATATCAATGGGAAGGCAATATCACGGATGTTGGTCGATGGAGGGGCAATCGTGAACTTAATGCCCTATTCTTTATACAAGAAGCTTAGTGGTTCAGATTCGGAGCTGATCAAGGCCAACATGACTGTCAGCGGCATTGGAGGAGAAGAGCCTATTGGTGCCAATGGTGTGATTTCTATGGAGCTTACTATTGGGAGCAAGATCTTGGCCACTGCTTTCTTCGTCGCTGAGACTCAAGGTAACTTTAGTTTAATCTTAGGTCGTGATTGGATTCATGCGAATCAATGCATTCCTTCTACTTTGCATCAATGCTTGATTCAGTGGGTAGATGATGATGTAGAGGTTGTGCATGGTGATACTTCTGCTTGCGTTGCTTTAGCTGATAGCTCTTTGATTGGCATTCATGATGATGTTAAGTGTTTGTCAAGCTTAGATCTTTCTGAATTTTAGTTTATCAGTGGTACCAAGAATGGCTTCATTCCTATTGCGCCGGCCAAACGACGGCGAGCTAGGGTTGGGGAAGTGGGAGAAAAGCACTAGGGGCTCACCACGACTCGATTGGTGACGGTTGGGAGGCCGGGGAAGCTCGGAGTTTCGCCGGCGACGGTGCAGTGGCGGCGCGGCCGCCGCGGCTTCTACGCCGGTGAAGACGGGGGCGTTCGTCGAGGTTTGAAGGGTCCTAGAGCACCAGTGGAGCTCGAGGAAGCTAATGGCGTGCTCGGTTGACCTCGGGGACGGCTCGGAGTGGGGTCTCGATGTGAGGGTGCTCCGGCGGCCGAAAATCGTGATTTGGGGGAAATCTTGATTTCTCGCCGGAGAAGCGACAATAGCTCGGGAGGAGTGGGGGGAAATGGAGCTAGGGTAGAGGTCTAGCTTCGTGCGTGATGAATTTGGGAATGGTGGAGTGTGGAAGGCGAATTTCTCGGCGAAGCTCGGCTCGGTCCGCGCGGCCAGAGGTGGAAGACGACGGGGAAGAGCGCGAGGAGACGAACTGGAGAAGGGAGCGAGCTAGTGGAGAGTGAGAGTGGCTCGGTGGGGTGCTTGGGCACGCTAGAGTGGCACTGTGCTGCCTTGGGAGCGTGCGAGCGCGTGCGTGGCTGTCGCGGTCGCCATTGATGGCGCGGCGAGCTTGGGCAGAACGCGCGCACGGGATTGGGGGTGAGAGATCGTCGTGTGAGGGAGTGGGATACGCTGCAGAGGTGCCTTGGCGCGTAGCGGTCGGCTTCTGCCGCCTGCAGGGCGCGCAGCGCGGCGCGAGCGCGCGTGCGGCCACGGCGGCGCACGACCGCCATGATGGCGTTCCGCGGCGCGAGGCGAGGCGACTCGACGGCGGCGACGTGATGGCTCGGGAGGGGCTGGACAAGTGCAAGACGACAAGCGCCAGCGGCCGCCATGGCTCGGCCAGCGCGGCACGTCCTCCGCCGCTCGCCGGCCACGTGGCGGCCGAGCTCCGGCCAGGCGCAGAGCGCGCCAGGGCCACTGTTGGCGCTCGTGGAGCTCCGTTTTCCTTTTCGAATTTTCTCCAAAAATTTGAACTGAACTTGAAAAAGTGTGAAAATAAAAGTTGGAGTTTGAGAGATGGGACACAACTTTCTTTTTGGGGTGAACCTGAAATTTCAAATGTTTCGAGCTCAAACAACCCAAATTCAAAAAGGTGCCCAGAACTGTATTTCGAGTTTTTGAGGGACTAAACTGAAAAATTTTCAAAAGTTCCAAACAGTGACTAGGCCTTATTTGTGATGACAAACAACTTTTATTTTTGGAGATTTTTAAGTTCAATACAAAAATCTGGAGTTTTCAGTTGGGTGTCAAACAACCCTTGTTTTTGAATTTTAATTCGAATTTTTGAAGGGTTTTTAAATTTTTAACCCATAATTCCCTTTTAACCTGTTTCAAATATGTTTTATTCATTATTACATCAGAGATGTCACACAGGCGGTCAGACCGTGGCTGCAGGCAGTCAGACCGCGTGTTCTGGTGGTCAGGCAAATTTGACCAATGCTATGGTGTTCGTGCCGGAGCAATCTTTGCCGCTGTCTACTGTTCCAAACTCGGTCTCTGCTGGCCGTGCTGGTCAAGTTGCTACAGCAGGCGCTACTGATTCCACGACTATACATACTGCAAATTCGGGTGGTGTTCCCGATGATGTTTTCAATGCACATAGAGATATACAAAATAGGCAATCACCTCACTTGAATTTTATGAATTCTATGCAATCTTCAGCCCAACAAGACCCCCAATGGGCCGAATTTACTAGATTCAGGGATGAATTGTCTGATGTGATGAGAAATAAGCTAGGTGTTGACTTTGGTAATACTAGAGTATATCAAAAACCTTATCATTCTAACTTTGATACTGTTTCTTTTACCAATGGGTGGCGCTTGCCTGATTTTGTAAATTTTAGTCTAGATGATGAGCGCACCACTTAGGAACATGTTAGTCAATATGTAGCTCAACTAGGGGAGGCTGGAAACTATGAAGCATTTAGAGTACGTTTGTTCTCATTGTCACTTACTGGTACTGCTTTTGCTTGGTTTTCTTCATTAGCCCCTGGTTCTATCATGAGTTAGAATCAACTAGAGCGTAAGTTTCATGATCATTTTTATAGTGGTAGTCATGAGATGAAATTAGCAGATTTAGCATCGGTTAGACAGGGTCGGGATGAGTCTGTCTCTCATTTTATGAGAAGATTTAAAGATATTAAAAACTGTTGCTTTAATTTGTCTATTTCTGAAGTTGATCTTGCTGGCTTATGCTTTAGAGGTTTGAAATCTTCCATTAGAGAGAAGATAGATAATTGTGATTATTATTCGGTCACACAAGTGCATATTAGAGCTGAAGTGGCTGAAGGCCGAATGAATAAAGAAAAAGAGAGTTTTAAGACACGTCGGTCTAATTTTCATATAGTTGATTATGAATCTGATGATTCGACCGACGATGATAATGATGTTTATTTAGTAGAATTTGTATGGCCTGCTAATAAGAAAACAATGTCATGCTCATCTCTTAAGTCGATTCATAAGAATCGGCAAGAAGACATAAATTTTTAAAATCTATGAACAATCGGCCGAACCATCTCATGTGATTTAATAGATAAGAATCTGGAGTGGTTGGAGCAGAGACTTGAGCACTATCGGTCGCATCAGAATGATATGTGTGAAGGCATTGAAGACTTTGATGATATAAGCAAGCTAAGATGTGGTATTACGTCGGCTAATCCTTTTGACGAGGTAGACATTGGTGATGGTTCTATACCCATGCCGACGTTTGTAAATCTAAATTAATAAAGTTATTAAAGGAGTATGTTGATTGCTTTGCCTGGAATTATCATCAAATGCCTGGTTTGAGCCGAGAGCTAGTTGAGCATAGGTTGCCTATTAAATATGGTTTTAGGCCTTATAAACAACCTACTAGGTGTTTTAATCCCAAAATTTATGACTAAGTTAAAGAAGAAATAAATCAGTTGTTAGAAGCAAAGTTTATTAGACCTTCTCAATATGCTAATTGGATTTCTAATATTATGCCCGTGGAAAAGAAATGGACAGGTAAAATTAGAGTTTGTATTGATTTTAGAAATCTTATCGTGTTACTCCTAAAGATGAATATCCTATGCCAATAGCCGATATGCTTATCGATGCTGCTTCTGGACATAGAATGATGCTTTCTTGATGGTAATGCTGGTTACAATCAAATATTTATGGCGAAAGAGGTTATATCCAAAACCGCTTTTATATGTCCAGGCTTTGTTAGTTTATTTGAGTGGATTGTTATGACTTTTGGTTTGAAGAATGCCGGTACTACTTATCAAAGGGCAATGAATTTGATTTTCCATGATTTACTTGGTATCATCTTGGACGTTTATATCGATGATATTGTAGTCAAATCGGTTGGAAGTGATTCTCATTTGGCCGATTTAAGACTTGCATTTGAGAGGATGTGCCCGTATGGTTTGAAGATAAATCTGCTCAAATGTGCTTTTGGTGTATCGGCTGGGAAGTTTTTGGGCTTTATAGTTCATGAAAATGGCATAGAGATATATCCGAAGAAGGCCGATACTATTGACAAATTGCAGGCGCCTAGCTCTAAGAAAGAGTTACAAAAAATTTTGGGCAAGGTGATTATTTGAGAAGATTTATTTGCAATTTGTCGTGGGAAGGTGAATGCTTTTACTCCTTTACTTTGGTTGAAAGATGATCCTGAATTTACTTGGGGGGTAAAACAGCAAGAGGCATTTGATGAGATCAAACATTATTTATCTTCGCCTCTGGTTCTTCGACCACCTTGGAGACGGGTTCCTTTCAAATTATATATTGTGGCCGAAGAAAGTGTTATTGGAGTTGTTTTGATCCAAGAGACCGAAAGGAAAGAATATATTATTGCATATGCATGTAGGAGATTATTGGACGCCGAAACAAGGTATACTTTTATTGAGAAGTTATGCTTGTCATTATATAATGCTTGTACCAAGTTGTGGCATTTTTACTATTGAATACATGCATAGTTACTAGTCAAGCCGACATAATTAAATATAAGTTGCATAGACCTATATTAAGTGGTAGAATCGGCAAATGGGCTTATGCTTTGATTGAATATGATTTAGTCTTTGAGCCATTAAAATCTATGAAGGGACAAATCGTTGCAGATTTTATTGTTGAACATAGGATTGATGAGCATCTTGATTTAGATGTCGGCTATATCACTTTTATTCCATCTGAATTGTATTTTGATGGATTGGTTTGCAAAAGTGATTACGGAATTGGTGTTATTCTATCACCAAACGGTGTTGTTTTTTAAAGCTCTTAACCGATTAGATCATAAATGCACTAATAACCAAACAAAATATGAAGCTTTATTATTCGGGCTGGAGATTTTACATGACATGGAAGTAAAACACGTGGAAGCTTATGGTGATTCTCTATTGGTAGTACAACAAGTATATAAGGTTTTCAATGCTTAGGTGAATTTTGAAATCCTTATCTTGATAAATGCTTAGATATTATAACTTGCTTTGATGAATTTGTAATTTATCATGTGCCAAGAGAAGATAATTCTAGAGCTAATGTGTTGGCACAACAAGCATCAGGCTATAATGTTTAAAAAAAATTTCATAAAAAGAAGCTGATGTTTCGTGAGGCCGATGTGTTTGCTCTGGAACAAGCAGTTCGACCGTCTATCACAGCCGGTCCAACCGGTACGGCCGGTCTAACCGCTTGTACGGCCGGTCCGACCTTCTGTCCTTCTAAAAAACCTATTCGGCCGTTAATGATTCTTAATCTATTGAGGCCGATGTTGGTGATTGGAGGAAGCCTCCGGTAGAATATGTGTAGGACACTAGCAGGTCACTGGATCGAAAAGTCCGACGATAGGCTTTCATGTTTACTTTGGTTGATGGTGAACTATATCGTCGAGCCACGGATGGTTTGCTCTTAAAATGTTTAGATCCTGATCAAGCAAGGTTGGCTATTGCAGAGATTCATCAAGGAATTTATCACATCAATCAGCTCGAATGATGAAGTGGCTCCTTAGGCGGGCTTGTTTTTATTGGCCTACTATGATAGCCGATTGTTTTCGTTACTACAAAGGATGTGAAGAGTGTAAAAAATTCGGGAATATTCAGTTAGCACCTGGTGTGTTGATGCATCAAATCATTAAACCTTGGCCCTTTAGAGAATGGGGTTTAGATTTTGTTGGTAAGATTCATCCTTCTTCATCCAAGAGACATTGTTTTGTTATTGTAGCTACTGCTTATTTCACTAAGTGGACTGAAGCTGTTCCCCTCAAGAATTTGACACATCTAGAGGTGATTGAGTTCATTACTAAGCATATTATACATAGGTTTGGGATTCCTCAAACATTGACGACGGATCAAGAAACGTCGTTTATATCTAGGGAGGTACGTGAGTTTGTTGAATCTTATGGTATTAAATTCCTCAATTCATCTCCATATTATGCTCAAGCTAAGGGTAAAGCTGACTCTAGCAATAAAATTCTGATCAAGCTCATAAAGAAAAAGATTGAAGATCGTCCTAAGAGGTGCCATGAAGTTTTATCTGAAACTTTATGGGTGCATCGTATTTTTAGACATGGTGCAACCAAGGTTACTCCATTTGAGCTTGGTGCTACCAAGGTTACTCCATTTGATCTCGTCTATGGTCAAGAGGCCGTTTTGCCCGTGAGGTGAATCTGGCTGCCTATAGATGAGCTAAGCAAAATAATCTTGATGCTAGTACATATTATACTTTGATGTTGGAAATATTGATGAGGTGACCGATAAGCGTTTGGAGGCCTTGCAGGAGATTGAGAAGGATAAAAGAAGAGTAGCTCGAGCATATAACAAGAAGGTAAAAATTAAGTCCTTTCAAGTTGATGATTTGGTTTGGAAGACTATTCTACCCATAGGAACGAAGAGCAACAAGTTTGGCAAATGATCACCAAGCTAGGAAGGGTCATATCGTATTGTGAAGGTTTGTTCTGTGAATTCCTATATGTTGGAAACTTTGCAAAGATTTCAGTTACCAAGAGGACTCAATGGGAAATACTTGAAGAAGTATTATCAAAGTGTTTGGCAAGATGTTTGAAGGGATATGGCCGATATGTGATATCGCCCTTGGAGAAAAAATGGTCGACAATAGAGGGTCGCCCTTAGTCTAAATAAATGTTTTATGGTACACAAAGCTTTACAAAAAAATCAGGGGGACATACGTCGATAGCAAAAATGGCTTTGGCAAAAATGGCTTAAAACCGATCCGGCGAAGACAACCGTTCTAGACCGCCCGTGACATGCGTTAGACCGGTTGAGTCCTGTAGCCAATGTGGCAATGTGCCAGGCAGTCTAACCGCCTGTCCCCGAGTCCGAGTAGAATTAGAGATTTCTCGCGTTTTAGATCTGTACAAGGACTTCCTTCCGGGGCAAGACCTCACCACCCCATAAATATAAAGGGACGTGGCCGATTAAAGAACTACCCAATCGTATAAACTATTTTGTCTTACTTTTTCTCCAAACCCTAGCTTTTTCAATCCATTTTGCTTTCCTTCTTCGTCTCTATGGGGTTTTAGGACGTTCTAAGTGGCCTTGCCGACCTTAGAACAACCCTAGGTTCGCAGCCTCTGACGGGGTCCCTCCAGAGGTTGCGATCGTACGTTTTCGCAGCGCCTCTGCTACAGGCGGTCTAGACCGGCCGCTACTGGGGGTCTGACCGGCTGCGTCTAGGAGCTCCGGCGAGGAGATTTCGACGACCGCTCGATCTAGCGCATTCGTGTGTTGACCAGAGGTGCGTCAACACTATTTAAGTGTATAAATTCATGGTATCTTTTATGAACCT
This sequence comes from Digitaria exilis, assembly GCA_015342445.1. NCBI lineage: Eukaryota > Viridiplantae > Streptophyta > Magnoliopsida > Poales > Poaceae > Digitaria > Digitaria exilis. The sequence continues at coordinate 27,195 of JACEFO010002466.1, forward strand.
AGACCTATACTTGTCTAAATTCATAACATGATCAATAAATCTGGTAAAAAACCAGGATGACTAATAATTTGGAACGGATGGAGTAGTAGATAATTAAGAGGCTGTTGTTCTGAACTACTAACTAAATTGGTGATGTAGCTTGTCTTATAGCCAAGAAATTGTCTTGATCGTTGGCCCTGCTCTAATAAACTTTTCAAAACAAAATAATAACAAGTGTTCCACTCGAGACCGATGGAACTGAGAAACCAGGGATACCCAGCATGCCAGCAACATACAGCTATCAGATACTCATTTCATTACAAAATATTCCCTCAGTTCTAAAATATATGTCGTTTGACTTTTTCAACTCTAAATTTGACCACTCATCTTAATAAGAAAAAATTTATGCAAATGTAGTCAAATTTGGGACATCTTTGTAATTTATTTATTACTAAAGCTAGTCATAAAAAAATACGGTATTTTGCAAAAAAATGAATAAAACGAGCGGTCAAAGTTGGATCTGAAAAAGTCAAACAGCCTACATTTTGGAACGGGGAAAGTATTAGTTATTTTGAGTGTTATTTTGAGTGTCTAAATTCATGTCATTTTCTGTGAACATAGATATATATACTTGTCCAGATTCCTATCATCTTGACTAAGTTTGAAAAAAAGCCAGAATGACTATTGGAACGGACGGAGTAACAAACAAGGGGTTTGATACGGTGCTCTAAAATATTGTGAGGTGTCCATTTAAGTTGATTTAGATGGTTATAATAGATTAAATTTTTATTTCTATATTTTATAAACAAGAGAATGTGTGCCAAGTATCGTGGTACGGAGTGTAGCATACGGCACTACATGACCCAAGATACGGATCGCCCGTCACAATCGCGGCATGGCAGTAAAAAGAAATGGGCAAAAATTAGCGTCCATGGTCGGGCTATGCTCAGGACTTGCTACTTTGTCGATCCATTTGAGAGAGCTGCCGGCGTGATTGAGCGGAGAAGAGGAGGTCGAGAGCTCTCGATTTAGCTACTTCTCTCTCTGTGATCACGGTCTTCTGTAAGAAATTTTGTGCGGCGACGGCACTACTGGTGAAGTGGTGCCGTTGGAGAGTGAAGCAGCGAGAGGAAGACGAACGGCGGTTAGCCGGTTACTACATGGAATTAGGATAGGTGGTGGCATGGGCTAAGTGGGCCAAGGAACAAACGACACAATCAGTATCATTTTTGTTTTCTTATTTTTTTCTTAAAAAAACGTATAGATCAGTAGATCAATTCACAATGCACGTAACCTCCGAGCTTATCTCGAGATTACAGCAAGATTTAATATTTTGTTAATTCTTTTTAATTATCTATTATATTAAAAATCAATGGCTCTGATTCACTTGAACTCTTACCTTCTACTCCTTCTGTCCACAAAAGAGGTCTTTCTCGCTTTCCGAGAAAATTTACGACTAATTATATATACAAATATATTAAAATTTGTGTTATAATATAAATATTATTAGATAGATATTTAGATCTAGTATTTTATAAAAAAATATTTGAATATTACAAATTTTTCTACAAATCGAGTTAAACTTTTGCCACGCATACTAAAATCTTAAGGAGGGGGTAGGAGTTAATCCGGCGTAGCAAGGGGATATATCTAGTGGAAACCAAGTTCCCATGGAAACTATAGAAACTTCAATCTAGACCACACGATGTTGATCCAAGGGCGCATCCAAATCAGGTGGAATGGGTGATTCGCAAAACTCAGGAGAGGTGGGAGGGGTGATTTGTAAGACGTTTTTGCAAATCACCCCTCCCACCTGATCTGGTCGCACCTTTGGATCAATATTATGTGGCCCAGATTTTAGTTTGCATATTTCTACACAAAGTTGGTTTCCATATGATACGTTGCCCGTAGCAAGACCCAACAAACAAACGTTCCAGTCTACCTGTCTGATTCTCGCACGTGGGGGATAGCCCATATCTGAAGCGGAATCATATGAGGGCGAGCGGGGAAAGTGGATCTGGAGAACAATTGGCCGAACTTTGAAACTCAGGTGTCCCCGAATGAGCCCTAGATACCGGAAATCTTGGCGAGCCAGCCAAATTCACCATGGCTGGAATGCTACATGATCCGGTGTCTAGGTTCATTCGTGGACACCGGCGAGTCTTCCACAAGAGAGAGAACCCGGAGAGTAATGCCTGTGGCCACGGGGCGACAGAACCTCCGCCGCCGGCCGCCCTGTAGATCCAGACCTGTCGTGCCCACAACGCCCGGCATCTTGTAAGCTTCGTCGCGAGTCGCCCCCGCCGGTCACATCTCCCATACGAGAGTGTTGGCGCCACCACCGCAAGCACCAAGGTTGCTGTCCGTTTCCGCCTGTCAGCGCCGCCACCGCAAGCACCCCACCCACCGACGCCGCCGCTGAGGAGAGGCCTCCACCCACTGAGCTCTCGGATCCCGACCATCCTCTCCGTCTTCCGGCCGCCGGTAAACTACCTACCGCTTCGTTGGTCAAGCAGTGTCGCTGTGGCAACTCACCACCATAATCAGCACAGGAGGGGCAATGCGTGAGTGAGAACTGCATGCTGCTCAGCCACCTTTACGGCTTCGTCAACATTTGTCTCTCCACAGAGCATTGGTAGGTTGCCAGACACCTCTTTCACTTTGGAGTGTTGGGGCATTGGTCAGCCCGTTGGTAACCTTCCTTGGAGGGGCGCCATTTTGACGACGGAGGAAATATTTTTCTCAAGCTGGTGTTCTGATGGACCTGACCTAGCGACCTCCCATTGGACACTGTCTTTGGAGGTCTCTCAATGTTAGTCCATGGTGAAAGCGTCATCTATCATCACACCAAGCTCTTCGCACAACAAAATATGCCAAGCAAACACGAAGCGTCCATGTGAAGCTTCAGGTCATCTATGTTGTCTCCAGTTAAAGCCGTGTCCTTGGTTGAGCTTGCTTGCAAGGATTGTTTGGCAAGATCGACTCTAGTTGTTGACTAGCAACTGTTTCTTTAGGTGTTCTTTCAACAGAACATATTGGTGAGGATGGTCCGTCTCTATCCCTACACGAGTCCGACGGCGACCTCGCCGTCGGGCAACAATGGCAGCAGACGTCACGAGCGCACCCCACGCGATGAGATGACGAGCGGGGCCAGGTACATGTGGAGTCTCGCAGGACGCAACGCACTGGTTCAGTGCGATTCGCCCCTGTGCGTGGCATTCCCCAAGCACGCCTTCTCCGACCTCTAGGCCATGGCCATCGGAGAGGAGAGAGAGTGCCCCCACCAACCCACAGGTAACACACTCCATAGTTCCGCCTCCCCCCGTCTTCTCCCAGCCCCTTCCCACCCTTTGCCTCTCGATTCATCAAACCCTAGATCCACATTGAGGAACCCTACGTGTTCTTCTAGTTGGGGATATCCAATTGAAGATGACGAACTAGAAGAGCGACTGTTTCACCTGTGGGCAAGGATTAGAGAAGTGGGATTCCGTGAAGATATTCGAGTTACTCCTCCACACCCCGTCCTCACCCGACACCTGTTCCCCTTCGTGGATTAGGAAATCTGAGGTGGTCTACCCTGGGCGGAGACACCAGATCCATTGTTGTATTCCTCCGGCCTCTATATGGGCCACAATATACACTCTAACATATACTCTAACACCCCCCGCAGTCTAAACTACCGGCGCAGCGGCGTTCAAGAAATGACAACCCCCCCGTCCCCGCGCAGTCACAGGTAGCCACTGGCAATGTTGAGACTGGAGTGAAACTCCGAGAACATCGAGGAGGGTAGACCCTTGGTGAAGATATCCGCGAACTGGGATGTGGTCGGGACATGAAGGACCCGAACGTGGCCGACTGCGACTCTGTCGCGAACAATGTGCAGGTCGATCTCCACGTGCTTCGTCCGCTGGTGATGGACGGGGTTGGTGAAGTGGTACACAACACTGACGTTGTCGCAGTAGACGAGAGTGCTCTTGAGGTGTGGGATGTAAAGCTCCGCCAAGAGCTGTCGAAGCCAGGACGCCTCGGCCACGCCATTCGCCACGGCACAGTACTCCGCCTCTGCACTCGAATGAGAGACGACGGGCTGACGCTTGGACGACCAAGAGACCAGGTTGCCGCCAAGAAAACGGCATCCCCAGAGGTGGATCGTAGAGTGTCAGGACAGCCCGCCCAGTCAGCGTCGGTGTAGATCACGAGCTCTGTGGAGGCAGACCAGTGAAGAACCAGGCCGTAGTCAATAGTGCCGTGGACGTAGCGGAGGAGGCACTTCAGAGTAGCAAGATGCGACTCTCGGGGGTCATGCATATGAAGGCAGACCTGCTGGATCACATATGTGATGTCTGGCCGGGTGAAGGTCAGGTACTATAACGCACCGACCAGACTACGGTAGGTAGTCGGATCATCCAGTGGAGCTCCCCCGTCCGCAGAGAGCTTTGCTTGAGTGTCAACAGGAGTGGAGCACGGCTTGCAGTTGGTCACCCCGGCTCGCTCCAGAATATCAATTGCATACTGTCTCTGGTGGAGAAACAGGTCCGAAGGGTGGGGCTCGATAGTGATACCCAGATCCTTCATGGCAAATTCCTGCTGCAATGATGGTATGATCCGCTGAAGCAAAGTCTGACTAGAGGCAGTTAGAGTGATGTCATCAATATACAACAGCAGATATGCTGTCGCAGTGCCTCGACGGTAGACAAACCGAGATGTGTCTGACTTGCATTCATGGAACCCCAAGGAGAGTAAGAACGTGGCAAACCGAGAGTATCATGCTCTGGGAGCCTGCTTCGGGCGATAGAGAGACCTGTTGAGGCAACAAACCATGTCCGGATGGCTGGAGTCCATAAATCCAGCTGGCTGACTGCAATAGACGGTCTCTGACACAGTGCCATGAAAGAACGCATTCTTCACATCCAGCTGATGCACAGGCCAAGACTGAGAGAGAGAGCAAGCGAGAGCACCGTGCGAACCGTCGCAGGCTTGACCACCGGACTGAAGGTCTCATCATAATGCACACCAGGGCGCTGAGTGAACCCCCGAAGAACCCAGCGAGCTTTGTACGCTCCAGGAAACCATCAGCCCGACGCTTATGCATCCAGATCCACTTCACAGTGACAACATGGCCGCCAGACGGACGCGGCACAAGGTCCCACGTCTGGTGGGCAAGCAGGGCAGCGTACTCCTCCTCCATCGCCCGACGCCAGTTGGGGTCAGCCGGGGCGTCATGGACAGAGGAAGGTACCGACGAGATGCCCGACTCACCCTCGGTGGCAGAGAGAGTGACCGGACGAAGAACACCAGCGGTCCATCGGGTAACCATGGGGCGGCTGTAGCCAGGGTCCCGACAGACGACCGGCGGGTGGTACACTCCCGGATCGACGCGAGAGCGGATCTGTGCGTGAGCCGGTGGTTCCTGTGGAGGCGGTAGAGAGGACGCGGGCGAAGTCGGCGAAGCAGGTGGCGGCGCCAGCATCAATGCTGGCTCCGGTAGACCAGTACGGGCTGCCAAGAGCGCACATGGAACCTCAGAGGGACAGGTGGCCGGGAAGGGGCGCGGGTGCCACGCATGGTGTGGGAGAGGACGCCGAGGACTCCGGGGCCATGCGCCCGGGAGACTCCGGGGCCACATGTACAGGAGACTCCGAGCCCACGCACGGTGTGACTGGAGACTCCGGAACCGCGCGTGGCACAGTAGGAGAAGCCGGGGCCGCGCACGGCGTGGTAGAGGGCTTTGGTGCCGTGCGGGGTGCAACAGGCGGCTCCGAGAGCGGTACCACCGGGTCGGGAAGACCTGCAGGAAAGGGAAAGATAGAAACGGGTGGCTGGGCCATCGGGTCAGTCAGAAACATAGACTCCAGCTCATGATGAAGAGAGGGTGTGGAGGAGGTGGAGTAGGGGAAATCTGACTCATCAAACACAACGTGCCGGGAGATGAGAGCGCAAGGGGAAGTAAGCTCAAAGCAGAGGTACCCCTTGTGGTTAGGGGAGTAATCTTGGAACACACAACGAGTTGAACGGGGGGCCAACTTGTGAGGGGCGGTGGCAGAGGTGTTAGGATAGCAAGCACACCCGAAGACACGGAGGTAGTCGTAGCCGGGAGGGGTACCAAAGAGAGCATGGTGAGGTGTCGGAGCAGGAGTAGCTGTAGAAGGAAGGCAGTTGAGCAAGTAGGTAGCTGTATGGAGAGCCTCATCCCAGAAACGGGGAGGAAGGGAAGCCTGGATAAGAAGGGTGCAAATGATATCGTTTGTGGTGCGAATCATCCACTCTGCTCGGCCATTCTGACAAGAGGTATAGGGGCAGGACATATGGAGGTGAATCCCCTGAGAGAGAAAGAAGTCACGTGAGGTGTGACTATCAAATTGACAACCGTTGTCACACTGAGCAGCCTTGACAGTCCGGCCGAACTGGGTGGAGACCCAAGCCAAGAAGTGGAGAAGAGTGGTGAAAGCCTCAGACTTGGCACGCAAAGGAAAAGTCCAAGAGTAGTGAGAAAAATCATCAACCACCACCGGATAATATTTATAACCAGAAATGCTCAGTACAGGGGATGTCCACAAATCATAGTGAACAAGGTAAAAAACATGACTCACATGTGAGGAAGAAGAGAAAAAAGGTAATCTACCATGACGACATGACAAAGATGCTCATCGAGAGCCTAGTACATCAGCATTGTTTTCACGGCGTCGCCTAGGCGTCGCCAAGGCGTCAGGGCGAGTTCCAAATCGTGGCGTCGCACTCGCCACGACCGTCTCGTGTATGGCGTCGCCTAAAGATGGAAGGCGTCGCCATGGCGTCGGGGCGGACGCCACACGAGCGCAAGGCAGACCGGTGCGGGAAAAATTGCGCGCGCGGGAAAGCTCTTGTACTCCCGCGCGGGACACCCCATCGCTGCGCGGGGAGAGAGAGAGGGGGAGGAAAGAGAGGAGGGGAGGAAGACTGGGAGAGAAGGGGCGCCGACATGGGATTCTACCGGCGGCCTCTACTCCAGCCCGTCCGCCGTCTGGCCTCTGCCCCGCCCGTCCTCTGTTGCGCGCCATCCGTCCTCTTCTCCAGCGCTCCGCCCGTCCGAACTCTCTCTTCCTCGCCATCCGGACCCTGCTCCGCCCGTCCGCCCTCTCCATCGCCGTCGTCTGGTCCCTGCTCCGCCCGTCCATCCTCTCCGTCCCGTCGTCCGGCCTCCTGCTCCTCCCTCCTGGCCATTGATCTACTCCCCGACAGCCCAACCTCTGCTCCGTGCTACTGCAGTACTCCTACGACTCCAAGCTGACCACAGGTATATCTCCCCCCACCCAGATCTCTCCCCTTCCTTCTTTGCTCTTTCTTCAGGGCTAGCTGCTATCTGGCTTGTGCTACTGCTGCGTGCTTTGCATCTGGCCATCTGCTCTGCTTTGTAGCTATATAGCCATAAGCCATATGTTACTGCTAATTGATGGTGATTTTTTTACTGATGCCCAAGATGTGCTAGTGTGCTACTGCTACCTTTCATGTAGTTTATTGATCTCCATTGTGGTTGTGGCATTGTGCTCTGTGCATGTGTTTAGATTAGACTATTGATTTTGCCGTGCTGCTGTTACTTGTTTATTGATCTCCTGCTTTGTGCTCTGTGCATGTGTTTAGAGTATCGATCTCCTGCCGTGTTGCTGACTTGTTGTTGCCTAATTGCCTTAGCCTGGTAGTATTTTTTTTTTGTAGTTGCTACTTGCTAGTGCCTAATTGCTTGCCTATTACTTTATTTGTCTTTGCATCCAGTACCAAGCAATGGCTAGTCCACCTTCTGTCAACAATGAGAACTATGATCCAAAAACTAATCAAGCAAGGAAGGCTGGGTCTGATGATCCAGGCTGGAAGTATGGTTATTGGGCAGACCTTGAACACAAAGATCAAGTGACATGTACTCTTTGTGACACCAAGGTTTCTGGAGGGATCAAAAGGTTGAAGCAGCATCTAGCAGGTGACTATGGAGATGCCAAAATATGTTGAAGGACCACTACTGCAATTAGAAAAGAGATGAGAGATTACTTGGAGAGCAATAAGAGGAAAAGGCCATTGCTTCTGGAAGATGATGAGCAGCAAGAACAGGAAGATGATGTGGTGGTGGTGGTAGCAAACCCAGCTGAATCTGTTCAAGTGGATTCAAGTGCTCCTGCATCTCAAGCTTCCAAGGTTCAGTTGCAGCCAAGTTCAGGGACTGCAGCCAAACGAAGGCGTGCATCCTATTTATACAAGGCTCCAGAAAAGGTAGAAAGCAAGGGTAAAGTGAAGCAACAGTCAATTGTTGAGATGCTTCGGAAAACACCTGAAGAAGTAGTTGATGAGAGGCGCAAAGGGGTTTCTCAACCCACAATTCCGGCCAAGATGAAGACCAAGGAAGAGAAGCACTATGTTGATATGCAATGGGCCTTATGGTTTTATGAGTGCGGCATACCATTCAACACAGCAGCATCAAGGCAATTTCAGATTGCAATTGAGGCAACTGCACAGTATGGTTCAGGGTACATCTCCCCTTCTCCCCATCTACTTGGTGAACCATTGCTTAAAGATGCTGTTAAGTTGACAAGTGACATGAGGGCAGACCATGAGCGTGCATGGAAGCATTATGGATGCACACTTATGTCTGATGGGTGGTCTGATAGGAGAGGAAGGCATTTGATCATCTTCCTTGTTAACAGCCCAGAGGGTACCTACTTCTTAGAGTCTGTTGATGCATCAAGTGAGATACAAGATTCATTTATGCTTGCTGATTTATTGGAGAAGAAGGTTGAGGAGATTGGGAAAGAAAATGTTGTTCAAGTTGTCACCGACAATGGCTCCAACTACAAGGCAGCGGGTAGGATTTTGATGGATAGGATTCCAACACTGTTCTGGAGCCCATGTGCTGCACATTGCTTGGATTTGATGCTGGAAGAAATTGGCAATCTACAATATTTCAAGAAGCCTATTGCACGTGCAAGGCGTATCACAACTTTCATATACCGGCATGGTAGAATTCTAAGTTTGATGAGAGAAAAGACAGGTGGGGCTGATCTTGTGAGACCTGCAACCACTAGATTCGCCACAGCTTTCCTCACATTGAAGAGTTTGTTCAAGCACAAGGATGCTTTGAAGTCATTATTTGTTAGTGAAGAATGGGCTAGAAATAAATTGACAAAAACTCAAGCTGGTAAAGATGTGCATGCCATTGTTCTCTCTGTGGAGTTCTGGAATAAAGTTGCGGACTGCCTTAGAGCTTCAGCTCCACTACTCATTGTACTTAGGGTGGTTGATGGTGACGAGAGGCCTGCAATGCCAGAGGTGACAGCACTAATGAGCCATGCAAAGGAGAAGATCAAGCAGAGCTTTGATATTTATACCAAGCAACCCCTACCCAAGAGCATCATGGAGATTATTGATAGACGCTGGCTGAATCAGATGGACCATCCTCTATATGGTGCTGCACTATATTTGAACCCCGGAAAACTCCATCCTCTCATAAATGACAATGATGATGCCACTGTTGGGCAGCTAAGGGGTTCTTTCATTGATGTGCTGGACAGAATGGTGGAAGACAAAGATACTAGAGACAAAATTCATGCCCAATCCTTGGACTATGAAGCTCTTAGAGGAGAAGTATTCTCAAAGAAAAGCGCTAAAGAAAACATCGGCCACCATGAGCCCCCGTAAGTGCTATTTTTTATTCAATTCTAGCAAACTATTACTGTTTTTAGTTCAATTCCAGCAAGGATATTCCTCATTCTAACATGTTTTTCTTTTTGCAATCTAGTTGATTGGTGGCGTTCTTATGCTGGGCGTGCTATTGAAATTCAGAGGTTTGCTAGGCGTATTGTAAGCCTTTGTGCATCCTCATCTAGCTGCGAGAGGAATTGGAGCACCATTGAGGCTGTGAGTTACTTATTGTCATGTCTACCCTTTTGTTTTCACTCACCAAGTCTAGTTAATAGTACTGCTATTTACACTTTAGCAAGATAATAATTCTTCTTTTTGCTTGTTTTTCAATGTATTTATGTGCAGATCCACACAAAGAAAAGAAATCGGTTGCTGCACAAGAGATTGAATGCAATTGTTTTTGTTTCCTACAACCGGAAGATGAAGGCTAGGTTCCAGTTAAGGCGTGAGAAGAAAGCAAAAACTTTTGATCCTTTGGTCATTGAGCAGTTTGATTGGGACAATGAATGGGCTGATTCATCACATGTATTCCCTCAAGGTCGTCGTGGTCATGTCAATCAAAATGATGAGAATGATATTACTTGGAACGATGTTGATGAAGCCACGGGTGCATCAAGCTCACTACGAGGCCGCAATCTCCCAAGGAATGCCAGCAAGCGTGCAAGAAATGCAAACCGAAGAGGGTTAGCTGAAATTGAGGAAGAGCGAGAGGAAGAGGAAGAGGAAAATCAAGATCCACTTGATGATGCCGAGGTCACTGACTGTGATGATGATGATGCTCCCAATGGTTCCAATGATGGTGGAGAAGACATAGAAGCTGCTGCAAATGCTGTTGATGAGTTTGATGATGGATATTGACTGTTGAGAGCTGGCTGTTGAGAAATTTCAGATCTGCACCTTCTTTCTTTTGGCTGATCTGCACCTTCTCTCTTTTGGCTATTCATGTATACTAATGTGGCTGTGAACTCCTATTAATTATGCCACTATTATCTAAGTACTAAATTTGTGTAATATTGTGGTTGTGGACTATTAATTATGCCACTATTAGCTAAGAACTAAGTATGTGTAGTATTGTGGCTGAGGACTATTAATTATGCCACTGTTATCTATATTCTATATCTATGTAATGATCTAACTTTGGATGTATTCAGTTTCTCAACTTGCCTAATTTAATTATTTGATTTGTTGCTGATCAGTTCTCTAATTGATTGATTTGACTCAATTGTTTAATATTTATGCAGCTTGTTTCTTGGGACAAGAAGAAAAGAGAAGTTAGGCCATCAAGAAGGTATTTTTGTTGATCCACATCTATATTTATTCAATTAATCATATTACAAAATTATTTACTTCTCTTACAATCATTAGTACTCACTAATTCACTAACTCATTTCAAACATGCAAGAGTGTTGCATCCTGCAAGGAACAAGGACAATTGGAAGTGGGAGGATGTCTACTACATGGGGTCCAAAACTTGCATCAACAAGGTATGTTTGTATTACTCCATCTAGGTTATGGTATGTGTATGGCGTCGCCTCGCCGCGCGCCATACTCGCCTAGGCGTCTGGAAGGGGGTGGGTCGCCTCGCCTCGCCTTACCGCCGTAAGAACCATGAGTACATGGGAGATTTGCACTACGGCTGACGCAAGCCAAAACGTCGCGGCCGGGATGATCGAGTCGGCGGCACCAGGTCGTGGAAGTAGAGGTGGTGGCGAAGGCAGCGGACGAGGAGGAAGGCGAAGCTGGGGTAGTGGAAGTAGGAAGATGCAATGTGTAGAGGGGACCCGCGCTGTCACATCGAAGCCAAATCTTGGAAAGTAAGACCAGAAGAGTCAAATTCAAATTCGACAGAACAGGAATTGTTAGAAGTAAATTGGCGAATAGAAAGGAGATTGTGAACCATCTGTGGGGCAACAAGGACATTGGAAAAACAGAAAGGACCAGGTGCCGAGCCCACAGAAGTGACAGGAAGACAAGAACCATTTCCGACCATGATAGAAGGACAGGAGAGAGGTGGGGAATGGACAGAGGAAAGAATACCAGGCTTGGGCGTGGTGTGGTAGGAAGCACCAGAGTCGGCGATCCACTCTGCAGAAGTTGGTGGAGTTAGTCCCATCGTACTGAAGGACTGAGCCAGTGTCGCCTGGTCCCGACCTCCAGCCCAGATTGGAGACTCTATGGGCTGAGGAGAGGAGGGCCAGGGCACCAGGGCCTGGCTCGCAGGACCGGCAAGCATGGCCGCGGGCTGGTGCTGCAGACGAGGTTCGCCCAACTGACCTGGCAACGGCCACATGGAGATGCGTCCTGACCATGGGTTGTTGAAGGATGGCCAGGACATGCCTCCAGTTGTAGGTGGACCGGGTGCCGGAGACAAAGATCCCCGGCAGCCACCATCATGATTCGCCCCGGTGACGACGCCCACCAACACCACCACCACCACTCGGCCCAGGGGGAGGAGCTCCAAGGAGGGAGGTGGCAAGTGGGGTCGGGGAGGGTAGTGGTGCCGGGGAGGTAGGTGGTGCAGGTGGAGCAGCGACGAGCGCGATCGACGAGGAAGACGAAGCCTGGTCCCGGGTGAGCTCCTCTAGGAGCAGGTCGTCCTAGACCTCCAGGTAGGTGGAGAAGGGCTTCCGGCGGGTGAGCCATGTCCGCAGATGGTCGTAAGAGGGGTCGAGACCTCGGAGGACACTCAGCACCAGCATGTGGTCGGCCACCGGGAACCCGAGGTCCCGAAGGTTGTCGGCCATGGTCTTCATCTTACGACAGTTCTCGTCGATGGAGAGGTCGCTCTGCTTCTGGTGGTGGCAGGCCGCATCGAGCTGAAGAGCACCAGACTCGGAGTTGCCGAGAAATTGGTGCTCGATCGCCAGCCAGGCCTGGCGGGCGGTACCACCGGGAGTCTTGACGTTTTCCCGGATCTCTAGGGACACGGTCCCAAAGATCCAGGACAGGGCGACGGTGTCGAGGAGGTGCCAAGCCGTGTCCCGCTCCACAACAGGGCCATCGTCGAGGACGTGGTCGTCGAAGGCGTAACGGCGGAGAGCGAGAAGGACCTGGTCCCACCAGCGGCTGTAGAGGGAGGGCCCGGACTCGAGCACGACGTTGACCAGGGCCTGGAGGTTCTGGACCCCAACGGCCTAGAAGTGGAGCTGCACGATCATCGGGTCGCTCGCAGAGTACCGGGGCCTCGAGCTGGATGGCGGAGCCTGGTGAGAAGTGGACGCGCCAGAGTTGAGGTAGTGGACGACAGGTGGCGGGTTGGTGGTGGCGTGGAGGTAACACTCAGCCTCGGTGACCCGACGTGCAAGGGCATCGGCGGCAGAGCGCTCGCGCTCCCAGGCGTCCGTAGCCGCCCTGACGCGCTCCTGGGCCACCGCGGCCTTGGAATTGGTCGCAATGAGAGCGGCGACGAGAACGGCATGAGCCGACGCGGCCCCAGCGGAGGAGATATGCTTCCCCTTATTGAGGAGGTGCGAGCCCCCGTAGCCCCTCGAGCCCGTGGGGCGGCGGCGAGATCGGCGATGCCCGTGGACCCGCGAGGCCCGTAGCACCTGCAAGGGCCTCGAGTTCCGCGTAGTAGGAGGCGGCGATTGCAGGGGTCAGGGGCGGCGGCTGGTGAAGCTGACTGGTGGTCGAAGGGAGAGTGGGCACCAGCGGCTGCTGGTGGACGACAGGGGGAGGATGCACCCCGGCAGCACCAGCAGGGAGAGGCAGGGAACCGGCTGCAGGGGGTCGAGCCCCCGGGTCGCACCTGTAGAAGGAGGAGGCGGCACCACGATGTCTGGCGGAGGGAGGAGCCCACCAGCAGCGGCGGAAGAAGGCACAGGGAGTGGTGGCGCCGCAACGCATGGCGGAAGGGGCTGCTCACCGGCGGAGGCGGAGTTTGCTCCAGAACCGCCCACGCAAGATCCGCCTGCACCAGCAGCAGAGGTCCCCGCGCCGGCGCCGGCAGTGGCTCTGCCAGCCGCGCCACTCGCAGCCTGGAGAGGTGCGGCGGCGGTAGCAGCAAAGGAGGGGGCGGAGAGAGGATTCCCCGCACCGCTCGCAGCTGCTCCGGCAGCCGCGGCTTGGAGAACGGCGGCGGCGGAAGCAGAGGAGGGGAGTGCGGCGGCCGGCCGGCCATTCCGGCGGCGGCGGCGGCTGGGGATGAGAGAGAGAGTAGAAACCCTAGTCTGATACCTTGTTGAAGAGGAAATAATCAGATGTTGTATTCCTCCGGCCTCTATATGGGCCAGCCATATGGGCCACAATATACACTCTAACATATACTCTAACATTGAAGTCGTCAGGTCACCAGCACGTGATCCTATGGCTGGAAGAGGTCGTTTCTTCTCTCGCCGGGGCCCTGGTGGTGGCGGGCGCCATGAGCAGGGAAGAGGTAGAGGGTACGGCCCGTGGAACAATCAACAATGGGAAACCAACCGATGGGAAGAACATGAACAGTTCGAGAGGTGGAGAGGTCGCAGGGAGACATGAAGAAACAACCAAGCATCGGGTCGAACCTCAGAAAGAGAGTAGCAGAATAGGGTGCAAGATGAAGTGGTAAAAGAGCTGACAAGAGAAAATGACCCCATCAGAGAGGAGGGAACTATGCAATCCGAGCACACCCCAGCAATCCCGACTCGAAAGGAACATATAGAGAGAACCAATTGTGAAGAAAGTCTGAACAAAGGAAAGCAGGTGCTAATCTGTGACAGATGTGGAAGATCTGGCCATAGCCCCGCAAAGCTGCTCTGATCCTATTATCTGTGAGAGATGTGGAAAACAAGGTCATGTGACTTGAACCTGCAGTGAGAAGAAGCCATGGGAATTTCTTGCTCCCTTCTGTGGATTGACTGCTCCAGGTCAAGGTTTCTTCTTCATAGAGAGTGATAAATCATATTAGGATCAAGGATATGTCTAACACGGCTTTGGTCACAATTCTCTCTGGTGAAGTTTCTACTAGGCAGTTGATGAACGATTTCAAGCTTAAGGTAGGTCCACAATCAACGTGGAGGGTGATAAGGCCTTTCAAGTGAGATTTCCCAAGTGTCACTCTCAAGGTGGAAAAGTGGAAGGCAACAACTGATTCCACAGGAACAGTTGATACAACTTGGTTCAGAATCAGGGGAATCCCATATGAGAAGAGATTAGTACAAAATGTAAGCAAGGTGGCATCCTTTGTGGGCCTTCCTGAGGAAGTTGATGTAGACAACCTAACCAAATTTGACTATGCCAGAATTAAAATTGGATCCAGAGATGTCAGAAAGGTACCTGTTGTTGTCAATGGGATGCTTGACTTCTTCTTCTATTACTTCCAATTCCAGAGGGAGGTCCCTCAAGAAGGTACCACTAACCCGACTGGTAACAAGTGGGTGAGGAATGATAGAGCTGCTGATGACAATCCCTCCCCAAAAATACAGAGAAAAATGGAAGGCTTGGAGGAGAAGACCCAGAGTCAACAAAAGCAAAACTTCTCTTGGAAAATCAACCAACACCTCTGGGCTGAATGAGACAGAGAGGCAAGCTGACCAAGGTCCTCACAGCAAGCCAGAGAAAGGCAGCACACAATAACAGCAAGACACTGAAGAAGAAAGTGAGAATGAAGGGCTGAAATTTGGTGATTTGCTCTCACCAGGAGGACAAAATGTTAATTTTGGCTCATTTGAGCAGCATGAGATTAGGAAAATCTGGAGTATGAGGATAGCTTAAAACAAGTCAACCGCAATCAATGAGTATGGGTCAAAATCAAATCTCTTTAAATCAAAGTTTGACCCCTTGGCTGCCATTGAAGCAAAGGCAGCACTACAGTGTATGGCCCGACCCATGATGATAAAAAGGAGATGTTCCTAATCGAAATCTCCCACATTTACTCCACAAATAACTATCCCATGCTGATTGGTGGGGATTTTAACATCCTCAGATTCAGCTCGGATAAAAATAAAAACTTTAGAGTGAACAAATTCTCTGATATGTTTAACCTTATAATCAACTCCCATGAACTGAGAGATCCATAGTACTGGTGGTCTGTTCACTTGGAGCAACAACCAAAGTGAACCCACCCCTGAAAAATTGGATAGGATTCTTATGAATGAGGAATGGGAAAAGCTCTTCCCCTTGACTAATATCAGGAAAATACCCAGGTATATGTCAGACCATAACACTTTAATCCTGAGCTCTGAACAAAACCAGCCCCAAAAGCACAAAGGTCTTTGAGATCGCTTGGCTAAAACACAATGACTTCTTACCCAAGATCAAAGAGACCTTGGAGAAGCCAATTCAAACTAAGAATGCTATTGAAACATGGGTAATCAAGATCAAGAGGGTAAAAAAATTCCTTATTACTGGTTGGGGGCAAAGCCTTAGGGATCACATGAGGAAGTACAAGAATATTCTCTAGGAAGGGTTACTAGCCCTTGAACAAATAGAAGAATGAAACCCTCCCCCCAGTTCCTTACTGGATAGAAAAACTTTTATTCAGACCAAGCTCTTGAAGCTGATGGAAGAAGAGGAGTTATACTGGCAGAGAGCAAACTCAAACTGGCTTTTGCGAGGGGATAACAATACTGATTTCTTCTGTAGAGTGGCAAATGCCAAATGGCAAAGAGGAAAAACACAATTTCTCTCTTATGGGTGAGAATGGGGCAATAGAGGGTGAGGAGGAGATAAGGAACCATGCCATACAGTAATTTTTTCACGAATACGCAGGAGAGATGGGTACCTTTGTATCAATAGAGAGAGAAAACCAGTCCCTTACAAAACTTCATCTCGCTCAGGACCGAGCTACGAGGGGTTGATGATTACAACAGGTGTGTACTAATGCAAAAAGCCTTTGCAAGGCCTGACCACCTAAACCCACACACACATCCTTAGGGGTTTAGCCAACCCTGGTTACCTGATCAATGCTCAAAGAAATCAATTTCTGAGCCCCGGCTAGACCCCAGAGATGATGCTCGTCCCAGAAAGCTCTCAACGGCACATTCATACAGGGGTGGGCTCCTTCAAAGACATTGCGATGCTTCCAAAGTAAGCAGGCACCCAAAATAATTACCGAGTTGTAACCTTTCCTTTTATCTTTCGGGACTTTCTTCACACTTTCTCCTCCACCATTCAGCTAAAGAAGGCTCATGCTGTGAGGGGACGCACTGTTGCATGCCGATTGCATATAAAATCTGAAACCAGAATTCTCTCGCAAACACACAGGTGGTGAGGAGGTGTTGTATGTCCTCATCTTCCTGATCACATAGCAGGCACTTGTCGGGGTGAATTCCCTTTTTGGATCATCTGGCAGGCCCAATACTCATTTAGACCCAGACTGCTGGGATACCAATGGAAAATTAGACCCTAAACCCTAGACATCTAGCCATCTTGTAAAAGATAGGGACCATCTCCTTTCAGCTGCAAAACTGACTTTAATGTCCTGTTCATTACATATACGGAAGAGTTCCAGGAATTTGTCCCTTAGGGAGATGGATTCCACCTAATCCCTTATGTTCTAAATCACATTGAGGGGAATATGTCTGTACTCTCAATGTGATTCATAATCCCAAATCAATGTGGTTTCATAACCCTCAACAATACAGACATATTCCCCTCAATGAGGTTTAGAACATAAGGGATTAGGTGGAATCCATCTCCCTAAGGGACAAATTCCTGGAACTCTTCCGTATATGTAATGAACAGGACATTAAAGTCAGTTTTGCAGCTGAAAGGAGATGGTCCCTATCTTTTACAAGATGGCTAGATGTCTCCAACCAGATAAAGTTAAGGCAGATGAGGGACATCCTCAATACTTGTCCATTAAATTCAACTAAGAACAGCCCAAAATAGAGCTGGGAAAAAAGTGTTGTGTTCACTGTAAAGTCTATGTATAAACACATTTGTAATGGGACAACTAATCGTCCAAATAACAAAATCCGGAAAGCCAAGATCCCTTTGAAGATCAATGTGTTCATGTGGCTAATTGGGCAGAATGCCATATTAACCAAAGACAACTTAGAAAGGCGCAAGTGGCAAGGTGGTCTCAGGTGTAGGTTTTGCCCAGAGAATTAATCAATTACCCACTTATTCTTTGAATGTACCCTGGCTAGGTATGTCTGGAGTATGATTGCCCAGTTGTTGGGCTCCCTGCCGCCCCTGTTCTTTTGAAAAGTACTGGATCTGGGTTGTCACTTATCTCCCCGGGTGAGGGAAATTTTATATGGTGGGCCTGGCAGCGGTTTGTTGGTTATTATGGAAAGCAAGAAATAATAACTGTTTCGAGTATAAGAAAATTAGGTCTCCTACCGAGATGACCTGCTTATTCAGCTCTTTTTTATCCTATTGGGCAGAATTGCAGCAAGCGGAGTACAAGAAGTCGCTGGAGGATGGAGCTGACATCCTTAATACCAGGGCGCTGCATCTCCATCCACAACAGGTGTCGCCAGCAGACGCAGGGACGTTGCTGCTACACTGAAACTGACGACCTGGCCAAGAAGACGATGATTCCCTCCACCTGTGAAAGTTGATCCCCTCCTATGTTCTAGAACCGAGATGTAGCTTTATCTCAAGCGTTTCTGTTCTGCTAGTTGGTTTCTGTAATGAGGCTCCTTGGAGTGAGACCTGGTGACTAAAGCCCTGCTGTTAACAACTTGGTCTATTACCTGCCAGACTCTGTAATTTCGTTATCTCGATAATGAAATTCGGGCAGAGCTCCTAATGGAAAAAAAGCAACTGGTTTTTATATCACCCTCTGAATGCAACAGACATGATCATTCATTTGCCGATGAGAGCTGACAATGATAAATAACCATTTATTTAATTATGCAATACAAATAAACTTTATCCTTTCATAGGAACATGGAGACATTGAGTTGCAAATTAGTATACCTTCGAGGTATTATATTTTCAAACATAGGTGTTTGATGTTAATCAGTCTTCATTTGGCATTTGAAGGGGATAATATAATTTGTCAGTCACCAATATACCTTCTATGGTATTCGATGATACTTGCTATTCAATGGTAGTTACCTATTTATGCACTGTGGGGGTCATGGATTAGGGGGCCATTGTCAGGACGCCTGCTAACGGCGCGCGGACGGAGGAAGACCCTGACAACGGTAGGGAGCGGCACTAGTTTCGACTGGTCGGAAGGCTCCGTCTTGCCCGACCTACAGAGGATCCGGGGGATGCGAGGATAGAAGCCTTCGTCCCGTCCGACCTCCCCCCTCCCCCGACGACCAGGAGGTGAAAGGGGTCGGGCACGTCCGTCTCGCCCGACCCCCGACCCCTCGGGTCGGAAGGGCAGACCCCCGCGAGGGGTCCCGTCTATCGATAAGCACACACAGTAGAAAAGGGGGGAGCCCCAAAGACCCTCCCCAAGTCAAATCTGGCTTGTGAAGGAGAAGGCGTGCGGCCTACGCCTTCTCCTGACCGACACACGACATTACCTGCCCGCCTGCCAAATGAGAAAGCTGATCTGTAGCCCTGCGCTTGGGAAAAGGTAGCTGCATGCGCTAGCGGCCAAGAAGGAAGCTACCGCGAAGCTGCCAGTGGGAAGGTGAAGGACACGCGGCAGCCAAGGAATGGGTCGTCAAGACGCGCTAGGCCGACAGCAAGCAACCGTCGGGGGCGTCCGACCTTCGAGGATAGATAGGTAAAACGACATTGTAAAGCTGCCTTCCTCTTGAGCTATAAAAGAGGAGGGCGTCCCCCTGCGAGGGGATTCTGATTTTCTGGACTCTCGATCTCTAGATCACTTAGTCCCCTACACGCACATTCCACACACAAGGCTTGAACCGGCCTTCGCTGTAACCCACCGCCAAGAGAGCAATACAATCAGGAGCCCGTTGCACTGGACGTAGGGATCACTCCCGAACCAGTATAAACCCTCTATCTTGCGTCTCTTGAACCATTCTCCACCGAGACGTGCGTGTTTTGTGATCGACACTAGCCGGCGTGAGGTACACCGTGTGCCATCCGTCGACATGCACATATGAGTGCTTGTATGGTACGTTCAAGACCATTTAAATCTTCATTTCACTTTTAGTTTAATCATTCGGGTCTGTACGAGTTTTCAGTTGTATCTTCAGGATTATTGGTGCTCATGCAGGAGTTGACTGATGATAAGTCATTCAATGACTATTTTCTTCAGGAATCTTTAATTCTTCAAAAATAATATTTCTCTTCTATGAGAAATTCTCTCATAATAAAGAGAAATAATTTTCACAATAATTTGAGTTCTTCTATGAACTCTTTACTTTTACTCCTTCTAGGATATGCTTTTCGTGAGACATTTTAATATTCATTCAAGAATATTATCTACCTTAGACATTTAATTTTTAGTATGAGATATGATTATATTTCATACTTTTTTATTGTTGTATACGGGGTTTTGGCCCCCTCTTGTACAGTCGATGGGCCAAAGTTGTGTGGTATGGAACTCTTACATCCTTAGTTGTATGGTCTGTGGATCGAAGTTATTTTTATTTCGCCTTATGAACTGAGTCATTTCTATTTCACCTGATAAAAAAATTGAGAAAGCATAAGCTTTTGCCATCTCTTAAAAAACGGAAGGCCGGAAACTAACATCAGCCTGATCTGATTTGAAGGTTGCCAGATATTGCCAGAAATTTCCTCCCTTCAGGCGCTTGAAGCACAAAAGAGATGTGCAAGACTAACGTAGCTATAACGACAGACCTTTTCTGATGCCGAAATCACTCTTAGAAGAGGGTTAAAACGATGGGTAATGCAATGGCGGTATAGCTGTTCGCGTGCGTGTGTGCGCTCCATCAGATAGGGAACGAGACTATCGGTATCAGAGAACATATTGTACGAGCCCTACAGCACACAATGTCACATGCACGCATGATGCCCTGCCATGTAAAGCCTCACACTTGTTGGTTTGCCAGTGGGCAGGATGAACACTGTCCAATGGCGTCATGTCCATATGCCGTCGCTATCCTCAACAACAACCAAGCAGATCAGAGACGAGATCCCAGCTGACAGGATTTGCCATGATCACGTCCCCACTCCCCAGGACGAGAAGCACAGCAGATGAGCCGATAAATCACCCCCGGGGAGCTTTTGTATCTCACATCACCTCACTGTCCAGCCCACGTATATCCATTAGCCAGCCCAAGAAACAGTGGGCCCAGCATGTCCTCTTTGTGTTTGTGTTGGTTCCTTTCTTCTTCTGAACGAAAAACACTTTGTGTTCCCACGATGGTTAATCTTTCTTTCATTGCATGATCCCTAAGGCTACGTACTATCAGACTTTGTCATCTTTACTTTTCAATGACGCGATCGCATCAGGGATCTTGAATAATCGCAGCGTCAAGTAGGGAATGTATCCAAATAATTATTAGCATAGCATGCTGCTCTAGTTAACTTATGGATTCACAAATCGCATCCTCCAATTAAATTTTTTGCAGGAACTTGTATCCATTTTCCCCAGAATTTTTTGTTTTATTTTGGCGTTTTTGCTCTTCATCAGATCCTGGTTGTATCGCAACAATTGCACGTTTGACGGCATGAGATTTCTGAATAGGGTTGAGACCAGGGAACCGGGTAGGGAATGGCACCAATGTCCGTTGTACTAAACCTAAACCTCAGTCAGCAGCA
Source organism: Digitaria exilis (assembly GCA_015342445.1). NCBI lineage: Eukaryota > Viridiplantae > Streptophyta > Magnoliopsida > Poales > Poaceae > Digitaria > Digitaria exilis. The sequence goes on from JACEFO010002466.1 coordinate 48,414, forward strand.
GAACCCAAAACTATGCAATGCATATATAGCAGTAGCATTACTGATGTTGAGAGCAGCTTGGATAGTTCAGGCTGCATGAACTCTAATCTTACACTTCATCATGCACTAGAACAAAGCAAATCACATCCCCTGCACTCCAGCAGGAATGCAGGATAGTTCAGGCTGCATGAACACTAATCCTACACTTCATCATGTATGCCCTCAATGTACTGCAGCCAGAAATTCCACATAACCTTCTGAATTAATCATAACAATAAAGAAAGGTGTCTCCACATTACATGAATCATGCCAACACTTTGGAAGGAGAGAAATCCATCCTGAAAATGTTGATCAGGGTCAGGGCCTGCTAGAGTCAGGTAACTTGGCAGCATTCAAAACACCCCAAAAGAAAGGCCCCACAATTTGCACCCAGTGGTTCCAGTCCGGTGGTCCTCCAAGCAGCAAGTACATAGGGCAGCGCCATTGGACTCCAGTTACCAGCAAAGGTTGCTGTTAGGTCCACTTGTCAGCCTCTATTCATAAAGACCTCATAATAGTCTTCGTTCATCTGTACTGAACTACTGATAAAAGGACTAGGACAGTCGATACCATAAAATAAATTCCATTGACACTCAGAAAGCAGTTTTTCATCATAAGCAGTGTCATTAGTACTACTACTGCAAGTAATAATAACCAGCTTTGCTTTTGCATCATATGCACTGGATAACTGAAACAGCAGAAGCTAAATGCCAGTCTAATTAGATAAGTAGCCTACAAAGCTTTATGGTTAACACTTGGTTCTTTAGGCATCTAATATATAGGGGAAATTAAACCCACATACTTGTTCCTTTACCACCAAAATAGAGGACCTCTTCATCAGTACTTAACCTAGATGGTGTTACCAGCCAAAGTACCATCCAAGGATCTCTGGCATCTTTTTAGGCTCCATTGTTATGCTCCTTGTTTGAGGTGTTAACATTGTCGTTGGTGCTATCACTGTTAGTGGAGCCATAGTGGGTGTGCTTCTTGGATGAGCCTTTGCACTGGTCAACTGGGTACTTGCGTGCATTGATCTCCATCTTGCGCAAGGCAGCTTTGCCAAGGTCGACACCACACATGTCCGACAGCCGGACCAGGTACAGGAGGACATCAGCAAGCTCCTCACCCAAGTGCTCCTTCTCGGCCTCGTCCCAGCCTGGCAGGCCCTTGGGCACCTCCCCCTTCCATTGGAATATCTCGGATAGCTCCCCTACCTCACCAACCTTCACAACATGAAGCAAGCACACGTGATAAGGAACATGAAAATCACAAACAACAACACCAAAGTCTTTTGTGCAAAGCAAGTTGGGTAAGGGACATGAAAATCCATTGGAAAAGTTTTGCTGGGTGCCAATTAGCTAAACTAGGCCCAGGAGCTATTTGATAGTGCTCCCACATCGCCCATCATGGGCATCTCCTAGCTGGGCAACACTTGGGCACAAAGGGGTTATGTATAAACTTTTTGTTAAACCCCACCACAACACAAGGAGCAGAACCGTTTGGCATCTTGTGCAGCCAGCGGGTATCTTTGCCTAAGGCCAACTCATTCCAACTATTGATTTAAATAACCTGATGGTGAAAAGACAATAGAAAGAGAACGGTGCAAAGGATATGTACTATCATCTACTCCCAGTCCCAGGTACACCGAATTGAAAAAGTGTTTTTTGTCTGCTTTACTGTTGCACAGTCTCTCTGGGAGAACCTCAGACATGGATGCTGGATGTCATTTCTTAAGTTAGAGTAAGCAGAAACTGTTCTATATGTTGTTTAGTTCTATTTCGTATTCTGAAAAGGAAATAGTAAATAAGTGCTAACTAGTGTGTCAGGTCATTTCCTTTACATAAATTATAAATTAATAATGAAAATTTCAAGAGAAATCATGCGCATTTTCCATAACAAAGTTTGATAAAACATAAGTTTATGCATTTAGTTTCCATTTCACTGTAAATAAGCTAATATAATTTTCCACATTTTTTCATTTCTCCTACCAAACCTTTTGCTTTGATTCGATTGCCTAGATAATCATGAGCACACATTCCAACAAAGTAGAAGAGTATAATGCTCTTTTCTTCAAAGAAAACCAAGAACATTTTAGAATCCAATAAAACAACTTCAAAAGTATTAGACACAAGATTGATGGACTAGATTTTCATGAAACATGAGCGGCGCAGCATAAAAAAAAATCCTAGCTACAATTACACCAACAACTTTTGCAATGACAAGCCCAATTTCCAGTACCATTAAAGCAATATCTGATAAAGAAAAACAAACGATTCATACATATCCCTGTTCAATGGAAATGGAAAATAGGTTGCTATACACAACATCAATATGAAACTCCATAATTTTTGCAGATATAACTCTCCCTCAATAAAGTTTGCTGCTACTTGTGAAACTGAAACATTCATACATGCATTTTGGACCATTGGTCCATACATACATGTTAGCATTTAAAGTGAGGCAATGTAGCACATCACTCTTCCCCCCCCCCCCCCCCACACACACAAAAAAAAAAGGACCGCACTTCACTGTTTTGATTCGTACAGATCAGCATTCCAGCCGCTACAATGCAGTCTTCCCTGCGACATTAACAGGACTAGCATTTCATTTGCCCGCCCAGATTTCTTATCAGATAATGAAACGCATCTCACATCACGATATTTGGAAACCGATCGTTCGATTCTTGAGTGCCTTCCCTTTCTACTATTTACAGTAGTATCCTACACTCTTTCTCCCCTATGTTCCCCATGACCGAAACCACACTCATCGCATGGGATTTTGACCGGCACAGCAGCTCCTCGCAATGTGGTACAGGAAGAGAACAAAAGGGGCAAACCTGACAACTACGGGAGGACGGCCGGACGCAAAAGGACGGCAACGCTTTTCTGCACCCAATCATTCTCTCTTCTCTCTCTGAGCAAGAACTGAACTGCCTACAGGCCTACACGGCTGCACCCATCCTTATCCCCATTTTTGGAACAAGAAAAATCGCAGTTGCAGCATCAATAAAAAAACCCAAAGAATATTTAACTCGCCAATAATCTCAGATCATGATTCTCCCAATGGAGAAACGGAAACTGGCCATGGAGATTATGGAGATTATAAGAGAAGCAGAAAAACGGACCAGGGCGAGGAGCAGGTTCCTAGGGGAGTGGAACTGCTCCCAGTCCCTCTCCCTGGCGAAGTCCGCCATCCGCTTCCGCAGCGTCTCCGAAGCTCACCGCCGCCGCCGCCGCCTCTGTGCCCGTCTCCATCTCGCCATCACGAGCAGCGCCGCCACGCCGGCCCTCCCCTCCCCCTCCACGCCCACCTCCTCAGTACCACCGTTCATCTCCTCTGGTTGATTTTCTTTGTTTCTTTTAGTTTCTCCCTTCTCTCTCCTGTTGGTGAGGCAGCAGTAATGGAAGGAGGGAATAGGCGGAAAGAGGAGAGGGGAAGGGGGCTATAAATACTGTGAGGGTGGGGTTTGGGAGCAGGGAGGACCACAGTAGAAGTTTCTTATTTGGCAACGAGTGGGGCACATATTTGGGCCGGCCCGGGCCGCGATGGAACAGGGATTCATGGGCCGTGCTAGTGCACGAGCTGTCGTTCCCCAGATGCTTAAAAAAAAGAAGGAAAATGTTATTCTGCTTTAAAAAAGAGGAAAAACATGCCAAAGTAAAAAAGTAGTCTATCCCCTAAATTGCATTTACACTGCCTCCTTTTTTTATAAGGGCATATGTTATACAAAGTTACGGGAGGTAATAATTATATAATGAGAACATTGGTTCTAGGTCCAATCAAAAAAAAAAAGGAAAAAACATTTGTCCTATATCCCTCGGCTTATTGTGTGCATGCGACCGTTTCCATTTCGTCGGTTTGAGCTAAATTATCTAAGGATTCCACCTATCTGAACTTTAGTTGCCAAAACATGCAACTAAAACATTTAGATAGTGCTTGTTTGATCCCCAACTAAAATATCAGCTAGCGTTTTATCCACCATTCAGTAAAAATTTAACCGTTAGCTAGTTTTGTTCAGCTAAAATAGTTTAATTTTAGCTTGTGGATCCAAACGGATCTAAAAAAGGAAGAGTGTGCCTTAAACCTAGAAAGACTACTAGCCAAAGCGTAGTCTCCTGGAAGTGATCTCTAGAGCTGATTTAGCAGCAAGAAAGTAAGAATCACACAAGGAGGCGTTGATATATATACAACCTACTAACATTTAATAATTTAACAAGAAATCATTGTGTCTTAGGCATACGGCAGCAGGTGAAAGAAAAATTTTGTAGTGCTGGCTATAAAAGGATGTAGGCAGAACTAAGACAGTGTGTGCGTGTGCCGTTGAGTGTTTCACGAGCTCATCGTTGACATAATAATGAAGGAAAAAGATATTGTTGGCGCAAGTTCAAGGCAAACACATAGCGCAGCAAGCTCCTGCGAAACTCGGAAGTTCTGACTTTGTCAAAGTTTGCCGAAAACTTAGATTTTAACACCGTGCGAGGGATCTCGTCATGGATGCTACACCTAGGGTTGTCCTGATAGCTCATCGCTGACATAATAATAAAGGGAAAGATATGTTGGCGCAAATTTAAAGTCAACACACACAGAATGCGCTAGATCGCGCGTACTCACAACAAGCTCCTGCAAACCTGAAAGTTCCAGATTGTAAAGCTGGAATGTTCTGACTTGTCAGAGTTCACTGGAAAACATAGAGTCAACATCCGGGGAGACGACCCTGTCATGGATGTTGCGCCTAGCGGTGCCTTGAGATCGGTAGGCCACTCAGAACGTCTTCGGTCGTCGTAGGACGAAGGAAGAAAGCAAAAAGTGGATTGGAAAAGCTAGGGCAAAAGGATAAATGAAAAGGTAAACATAATAGATGCGTTTGTTTTTTTATCGATTCGATCCTCTCAATTGTCCCTGCAAGCAATCCTTTTACAAATAAAAATCAACAAAAATCCTAAATTAACTCGGGCTCGCTACCAGCCAGAAGCCCCGGTTTTCAACAACCGGAAGTTCCGACTTTAGTTATATGCCAATTTTGGTCACCAACATATGCCCCCTCTTTTCTTGTTTAAGCTTGCGCACCAAAAACATAATCTTCTAGACCAATATGTCTGAGGATGATGACTATAAAGCATCAGTCATTTTTTTCTAAGGCCATAACACTTTATTTTGTTCAAGTCAATGCTATATATTATCTGCTTCGGTCTCCATTCCATCTGGATCCGTGTTGCTTAACAAGCTCCTATTCAGTTTGTTGATCATCTAAATTTTCTTGCGCATTCGCTACAATCTCCTTTTTTTTTAGTATGAGATAACATAGGGACACCACCTTGGCTATAAGTACTTAGAATTATGCTCGTACTTTTGACCAGATTAATTAAAAGCAATAATTCGTCTTTGCGATCCACCATAATTTGAACATAATAAGATATTGAATAATATATGTTGCATATAATGTTGTGATAGTCACTAGGTTGAATAAGTAAGGACATGAACATACCATGGCATAATGGGCTCCAACAAAAGAATATGGAGCGAGAACAAACTACTTTGGTATTGTGAAAGTTCGGTTGTCCTTGATACTTTGTGCAATTGATGTCTTTCATCTTGGTCCTACTTGACTGATTGTTGCCTCTGAACACTTTCCTTTGCTTCTCATAATTTCACTATTCTCAAAACTTAGCCTTATTCTTTTTCTTAGTGATCCCTTGAAAACCGGTTTGTCTAGTTTGGGGAAACCGGGTGAAACGGTTTTGGCTTGAAGCAACCACCATTTGTTTCTGTCTTTCCCCTCCCCATCATGCACTTGATTTAACTTGAGAAGCTCTCTTAGATTCCTTCTTAGGCATTTCTTCGCCACTAATAACATTTTTCCCCTTATTTGTTCGGCTGATGCGGCCGAACTCAACGTTTGGATTTTGTAACTAAATAGCATGCACAGGAGAAGGGCTTTGATCAACATGCACTTTATGAAGAGTCAATTCGTCCTTCTTCATTTAATGGTTGATTGTGTAAGGAAAATATTGCACTCATTGATGGCATGAGAATGTGAATGATGTCATTTACAATAAGCATGCCATCATCACTCATCAAGTCGCGTTACCGTATGAGACAATTTGATTTTTTTTATTTTTCAGCAGGCTCAGATCAAAAATTCTATCACACTTGGATACATCAAATGTAAATTTGACCTCTTCTTGCCAATTTTTACTAATCGGCTTGAGAGAAGGACAAGTGTTTTAAGTATCTTTTAGATGACCATCACAAATTCCGCAGCATACACTTCTTTACTCTCACGTATTATTGTGCTTATTTGGAGCATACACATCTCATTTGCCTTCTCTTTCTTTTCCATGATGAAACATGCTATTCATATGCATAGCCACGTAGATCATGCCACACAGTCGGACTAACTAGACTAATTATTTGATCAGTCAAAGCCGTAGCCGTACTCAGATATGAATATACACTTTACTATCCACATATATATAGTTGAATATATTATTCATCTGTTGTTATCTTAATGGAGTTTAGCCATTGATATTTATGGTATTGGTTATGATATATATATGACATACATTTAGGAACGAGCCAAAATTGGTGTCAAGACCCACTTCCACAGATCTTGCTTTCTTTCCTTGGCGGATGTGAAGTGCAGAGCCCTCACACGGCACACTCTCTCGTAGTCAACGTCAGCATACGCTTACTGGTGCGAGCCAGAGCCACCGCTAACCATCTAGGAGGCAAAAAGACTCATGGCAGTTTGAGTAACAAATGAAGTCAGCCTCTTGAACGTACCAACTAACAATGCTCAAACGTTTGTGCTCTTACAATCTTGCTCACGGTTTATCTCTACTACCCAACACAAGGATATATCAATAATCAAGTTACCTCACAAAGAAGGGGTTGTGGAGAGCTAAACTTAGCTTTCCTTCAGTTCTAGACGCAAAGGGCAGCACATCAGCAACCAGCCCAAGACGAGGGTGGAGAGGCTTTTTATAGATGCTCTACACGAGACTAGCCGTTGAAGTCGGAACCTCTGGTTTCTCAAAACCAGAACTTCTGAGATTTCAAAC
>JACEFO010002467.1:0-447723 GCA_015342445.1 Digitaria exilis
TGGCCAAATGGCAAAGAGGAAAAACACAATTTCTCTCTTGATGGGTGAGAATGGGGCAATAGAGGTGAGGAGGAATAAGAGAACCATGCCATACAGTAATTTTTCACGAATACGCAGGAGAGATGGGTACCTTGTATCAATAGAGAGAGAAAACCAGTCCCTTACAAAACTTCATCTCGCTCAGGACCGAGCTACGAGGGGTTGATGATTACAACAGGTGTGTACTAATGCAAAAAGCCTTTGCAAGGCCTGACCACCTAAACCCACATCACACATCCTTAGGGGTTTAGCCAACCCTGGTTACCTGATCAATGCTCAAAGAAATCAATTTCTGAGCCCCGGCTAGACCCCAGAGATGATGCTCGTCCCAGAAAGCTCTCAACGGCACATTCATACAGGGTGGGCTCCTTTCCAAAGACATTGCGATGCTTCAAAGTAAGCAGGCACCCAAAATAATTACCCGAGTTGTAACCTTTCCTTTTATCTTTCGGGACTTTCTTCACACTTTCTCCTCCACCTTCAGCTAAAGAAGGCTCATGCTGTGAGGGGACGCACTGTTGCATGCCGATTGCATATAAAAAATCTGAAAACCAGATTCTCTCGCAAACACACAGGTGGTGAGGAGTGTTTGTATGTCCTCATCTTCCTGATCACATAGCAGCACTTGTCGGGGTGAATTCCCTTTTTGGATCATCTGGCAGGCCCATACTCATTTAGACCCAGATGCTGGATACCAATGGAAATTAGACCCTAAAACCCTAGACCAATCTAGCCATCTTGTAAAAGATAGGGACCATCTCCTTTCAGCTGCAAAACTGACTTTAATGTCCTGTTCATTACATATACGGAAGAGTTCCAAAAATTTGTCCCTTAGGGAGATGGATTCCACCTAATCCCTTATGTTCTAAACCTCATTGAGGGAATATGTCTGTATTGTTGAGGTTTATAAAACACATTGATTTGGGATTATGAATCACATTGAGAGTACAGACATATTCCCCTCAATGTGATTTAGAACATAAGGGATTAGGTGGAATCCATCTCCCTAAGGGACAAATTCCTGGAAACTCTTCCGTATATGTAATGAACAGGACATTAAAGTCAGTTTTGCAGCTGAAAGGAGATGGTCCCTATCTTTTACAGAGGCTAGATGTCTCCAACCAGATAAAGTTAAGGCAGATGAGGGACATCCTCAATACTTGTCCATTAAATTCAACTAAGAACAGCCCAAAATAGAGCTGGGAAAAAAGTGTTGTGTCACTGTAAAGTCTATGTATAAACACATTTGTAATGGGACAACTAATCGTCCAAATAACAAAATCCGGGAAAGCCAAGATCCCTTGAAGATCAATGTGTTCATGTGGCTAATTGGGCAGAATGCCATATTAACCAAAGACACTTAGAAAGGCGCAAGTGGCAAGGTGGTCTCAGGTGTAGGTTTTGCCCAGAGAATTAATCAATTACCCATTATTCTTTGAATGTACCCTGGCTAGGTATGTCTGGAGTATGATTGCCCAGTTGTTGGGCTCCCTGCCGCCCCTGTTCTTTTGAAAAGTACTGGATCTGGGTTGTCACTTATCTCCCCGGGTGAGGGAAATTTTATATGGTGGGCCTGGCAGCGGTTTGTTGGTTATTATGGAAAGCAAGAAATAATAACTGTTTCGAGTATAAGAAAATTAGGTCTCCTACCGAGATGACCTGCTTATTCAGCTCTTTTTTTATCCTATTGGGCAGAATTGCAGCAAGCGGAGTACAAGAAGTCGCTTGGAGGATGGAGCTGACATCCTTAATACCAGGGCGCTGCATCTCCATCCACAACAGGTGTCGCCAGCAGACGCAGGGACGTTGCTGCTACACTGAAACTGACGACCTGGCCAAGAAGACGATGATTCCCTCCACCTGTGAAAGTTGATCCCCTCCTATGTTCTAGAACCGAGATGTAGCTTTATCTCAAGCGTTTCTGTTCTGCTAGTTGGTTTCTGTAATGAGGCTCCTTGGAGTGAGACCTGGTGACTAAAGCCCTGCTGTTAACAACTTGGTCTATTACCTGCCAGACTCTGTAATTTCGTTATCTCGATAATGAAATTCGGCAGAGCTCCTAATGGAAAAAAAGCAACTGGTTTTTATATCACCCTCTGAATGCAACAGACATGATCATTCATTTGCCGCATGAGAGCTGACAATGATAAATAACCATTTATTTAATTATGCGAATACAAATAAACTTTATCCTTTCATAGGAACATGGAGACATTGAGTTGCAAATTAGTATACCTTCGAAGTATTATATTTTCAAACATAGGTGTTTGATGTTAATCAGTCTTCATTTGGCATTTGAAGGGATAATATAATTTGTCAGTCACCAATATACCTTCTATGGTATTCGATGATACTTGCTATTCAATGGTAGTTACCTATTTATGCACTGTGGGGTCATGGATTAGGGGGCCATTGTCAGGACGCTGCTAACGGCGCGCGGACGGAGGAAAGACCTGACAACGGTAGGGAGCGGCACTAGTTTCGACTGGTCGGAAGGGCTCCGTCTGCCCGACCTACAGAGGATCCGGGGATGCGAGGATAGAAGCCTTCGTCCCGTCCGACCTCCCCCCTCCCCCGACGACCAGGAGGTGAAAGGGTCGGGCACGTCCGTCTCGCCCGACCCCCGACCCCTCGGGTCGGAAGGGCAGACCCCCGCGAGGGGTCCCGTCTATCGATAAGCACACACAGTAGAAAAGGGGGGAGCCCCAAAGACCCTCCCCAAGTCAAATCTGGCTTGTGAAGGAGAAGGCGTGCGGCCTACGCCTTCTCCTGACCGACACACGGACATTACCTGCCCGCCTGCCAAATGAGAAAGCTGATCTGTAGCCCTGCGCTTGGGAAAAGGTAGCTGCATGCGCTAGCGGCCAAGAAGGAAGCTACCGCGAAGCTGCCAGTGGGAAGGTGAAGGACACGCGGCAGCCAAGGAATGGGTCGTCAAGACGCGCTAGGCCGACAGCAAGCAACCGTCGGGGGCGTCCGACCTTCGAGGATAGATAGGTAAAACGACATTGTAAAGCTGCCTTCCTCTTGAGCTATAAAAGAGGAGGGCGTCCCCCTGCGAGGGGATTCTGATTTTCTGGACTCTCGATCTCTAGATCACTTAGTCCCCTACACGCACATTCCACACACAAGGCTTGAACCGGCCTTCGCTGTAACCCACCGCCAAGAGAGCAATACAATCAGGAGCCCGTTGCACTGGACGTAGGATCACTCCCGAACCAGTATAAACCCTCTATCTTGCGTCTCTTGAACCATTCTCCACCGAGACGTGCGTGTTTTGTGATCGACACTAGCCGGCGTGAGGTACACCGTGTGCCATCCGTCGACATGCACATATGAGTGCTTGTATGGTACGTTCAAGACCATTTAAATCTTCATTTCACTTTTAGTTTAATCATTCGGGTCTGTACGAGTTTTCAGTTGTATCTTCAGGATTATTGGTGCTCATGCAGGAGTTGACTGATGATAAGTCATTCAATGACTATTTTCTTCAGGAATCTTTAATTCTTCAAAAATAATATTTCTCTTCTATGAGAAATTCTCTCATAATAAAGAGAAATAATTTTCACAATAATTTGAGTTCTTCTATGAACTCTTTACTTTTACTCCTTCTAGGATATGCTTTTCGTGAGACATTTTAATATTCATTCAAGAATATTATCTACCTTAGACATTTAATTTTTAGTATGAGATATGATTATATTTCATACTTTTTTATTGTTGTATACGGGGTTTTGGCCCCCTCTTGTACAGTCGATGGGCCAAAGTTGTGTGGTATGGAACTCTTACATCCTTAGTTGTATGGTCTGTGGATCGAAGTTATTTTTATTTCGCCTTATGAACTGAGTCATTTCTATTTCACCTGATAAAAAATTGAGAAAGCATAAGCTTTTGCCATCTCTTAAAAACGGAAGGCCGGAAACTAACATCAGCCTGATCTGATTTGAAGGTTGCCAGATATTGCCAGAAATTTCCTCCCTTCAGGCGCTTGAAGCACAAAAGAGATGTGCAAGACTAACGTAGCTATAACGACAGACCTTTTCTGATGCCGAAATCACTCTTAGAAGAGGGTTAAAACGATGGGTAATGCAATGGCGGTATAGCTGTTCGCGTGCGTGTGTGCGCTCCATCAGATAGGGAACGAGACTATCGGTATCAGAGAACATATTGTACGAGCCCTACAGCACACAATGTCACATGCACGCATGATGCCCTGCCATGTAAAGCCTCACACTTGTTGGTTTGCCAGTGGGCAGGATGAACACTGTCCAATGGCGTCATGTCCATATGCCGTCGCTATCCTCAACAACAACCAAGCAGATCAGAGACGAGATCCCAGCTGACAGGATTTGCCATGATCACGTCCCCACTCCCCAGGACGAGAAGCACAGCAGATGAGCCGATAAATCACCCCCGGGAGCTTTTGTATCTCACATCACCTCACTGTCCAGCCCACGTATATCCATTAGCCAGCCCAAGAAACAGTGGGCCCAGCATGTCCTCTTTGTGTTTGTGTTGGTTCCTTTCTTCTTCTGAACGAAAAACACTTTGTGTTCCCACGATGGTTAATCTTTCTTTCATTGCATGATCCCTAAGGCTACGTACTATCAGACTTTGTCATCTTTACTTTTCAATGACGCGATCGCATCAGGGATCTTGAATAATCGCAGCGTCAAGTAGGGAATGTATCCAAATAATTATTAGCATAGCATGCTGCTCTAGTTAACTTATGGATTCACAAATCGCATCCTCCAATTAAATTTTTGCAGGAACTTGTATCCATTTTCCCCAGAATTTTTTGTTTTATTTTGGCGTTTTGCTCTTCATCAGATCCTGGTTGTATCGCAACAATTGCACGTTTGACGGCATGAGATTTCTGAATAGGGTTGAGACCAGGGAACCGGGTAGGGAATGGCACCAATGTCCGTTGTACTAAACCTAAACCTCAGTCAGCAGCAGAACCCAAAACTATGCAATGCATATATAGCAGTAGCATTACTGATGTTGAGAGCAGCTTGGATAGTTCAGGCTGCATGAACTCTAATCTTACACTTCATCATGCACTAGAACAAAGCAAATCACATCCCCTGCACTCCAGCAGGAATGCAGGATAGTTCAGGCTGCATGAACACTAATCCTACACTTCATCATGTATGCCCTCAATGTACTGCAGCCAGAAATTCCACATAACCTTCTGAATTAATCATAACAATAAAGAAAGGTGTCTCCACATTACATGAATCATGCCAACACTTTGGAAGGAGAGAAATCCATCCTGAAAATGTTGATCAGGGTCAGGGCCTGCTAGAGTCAGGTAACTTGGCAGCATTCAAAACACCCCAAAAGAAAGGCCCCACAATTTGCACCCAGTGGTTCCAGTCCGGTGGTCCTCCAAGCAGCAAGTACATAGGGCAGCGCCATTGGACTCCAGTTACCAGCAAAGGTTGCTGTTAGGTCCACTTGTCAGCCTCTATTCATAAAGACCTCATAATAGTCTTCGTTCATCTGTACTGAACTACTGATAAAAGGACTAGGACAGTCGATACCATAAAATAAATTCCATTGACACTCAGAAAGCAGTTTTTCATCATAAGCAGTGTCATTAGTACTACTACTGCAAGTAATAATAACCAGCTTTGCTTTTGCATCATATGCACTGGATAACTGAAACAGCAGAAGCTAAATGCCAGTCTAATTAGATAAGTAGCCTACAAAGCTTTATGGTTAACACTTGGTTCTTTAGGCATCTAATATATAGGGGAAATTAAACCCACATACTTGTTCCTTTACCACCAAAATAGAGGACCTCTTCATCAGTACTTAACCTAGATGGTGTTACCAGCCAAAGTACCATCCAAGGATCTCTGGCATCTTTTTAGGCTCCATTGTTATGCTCCTTGTTTGAGGTGTTAACATTGTCGTTGGTGCTATCACTGTTAGTGGAGCCATAGTGGGTGTGCTTCTTGGATGAGCCTTTGCACTGGTCAACTGGGTACTTGCGTGCATTGATCTCCATCTTGCGCAAGGCAGCTTTGCCAAGGTCGACACCACACATGTCCGACAGCCGGACCAGGTACAGGAGGACATCAGCAAGCTCCTCACCCAAGTGCTCCTTCTCGGCCTCGTCCCAGCCTGGCAGGCCCTTGGGCACCTCCCCCTTCCATTGGAATATCTCGGATAGCTCCCCTACCTCACCAACCTTCACAACATGAAGCAAGCACACGTGATAAGGAACATGAAAATCACAAACAACAACACCAAAGTCTTTTGTGCAAAGCAAGTTGGGTAAGGGACATGAAAATCCATTGGAAAAGTTTTGCTGGGTGCCAATTAGCTAAACTAGGCCCAGGAGCTATTTGATAGTGCTCCCACATCGCCCATCATGGGCATCTCCTAGCTGGGCAACACTTGGGCACAAAGGGGTTATGTATAAACTTTTTGTTAAACCCCACCACAACACAAGGAGCAGAACCGTTTGGCATCTTGTGCAGCCAGCGGGTATCTTTGCCTAAGGCCAACTCATTCCAACTATTGATTTAAATAACCTGATGGTGAAAAGACAATAGAAAGAGAACGGTGCAAAGGATATGTACTATCATCTACTCCCAGTCCCAGGTACACCGAATTGAAAAAGTGTTTTTTGTCTGCTTTACTGTTGCACAGTCTCTCTGGGAGAACCTCAGACATGGATGCTGGATGTCATTTCTTAAGTTAGAGTAAGCAGAAACTGTTCTATATGTTGTTTAGTTCTATTTCGTATTCTGAAAAGGAAATAGTAAATAAGTGCTAACTAGTGTGTCAGGTCATTTCCTTTACATAAATTATAAATTAATAATGAAAATTTCAAGAGAAAATCATGCGCATTTTCCATAACAAAGTTTGATAAAACATAAGTTTATGCATTTAGTTTCCATTTTCACTGTAAATAAGCTAATATAATTTTCCACATTTTTTTCATTTCTCCTACCAAACCTTTTGCTTTGATTCGATTGCCTAGATAATCATGAGCACACATTCCAACAAAGTAGAAGAGTATAATGCTCTTTTCTTCAAAGAAAACCAAGAACATTTTAGAATCCAATAAACAACTTCAAAAGTATTAGACACAAGATTGATGGACTAGATTTTCATGAAACATGAGCGGCGCAGCATAAAAAAAAATCCTAGCTACAATTACACCAACAACTTTTGCAATGACAAGCCCAATTTCCAGTACCATTAAAGCAATATCTGATAAAGAAAAACAAACGATTCATACATATCCCTGTTCAATGGAAATGGAAAATAGGTTGCTATACACAACATCAATATGAAACTCCATAATTTTTGCAGATATAACTCTCCCTCAATAAAGTTTGCTGCTACTTGTGAAACTGAAACATTCATACATGCATTTTGGACCATTGGTCCATACATACATGTTAGCATTTAAAGTGAGGCAATGTAGCACATCACTCTTCCCCCCCCCCCCCCCCACACACACAAAAAAAAAAAGGACCGCACTTCACTGTTTTGATTCGTACAGATCAGCATTCCAGCCGCTACAATGCAGTCTTCCCTGCGACATTAACAGGACTAGCATTTCATTTGCCCGCCCAGATTTCTTATCAGATAATGAAACGCATCTCACATCACGATATTTGGAAACCGATCGTTCGATTCTTGAGTGCCTTCCCTTTCTACTATTTACAGTAGTATCCTACACTCTTTCTCCCCTATGTTCCCCATGACCGAAACCACACTCATCGCATGGGATTTTGACCGGCACAGCAGCTCCTCGCAATGTGGTACAGGAAGAGAACAAAAAGGGGCAAACCTGACAACTACGGGGAGGACGGCCGGACGCAAAAGGACGGCAACGCTTTTCTGCACCCAATCATTCTCTCTTCTCTCTCTGAGCAAGAACTGAACTGCCTACAGGCCTACACGGCTGCACCCATCCTTATCCCCATTTTTGGAACAAGAAAAATCGCAGTGCAGCATCAATAAAAAAAACCCAAAAGAATATTTAACTCGCCAAATAATCTCAGATCATGATTCTCCCAATGGAGAAACGGAAACTGGCCATGGAGATTATGGAGATTATAAGAGAAGCAGAAAAACGGACCAGGGCGAGGAGCAGGTTCCTAGGGGAGTGGAACTGCTCCCAGTCCCTCTCCCTGGCGAAGTCCGCCATCCGCTTCCGCAGCGTCTCCAAGCTCACCGCCGCCGCCGCCGCCTCTGTGCCCGTCTCCATCTCGCCATCACGAGCAGCGCCGCCAACGCCGGCCCTCCCCTCCCCCTCCACGCCCACCTCCTCAGTACCACCGTTCATCTCCTCTGGTTGATTTTCTTTGTTTCTTTTAGTTTCTCCCTTCTCTCTCCTGTTGGTGAGGCAGCAGTAATGGAAGGAGGGAATAGGGCGAAAGAGGAGAGGGGAAGGGGGCTATAAATACTGGAGGGTGGGGTTTGGGAGCAGGGAGGACCACAGTAGAAGTTTCTTTATTTGGCAACGAGTGGGGCACATATTTGGGCCGGCCCGGGCGCGATGGAACAGGGATCATGGGCCGGTGCTAGTGCACGAGCTGTCGTTCCCCAATGCTTAAAAAAAAGAAGGAAAAATGTTATTCTGCTTAAAAAAGAGAAAAACATGCCAAAGTAAAAAAGTAGTCTATCCCCTAAATTGCATTTACACTGCCTCCCTTTTTTATAAGGGCATATGTTATACAAAGTTAACGGAGTAATAATTATATAATGAGAACATTGGTTCTAGGTCCAATCAAAAAAAAAAAGGAAAAACATTTGTCCTATATCCCTCGGCTTATGTGGTGCATGCGACCGTTTCCATTTCGTGGTTTGAGCTAAATTATCTAAGGATTCCACCTATCTGAACTTTAGTTGCCAAAACATGCAACTAAAACATTTAGATAGTGCTTGTTTGGATCCCAACTAAAATATCAGCTAGCGTTTTATCCACCATTCAGTAAAAATTTAACCGTTAGCTAGTTTTGTTCAGCTAAAATAGTTTAATTTTAGCTTGTGGATCCAAACGGGATCTAAAAAAGGAAGAGTGTGCCTTAAACCTAGAAAGACTACTAGCCAAAGCGTAGTCTCCTGGAAGTGATCTCTAGAGCTGATTTAGCAGCAAGAAAGTAAGAATCACACAAGGAGGCGTTGATATATATACAACCTACTAACATTTAATAATTTAACAAGAATCATTGTGTCTCTAGGCATACGGCAGCAGGTAAAGAAAATTTTGTAGTGCTGGCTATAAAAGGATGTAGGCAGAACTAAGACAGTGTGCGTGTGCCGTTGAGTGGTTTCACGAGCTCATCGTTGACATAATAATGAAGGAAAAAGATATTGTTGGCGCAAGTTCAAGGCAAACACATAGCGCAGCAAGCTCCTGCGAAACTCGGAAGTTCTGACTTTGTCAAAGTTTGCCGGAAAACTTAGATTTAACACCGTGCGAGGGATCTCGTCATGGATGCTACACCTAGGGTTGTCCTGATAGCTCATCGCTGACATAATAATAAAGGGAAAAGATATTGTTGGCGCAAATTTAAAGTCAACACACAGAATGCGCTAGATCGCGCGTACTCACAACAAGCTCCTGCAAAACCTGAAAGTTCCAGATTGTAAAGCTGGAAGTTCTGACTTTGTCAGAGTTCACTGGAAAACATAGAGTCAACATCCGGGGAGGGACCCTGTCATGGATGTTGCGCCTAGGGTGCCTTGAGATCGGTAGGCCACTCAGAACGTCTTCGGTCGTCGTAGAGACGAAGGAAGAAAGCAAAAGTGGATTGGAAAAAGCTAGGGCAAAAAGATAAATGAAAAGGTAAACATAATAGATGCGTTTGTTTTTTATCGATTCGATCCTCTCAATTGTCCCTGCAAGCAAATCCTTTTACAAATAAAAATCAACAAAAATCTCCTAAATTAACTCGGGCTCGCTACCAGCCCAGAAGCCCCGGTTTTCACAACCCGGAAGTTCCGACTTTAGTTATATGCCAATTTTGGTCACCAACATATGCCCCCTCTTTTTTGTTTAAGCTTGCGCACCAAAAACATAATCTTCTAGACCAATATTGTCTGAGGATGATGACTATAAAGCATCAGTCATTTTTTTCTAAGGGCCATAACACTTTATTTTGTTCAAGTCAATGCTATATTTATCTGCTTCGGTCTCCATTCCATCTGGATCCGTGTTGGCTTAACAAGCTCCTATTCAGTTTGTTGATCATCTAAATTTTTCTTGCGCATTCGCTACAATCTCCTTTTTTTTTAGTATGAGATAACATAGGGACACCACCTTGGCTATAAGTACTTAGAATTATGCTCGTTACTTTTGACCAGATTATTAAAAGCAATAATTCGTCTTTGCGATCCACCATAATTTGAACATAATAAGATATTGAATAATATATGGTTGCATATAAATGTTGTGATAATCACTAGGTGAATAAGTAAGGACATGAACAATACCATGGCATAATGGGCCCAACAAAAGAATATGGAGCAGCAACAACTACCTTGGTATTTGTGAAAGTTCGGTTGTCCTTGATACTTTGGCAATGATGTCTCATCTCTGGTCCTACTTGACTGATTGTTTTGCCTCTGAACACTTCCTTTCTTCTCATAATTTGCCACTAGTTCTCCAAAACTTAGCCTTATCTTTTTCTTAGTGATCCCTGAAGAACCGGTTTGTCTAGTTTTGGAACCGGTGAAACCGGTTTTGGCTGAAGCAACACATTTGTTTCTGTCTTTCCCCCTCCCCCCATCAATGCACTTGATTTAACTTGAGAAGCTCTTCTAGATTCCTTCTTAGGCATTTCTTCGCCAATAATAACATTTTTCCCCTTATTTGTTTCGGCCTGATGCGGCCGAATCAACACTTTTGGATTTTGTAACTAAATAGCATGCACAGGAAAGGGCTTTGATCAACATGCATTATGAAGAGTCAATTTCCCTTCATTAATGGTTGATTGTGTAAGGAAAATATTGCACTCATTGATGGCATGAGAATGTGAATGATGTCATTTACAATAAGCATGCCATCTCAACTCATCAAGTCGCGTTACCGTATGAGACAATTTGATTTTTTTTATTTTTCAGCAGCTCATCAAAAATTCTATCACACTTGGATACATCAAATGTAAATTTGACCTCTTCTTGCCAATTTTTACTAATCGGCTTGAGAGAAGGACAAGTGTTTTAAGTATCTTTAGATGACCATACAAATTCCGCAGCATACACTTCTTTACTCTCACGTATTATTGTGCTTATTTGGAGCATACACATCTCATTTGCCTTCTCTTTCTTTTCCATTGATGAACATGCTATTCATATGCATAGCCACGTAGATCATGCCACACACTAACTAGACTAATTATTTGATCAGTCAAACGTAGCCGTACTCAGATATGAATACACTTTTATCCACATATATATAGTTGAATATATTATTCATCTTTTATCTTAATGGAGTTTAGCCATTGATATTTAATTGGTATGATATATTATACATACATTTTAGGACGAGCCAAAATTGGTGTCAAGACCCACTTCCACAATCTTGCTTCTTTCCTTGCGGATGTGAAGTGCAACCCTCACAAACTTCTCGTAGCTCACCACACACTTTGGGAGCTCATGAGCAACCGCTAACCATCTAGGAGGCAAAACCTCCATGAGTAACAAATGAATCACTTGTAGAACGTGACCAACTAACAATGCTCAAACGTTTGTGCTCTTACAATCTTGCTCACGGTTTCTATCTACTACCCAACACAAGGATATAATCAAATATCAAGTTACCTCACAAAGAGGGGTTGTGGAGAGCTAAACTTAGCTTTCCTTCAGTTCTAGACGCAAAGGGCAGCACATCAGCAACCAGCCCAAGACGAGGGTGGAGAGGCTTTTATAGATGCTCTACACGAGACTAGCCGTTGGAAGTCGGAACCTCTGGTTTCTCAAAACCAGAACTTCTGAGATTTCAAACCAACTAGCCATTAAACCTTGTCAGCACATGAACTACTCAAGAACCGGAACATCTGGTTTGGCAAACCAGAACCTCCGGTTTGCACCTGTTAGCATAAGCTAAGTGTTTGTGTGGCATTTTGTGTCTCTCAAAACTCACTTAGGTTACTTTGAGCAATGATGTTTGTTCAGACAGAATGTGATGCATCCCTCTTAATAGTACGGCTTTCGTAAACTGAAGATTAAGAGTAAATGCATTTTCATTAACTTGAGCTTCTCTTTGACTTTTGAACCATACTTGATCAATGTCCCTTCATGAGGATCTGCAACAGCTTCTTCCCTCTCTCTGAGCACTTAAATCTTTGAGCTAGTGACTTAAACCAATATATCTAACTCATGAGAGTGATATACATTATATAGTCACTCTTATCATATATAAAATAATTATGCTTTCCACTATGAGCCATGACCTTTGATTCCTTGGTGTCAACCACTTGGCTTGATTCCTTCACCTTAGCTGAGTTCTTCGCGGTCAGGCCACCACTTGCCCTTCATCTTTGCTTAGTCCCTCAAATCCAAGCGCTTGGTCAAAACAATCTTCACCTTAGGGTCACTTGAGCTTCATGGAGGACAACACCTTAATACACCTTTCTTCAAATACTTGTTGTTGACATTCAATGAATATTTCATATATATATATATAGACCGAGAGCCCCTTTGTCTCCTCCCCTGGTTTTTCCACCGCACTTTTTGCCCCTCCGTCTCCCGGCGGTTCCCCTCCGCACGTTCTCCATGGGCGAGGTTTCGGTTTCCTGCTGCAAATAGATCGTGGGGACGATTTGGTTCCAATTTGTTGTATAGCCCTGCGCCGCATCGATTCCCCAGGCCCGTGATTCCCCTGCCGCTGCTCGTCCTCGTCCCCCTCGCGCCACCCCCGACGAGTCCCTGCGCCGCTGTTCCGTCCCGTGCTGCTCCGGCGAACTGCATACGGCCGCGCCGAGCGCCGTCGCCCACCTCCTACCGGCCTGGTGAGTGTCTCCGGCCGCCGCGCCGCGTCCTCGACGTACCCGCCTCCGGCCCAAGTGCGCCGCGATAGGTGCACGAGAGAGAACGACAGCTCCTTCTGGTGGCAGCGCCATGGCTCCACCTTGGGCGTCCTTGTCCCCTCCTCCTCACGCACGGCAGTGCTCCCTCAGCAGGTCACGGCTGGATCTCATGCAGACCCGGTGAGGGAAGGTCCAACAGCTCACTGCATATTTTCGTCGGGCTGCTTATGGTCAGAGACACTGGTGAAATTGATCTCTGAACTTCCCCTTCCCCTTCCCCTATTCCTCTCTGTCCCAGGCTCCCAGCCAGATCTATTCAGTGAAACCATACTCTAAATTAGCGATATCGATTTGTGCTGCTCTCTTCAGAATCTGTTGTAGCTGGATCTTATATTGTCGGTATTTATTATTTTATAATAATGTATCATCTGAAAATCGTTGTTCCTCTTTTACCTGCAACTTGTCTTTTTACTCCAGTTGTTCAGATGATGCTAGCTTACTGAAATAGATGCTTAAGTTCCTGTATGAATATCTAATATGTGCCTAGAAATCCTGATTTGGTGATGTTTCATATATATATAGAACTACTATTCTATAGCCGGTCACAGAATAACTATTCTATAGCCACTTTGATTTACTACAATCACTATGGTAATTTACGAGATTATAGTAAATCTTGCTATGTGATTTACTATAATGTGACCCTCATGTGTTATAGTAAACCAGTTACCATGTGATATTGTAGTAAACCAGTACATAAAACTATAGTAAAACCGAGGTGGCTACAGAATAACTTATTCTATGACCGACCACGGAGTATACTCACCATATATATATATATATATATATATATATATATATATATATATATATATTCTTTTGTGCACCTGGTGCATTCTGTGTGTAGATTGCACCCAGACCAACCACCGAGCCAGCCAGCCCAACCGTGTATTGCCCCCAGTCCATCCCACCAACTAAACACCCGACCGCACCTTGTTCGGTGGTTCCCCTGCCCCCAACCCGAGCCTTCCTCCAATCTGCGAGCATGCGCCGCGAGCGCGTGGGATGCCGTGAGCGGCGAGGGAGAGGTTGCTCCGGCGAGCGCGCGGTACCGAGGAGCGGCGAGGCTAGGAGGTGCGCGGGCGTCCCGCAGACCCGGATCAGCTGCGGCTCGAGTCCAGGATGTGGCGGAGACGTGTGCGCGGGTTCCATTGGGCCTGGATCGGCGAGGCGGAGCAGCCCAACGGCGGCGGAAGGGGCGCGGAGCAGGCCAGCGGCGACAGCAGGCGCGGCTCGACAGGTCGCGTGCGGCTCCCTGGTCAGCGACGCTGTCGTCGTGTCCTTCCCGGTGAGTCCTGTGCGCCCCTGCTCCAATGGCCTACCATGTGTATTCATGCCTCTGCACCTGTTCCATTGGCCTGCACTGTATATTCATGCGGGCAACATGTTTGTTTTATTGCCTGATCAAAAGGAAGCGGGAAAGTGGGAAATTGAGGACTGGCAACATGTTTGTTCTTTTAGCATTCGATTGAGTTCAGTTTATGGCTCAATTTGTGGGTTTATGTAATCTCGTGCCTCATTTTGATGATGTGGTTTAGGGTTTCTATTCTACCTAGGTCAGTTTGACCTTGCTGTTGCCTCTCTTCCTTTTCCTGTCTTCACTTTTTCTCAATTCAGTTCCGCGTGACGTGAGATACTCAGACGAAGGGAGGCAGATTGGCTAGTAATTTGTTGCATATCATTTAGTTTTCTCCTCAAGAGCTTATGTCCCTGTTGAGTCTTTTGATTTGGTCTCAATCTGAGGATATGTCCTAGGTCCTAACAAATATTATTCAAGTATAATTTTTCATGCTCTTGTAGTCATCTGGAAGCTTTACTCTTCAGTTTCTTCAGTGAGATGTCCTTTGGACTTTAATCTAGGTTGCTTCTTGTGATGTTTCTTTACTTTAGGCAGCTTTTTGCGAGGTTTTTTTTTATGTCATCGGTGTGCTTAAAAAGCTGATGATTAAGTTAACATATTACTGCTACTGTGTGTTCCATCATTGTCCAATGTGTGGTTGTTTAGGATTCCATTTTTTTATTGATTTATGTTTTGAAATCCCCCCGCTAATCAACAGTAGCCACTTATTTTGTTTCTCAAGTTCTACATAGTCAGCTTCATGCATTTTCAGTGGTTCTGATTTAGTTTTTTTATAGGTTCTGTCTTTTTAGGTTGGCCAATATTTTTGTTGTTCTGATTTAAAAATAATAAATAGTTCTCTGTTATGATTTTGGTCAATATTAGTTTGGTGTACATGAGGTCATAAGCATATAAGTTTGGCAGCTACGCTCACCTCAATCATTCCGTTGTCACCTGTGGTTTCAATTATCCTCAAGATAGTTTAGACCACAAAAAATGCTTATGAGTATCAGTTAATGTTGTAGTAGTTGTGTAAACATTAAGCCACGAATTTGTAACTAGGACCTTTTGCTACTTGTGATTTGCAAAGAAATAACATTGCTGAACATCTGAAGATCTGGTTATAATGTTTATTTAATTTTTTTAATTATTGGAAATCTTTGCATTAGTTGTGAAGCTGTCACATATTCATACATGATGGGCCCAAAAAGACCTAGCTAGATACTATTGGATGATGCTAGATTCTAATGATGCTAAATACATGTTTGGTCATAATTGATTTTCCTGCGGTCGATCAGATATAATCTCCTTGTGACTGGCATCATAATGCTGACGATAAACACATTAACATATTCCCTGAATTGTTTGTCCAGCTAGTTTTGTTTCATTTCTTAGAAAACACTTGTTTTTGTGAATAGATACCCTATTGGCTATATTGGCTACTGTCATGTCTCCTCAGATTGTCAAGAAATTGCCTGTTCTTTTGTTCCACATAGTTTCCACTTGTAGTTGGTATGAAGATTGTGATCATAAGCTCAAGTGGTGACCACAAGATAAAAAAAATGTTATATCCACAAACTGATCTGTAGATTAGTACTCCGGCTGCAATTGTGATGTCGTGTGCATGTCTTTCTAGTTGTAACTGGCTTATTGTCCTAGCTGCAATTGGTGGGCCCGACTAGTTGCAACTGCTATAGTTCCAACTAGCCACTTGCAATTTGTGGTGCATGTGCATGGCTTTTTTTTTTTGCCCTAGTTGCAACTGTGATGAGCTTTGTAGTATTGTTGTAACTCGGTTATTATCCTAGTTGCAATCAAAGTACTCGACAAGTTGTAATTGTGGTGTTGTGTGCATGCCTTCCTATTTATAACTATCTTATTCTCCTAGTTGCAATTGATGAGGCCGGCTAGTTGCAATCGCTCCGATTCCAGCTATATTATTTTTTCAGTTGCAATTCTATTGTGCTTGTGCATGGTTTTCTAATTCCGTTGTCCTAGTTGCAACTGATTTATTTCCTAATTGTAATTGAAAGACATGATCCGAAATAATTACTCCCATTGTCATGGTTGAGCATGTGATGAGCGAGAACTAGCTCCGAGAAATCATGTTGTCATTTTTAAAATGGCATAGTGTTCCTGTGCAATTTGGTGATCTCTGTTATGTTTGTTTTATATACAGTTGTGCTTCACAGTGCAATGTTCCTTTTCTTACATTTTGGTGATCCTTTTTTTTATTCATCTAACTTTGTGTTAAAAGAAATTTCCTTTCATGTTGTTTTCTCTGTCTCTTATGTTATCTTGTTAATGAAATGATCATATATTTCTTGTGTGTGCCTATACAGCCAGAGGAGCGGCGGCTCTACAGGGACATATTCCCCACAGGCTCTACAGGGACAGACTCCCCAGAGGTAGAGATTATGCTATCCTGCGAGATATTTTGAGGTGCAGTGGTTTCAGTGTCATTCATTTCTTTGACTGATTCTGGTCCCAGTACTTGTGGCTCACTTGCTATTTCTTCCGTCGCTTGCTCCTCTGATTGAACATCACTGCTTTGGTGGGGAGTTCCTGCTTCCGTGGCTTCACTGTTAGTCAGTTCTCTTGTTGATTCATGCAGCTCGATTATGGCTGGATTATCTTCTTCAGTTGGCGTCTGATAGATAGTAGTGTCCGCTTCATCTGATGTTTCCTTCACTTCCATAATTTCATTATTCTTTCTTGCTTCTGGTTCTAGTTCCTGGAGAGGCTGAATATCAGCAGTTGGCTCGCTTTCAGGGACATTGTTTTCTTGAGCTGACTTCATAGCAGAATCCATGTTATTTTGACCGAGATTCCTCCAGTTATGATGTCTTTCTCACCATCAATTGCTCCTAAGGATTCTGTGATGCTCCTCTAAAACACATGCATCGCTTTCCTGGGGCACTGTTTCTGTTTCAGTGGTCTCTGTTGCTGACTCGGCCTGTTGTATCTCACTTTTCGGTGTATTGTCACCTTCAGCTGAATCATTGAATAGAACAGCACTAGTTTGATTTGAAGGTTCCTCTGTTTCAACAGGTTCTGTGCTCTTTGTTTCTTCTTGTTCTGGCTCCGGCATGTCACATGTGTGTTCCAACATCATCCTTAGTCGGTAGCACATTCTGTTCTTCAACTTCATGTCAACTTCATGACAGAATTACAACATCTTCTTTCAACTCTTTTTGGGCCTTTGGGGAGGAACTGTGATATAACCTCTAACCCCTTAATTCTTATTATAATGAGACAACTCACTTGTGTGTTCAAGAAAAAAAAAGTGTGGCCGGGTTGATTTGTGAGGTGGTAAGACTGAACAACCCAAAATGTGATGTTCTTTGTAGCTTGTAGACTGATTTGGCTCACCTATGTGCTGGCTTGGTGGGAGAGCTCGGTGAATGATGTTGTGTTATTGCTGGTGCTAGACAACGGTCTTGAATGTTTCTGTTTCCCAGTCCAGTTGCCATTATTTTTTCTTTTTCTCAAACTCTAATCTAGTTACTGTTTGTCCATAGTTGTAGTTTTCTAAGTCACTTGCTCAATCTTGTGCTGCTTTAGTTCTTGTTTTTGTACATTTCTGTCTATTTTCTTGCAAATATTTCCTGCATTATTTGTTCACAGGGCTATGAGAGATAGTGTTTCCATTTTAAACAGCATCTAGAGGAATGTCTGGGTTTGAAAGGTCGACAAAGCTTTTAAGTCAGTGTAGAATGGGTGGTTGTTGTTGCTGTTTGTCATGAAGATCTGAAGCAGTTAGGGCACCAGTTGGTATGTAAACTCTTCTTTGTTTTCTACATGAATAAATATTATTGTCATCCTCTTATTGCATAACATAAATATATAATGCATAACATATAGCCTAAGGAATGTAGTGAATTTGTCTACTTTCTTTCAAACTTCAATACTGTCAAAAAGTTTGGCTGAAATAGGCAAACTATTTGGCTCCCCTGACTGGAGTGTGCTGATGGTTGTTGGCCTGTTGGGCTCAAAGTTCGTCTCAGATTGGAGTGTTGGCTCCCTTTTTCCCTCCTAATGAGTGCATTAATGGTTATTGGGCCTTTTTTTTTCCAGTGATGTCTATTGGGTCTACGTGCACTGCAATTTAGAAGGCCTCCCTAGAAGTCTTGTCATGATATTTGGATCTTTAGTAGTTAATTAGTTTCAGCAGTTGATTCATTGCCTTTAGTAGTGAACATGTTCAGTTGTTCACTCAATAACAGATTTTTGGTCAGTATTTCTTCATCAGTTTAGTTTCCCTTCAGTAGTTTTTTCTTGTCTCCAGTATTAACAGGTTCAGTAACTCATTATTCCAAGAGGAGCAATGAAGGTGGTGAGTTTTGAATGACATGTTGTGTGCAGAGCATTTTCTGTTTTACTTCCCTTTTGAATCTGTGATTACATAATTGGTGATTCAGTGATTCAGTAATTGATGATTTAGTGATCCATACACATACGATTTTGATCCAGTAATGTACTTTATTTTGAAGCTTAGTAATTTGATTTTGTTCTGTAATATACTTATTTTTTTTTGTGTATGTCCAGTAACATCAAGGTGCTTGTTGAACAATCACCTTAGTGATTCCTTCCATTCATCTGATAGTAGCAACATACTGAGCTGTTTATTTTTTCTTTCTGGAGCTTCAGTAGCATTGTTTTGTGCAAAACAATTTCATGTGGAGCTTTGCAACCATCAAGACTATCAACAGAATTTGCCTGCTGCTATCCGGAGTGTGTTTTTTTAGTTTAGACTATTGTTGACTCAAAGTTTAGACTATTGTTGACTCATAGTTTATCCTGTGATTGAAATCATTGTTTACATTACAATATTTGTGACTTTTTCTGCTGTGTTGTCCAAATAGCCAATATTATGTCCTTTTTCTTGTTGCAGAATAATAATTATGTAATTTATGTTCCTGCCTACTCAGGGATAAGATTTATACAGCAGAAGATGGAATATTTATATCAAGTTTCTCGATCATGGTTGTGTTGTGTGTTGCTCTCCACGGTTCTACGGCCTTGCTGTATCTCTTTATACCATTTCTTCTATGTGATCATCGTCATGGAGAGATAATGGGAAACAAATTAGCACAACTGTTCTGCTTAGTTTTGTATCTACAAGCAGGGCCATGAAATTGTGGATGATAGGTTCAGTTTCTAGCATACCCTTGTATGCACTCATGAATTCTAATGATTTGTAATGTGCCTTCTGTGCTGAACAATTTGTGAACCTGCATTCTTTTCTCAGTACATATTGTTACTGTAATTTTATTTAGATACAGTTTTTGCTGTGCCTTCTAAATGTCTGACCACTTTTGTCTACTGCACTGTGTGTGCAGGTTGGGCAAGGCACGTATAGCAGTGTATTCAGGGCACGGGACCTTGAGTCAGGAAAGATTGTTGCTCTGAAGAAGGTGCATATATATATTATTGTCCAGTTGCAATTTGTGGTGCCCATGCATAGCTTTCTAATTTTGTATTCTAGTTGCAAATGTTTTATTGTCTTAACTGCAATTGAAAGACATGATCAATAGTAATTTCTAATGTTGCCTTGATAGGAGAGGGAAGGGTTGGGAGGGATTTTAATTTTTTATTTGAGCTGTATGATTTTATACCTTCAATGTGGTCATATGGCTGCTTGTGCTGCTGCCAATGAAACTATCAAACTAAATTGATCTGTATTATCTCTGATTGGTTGCTCTCATTTCTTATATATTTGGACTACATTCATCAACTAGGGGATATGGCCACCACTGGAGCCAGCCATGTTGATGTGTTTGGGTTGGACGTCCGTTGATTAAGCCGTTGAACATGTAGCAGTATCTGAAAATCATATACAACTTTTTTTTATTAACAAACATAATGAAAGTTTGTATAAACTTTAGAAGAAAAGATATACGCACGCAGTTGGTAGGTAGTAGTGATTAGTAGAGATACTAGTTCGCAGCTGCAGAGCTTGTTTGATGTTTACAGATTATAAACTTGATATCTCCATGCTAAATATTGATAGGCTTTGCTGTCGAATGTGCTTCACATTTCAGATTTCGCATATAGCAAGATTGCATTGGATCCTCTTTTTTTTCTGTTACACAAATGTTGCTCTCGTTAACGACATGGTTTTCTTATTGGACAGGACGTTCTTCTTTCCCCTGGACTTCAGATAAATTGCTCTTGTCGGTTATGGCCTTCTGTGTTCAGAGCTTTGCATGTTGTTGTAGTTACATTCAGGTGTTTGTGTAATGTAGCATGCTGACCTCGTGTATGCCTGTCTTGTATTGTGCTGCTGAATAATTTGCCTAAATTTTGTTTGTAAGCATGGTCTTGTTCATGAATGACGGGTTGCCTCATTGATTGCAGTACCACAATCATTTGCACATGCTTATCAGTCTCAATGTCGTTGGTGACCATAAGCACTATACACAACAACATTGAAACGTTATGACACCTATAAAAGGAGTTCAACTTGCAGAATCGATGGGGCTTAGAAATCATAACTTATCCATTTGATTGCCAGGAGGCAAGAGCGCTAACATTGATCTCATTTTGTTAGATCTCATCTAGACAAAATTAGCTGATGGGCATTTGTCTGGGGCCATGGTTCTACATGTCCCCTTCTTCATGAGTGTCCAAGTGTGATGAGCTTTCTAGTGTCCCGTCCTAGTTGTTACCGGAGGACCTGACTAGTTGCAATTACTGCAGCTATAATTAGATTAGTGTTCTAGTTGCCATTATGATAGGCTTTCTAGTGTCGTTGCAACTTAGTTATTGTCATAGTTGCAACCGGAGCTTGCAATTGGTCCAATTGTACGTAAATTAGTGCACCAGTTCCATTTGTGTTGTGTGCATATCTTCCTAATGTTGTTGTACCTTAGTTATTATTCCAGTTGAAATTGGCAGACCAGGCCAACAGCAATTGATCCTGTTCTAACTAGATCAGTGCCCTAGTTGCAATTAGCAGTGTGATGTGTTGTAACTGTCTTAATGTCATCGTTATAACTAGAGGAATTGACCTTACAACTACTTTAGTTACGGTAGATTATTGTCCTAGCTGTAGCTCAGTTACAACTGCTTTAGTTATAGATAAGAAGGAACAACCGCATCATGCCTTCCTAAAACTAGATTGTTGTTCTAGTTGCGATTGGAGGCTCTAACCTGTAGCAATCAGTTACGGTGTGAAGTGGGTGTCTTCCTAGTATAGTTGTAACAGTGATTTTGTTGCAACTAGGTTATTGTCATGGTTGCAATGAGAGGATACGACCTGTAGCAATCGATTGCGCTGTGAACTGGATCTTTTCCTAGTATAGTTGTAACCGAGTTATTGTTGGGACTTGCTTACTATCCTGGTTGTAATTGAAGGCTCCGACCTGTTGCAATCGGTTGCGGTGTGAAGTTGATGTCTTCCTAGTATAGTTGTAACCGAGTTATTGTTGCAACCAGGTTACTGTTCTGGTTGCAACTGAAGGCTCCGACCTGTAGCAATAGATCACGGTGTGAAGTGGATGTCTTCCTAGTATAGTTGTAACAGTGATATTGTGCAACTAGGTTACTGCCCTGGTTGCAACTGAAGGCTATGATCAGTATCAATCAGTTGCGGTGTGAAGTGGATGTCTTCCTAGTATAGTTGTAACAATGATATTGTTGCAACTAAGTTACTGTCCTGGTTGCAATTAGAGGATACAACCTGCAGCAATCGATTGCGTTGTGAAGTGGATGTCTTCCTAGTATAGTTGTAACCGAGTTATTGTTGTGACTTGCTTAGTATCCTGGTTGCAATTGAAGTCTTCGACATGTGGCAATCGGTTATGGTGTGAAGCCGATGTCTTCCTAGTATGGTTGTAACAGTGATATTGTTGCAACTAGGTTACTGTTCTAGTTGAAACTGAAGGCTCCAACCTGTAGCAATCGGTCGCGGTGTGAAGTGGATGTCTTCCTAGTATAGTTGTAACCGAGTTATTGTTGCGACTTGCTTAGTATCCTGGTTGCAATTGAAGGCTCCGACATGTGGCAATCGGTTCTGGTGTGAAGCCGATGTCTTCCTAGTATAGTTGTAATAGTGATATTGTTGCAACTAGGTTACTGTCCTGGTTGCAACTGAAGGCTCCGACCTGTAGCAATCGGTCGCGGTGTGAAGTGGATGTCTTCCTATTATAGTTGTAACCGATTTATTGTTGCGACTTGCTTAGTATCCTGGTTGCAATTGAAGACTCCGACCTGTTGCAATCGGTTCCGAGGTGAAGCGGATGTCTTCCAAGTATTCCAAGTATAGTTGTAACAGTATTCAGTAGCCATGGAGACTTTTTTTTCTGTTAATTACTTGTATTCTCAGCCCAACAAATACAATAACTTTTTGCTTTAGTATTTCCTCTTAGTATACCCTAACCAATTGGTATATGTACTTTTTTAATTTTCTTTAGTACTTTTTTATTCTCTTCTTTTCAGTAATTTTCTTTTTACTGTTGTCTTCAGAGCATATTTTACCTTCCAATAGTGTCCTAAAATTCTCTGTTAGTATAATATTCATGTTGCACATGCTTACATGCATCCTCTCCTAGCTTGTCCCAAACTGTTGTTCCATAACTAGTAATTCTTCAGGAGCCCATCCTAGTTCAGTAAGTCTTTGGTCCATTGTTTCAGTGATTCATCAAGTAACCGCAGTACCAATTTCATTAATAGTATTTCTACTAAGAAATCATTGAGGTGCAAAATACAAATGCAAGTTTTCATCTGTTATCTGTAAAAATACACCATTTTCCACATTGCATCACCACTGCAACTCAGCCATCGCTAGCCCCCTTTGAATCTTGCCAATATCCTCATGTTGATCATACACATGACTTTTTAGCTAATGCATTGGCAGGCTAATGATGCTGCAGGACGCTCCGCCAAAAAGGAGCAGAGCAACATGTTATGTATTACATCTCAGCTTACAGTTGCAGGAACATATAGAACTAGAGCTCTAAACAAGCTTAGTGCTTAATGACAGTTCACAATCCGCAAACAAACCAAGACAGTTAATTTACACGATGTATGATGAACCGGTACTCTGTAACTCTGAATTTACTGAATGTGTATGCTTCTTCTCTGAACTTCTGGTAGAAACAGAGAAGTAGACCTCCTGGCGCCTGATGCCTGGCCGTCGGCAGACCATACTCCAACCATGGCTGATTCGTGGATGCTTCCCCAAGCAAATGCTCCATCCTTCATGCTGCCCTCAAAAGTGGGATCCCTCGCCGGCGGACCAGGGTGCCCTGCAGCCCATGGCCATGGCGGAGCTAGGCCCTTGCCGCTGTCTTGCTGTCCGATTCCAATCCCTGAGCTGCGCCACGCCCTGGCATGTCCTGCGTGCCGCCACACCTAGCAGCTGTCGTGCCCTTCTCGATTTCTGCTGATAGCCGCTTCCGCACATCACCTGGACCCCGCCCGCCGTGCCGGCGCGGGAGAGCCTACGCATCACCAGGAACCAGCACGCCGCATCGCGCTACTTGGACCCCGACACGCCTATGCGGGACAACATTCCTGCCTCCGCGAGGAATCGCCGGCGAAGCACGCGCTGCCGTTGGGCGTTGGCCCAACCTGTGCTCGCCGCTCGCCGGGAAATTGCGGGAATCGCCGGGATTTGCTGCCGTCGGAGCCGCCTCACGCTTGCTGCGTCCGATCCTACCCACGAGCCACCGTCGGACCGGGCCCGCACGCCGCATCGTGCCCCGCGTCGGCGCCCGCCGCAGATGAAGCCGTTGCAGGACGCCTTGCGCTGCCGCCGATGGAACCCTCGGGACGTCTCGCGCTGGAGCGCGCTAGCGGCTCGCACTCGCCGGAACTGTCTCGCCGTCGCCGGTCGCCGCGCTCTCGCGCGCTCCCGGCTCGGGCTCGAAAGCGGAACGCAAGGACGTAGGCGGATCTGTTTTTCCTCTGGTGTGGGTTACCGGGCCGGTGGGTTATATATATACATATATATATATATATATATATACATATATATATATACATATATATACATATATATATATACATATATATACACACCAGGTAAATAACTTCAAATTCAAATTTAAATTTTAAAATTCAAATTCTTCAAAATTATTCCAATTCAGGGTACTATTCACTGCACTATTCAAATTCAGGGTACTATTCTAAATACCCGACACTATTCAAACTCCTCGGCTACTATTCCAATTCAGCGCGAATATGAACAGTGACAAAGCACTCACTGAGTACACCAGCCACTCACTACTATGCACTTACTATTCTTGACACTATTCTAGGCACTCGGGTCGCTTTCACAGTATGCGCAAGCGCGTGATTAGGGAATATTGAGTGGAATGTGTCGCTTTCAGTGAATATTCTAAGCTTTTGATTAGACCTAATTGGCTCTATTATATTCTCAGGATCTTTGGCGAGGCTGGCGAGGCCAAACGGTCCAGCCGGCGTGCGTGCAGACGGGTGTGTTGATCCTACTCGGTACTCACCGTACGCTTCGCGAGTTTACATCAGAAGCAGCTAATCCTTTCCCAGGCTATGCCCTAGCCACGGCGATATGTGTTGAGGTTCTATCGTCTCCCCAGGCAGTTCCACCCAAAGGGAACGCTTCTCTACGGACACGGGCTCTCTCAGGCGCCTCTCCATGGGCTAAACGAGAGCAACTCAACGCAGAGGTTTCTCCTATAGGGTCCCTAGCATAGAAACTCTCCCCATATAGAAGGGCTAATGCAAAGCAGGGATTTTCAAAGCAAGAACCGCTCCATTTCAGCAAACAGGCTTACATACGGCTTTCCCTTTCGGGAAGCCCCAAGCACTTAGCACAAACCTGATTACCTTACACACGCAGGAGGTAGTGACCTTCCTTTATTCTCTAATTTACAATGGTGGTGGAGTGATACAGCGGTAGTGGTGGAGTTCTACTATAGCTAGTATGGTGGATGATCTTCAGAGTGGTTCTGAGTTCATGCGCTGCATGGTGGTCTTCGTGGTTCTGCGGATGCTGGTCTGCGTCGGATTGCGAATGCGAATGCGAACGCGAATGCGAATGTGAATGCGAATGCGTTATGAAGGAGCCTGACTTCTCCATTTATAGCACGAGTGGAGCTCTTTGGACCGCCGTCTTGGATGGATAACTCTTTCAGCCTTCGAGCTTATCTGGTGGCCTTCAATTATTCTCCTTTACTGTTGCCTGGACAGCTGGACGGTGAAGTGTTCTTCAATAATTGTCCTGGCCACAGTGTTCTGACTGTTCATTCCTTTTGCGCTGTCCGTCGCATTCGAGACATTCTTCTTTGTGTACTTATGGCTCTGCTGACATGCAATTTGTCTGACGTAATTGCATTCGAAAGGGCTTCTAGCTTCAATGTTACATGTATTTTGTGTGAGCATTCGTGAGTCTTGAAGTTCTGATGTCCGCTTACATGTGCTTTCATTAAATATATTTCTTCAAATATATTTTTAGAAATTGTCTGGGGTATGTGTGGTCATCCACGCCCGAATAGTAATAGATTTCAAGAATCCTTTAGAACATGAAAAATCAAATAGAAAGTTTAATTTTATTGAAGTTACACATACCGCCCCGAATTACATAAAAATAAGTAAGTTGATGTTTGCTACATTAACTATTCGGGGGTGGAAGACCATACATACCCCGGACAATTTCCAAAAATATATTTGAAGAAATATATATGTGGAGAAATATATTTAATGAGAGCACATGTCAGCGGTCATCAGAACTTCAAGACTCACGAATGCTCAGACAAAATGCATGCAACATTGAAGCTAGAAGCCCTGACGAATGCAATGACGTCAGACATCCAGCCAAATTGCATGTCAGCAGAGCCATAAGTACACAAAGAAGAATGTCTCGAATACGACGGACAGCGCAAAAAGAATGAACAGTCAGAACACTGTAGCCAGGACAATTATTGAAGAACACTTCACCGTCCAGCTGTCCAGACAATAGTAAAGGAGGATAATTGAAGGCCATCAGATAAGCTCGAAGCCTGAAGAGTTATCCATCCAAGATGGCGGTCCAGAGAGCTCCACTCGTGCTATAAAAGGGATGGAGATCCGCAGACAAGAGCAGAGAAACCAGGAGCAACACCGAAGAGAAGCCATCCGCAGAACCACGAAGACCACCATGCAGCGCATGATCTCAGAACCACTCTGAAGATCATCCACCATACTAGCTATAGTAGAACTCCACCACTACCGCTGTATCACTCCACCACCATTGTAAATTAGAGAATAAAGGAAGGTCACTACCTCCTGCGTGTGTAAGGTAATCAGGTTTGTGCTAAGTGCTTGGGGCTTCCCGAAAGGGAAAGCCGTATGTAAGCCTGTTTGCTGAAATGGAGCGGTTCTTGCTTTGAAAATCCCTGCTTTGCATTAGCCCTTCTATATGGGGAGAGTTTCTATGCTAGGGACCCTATAGGAGAAACCTCTGCGTTGAGTTGCTCTCGTTTAGCCCATGGAGAGGCGCCTGAGAGAGCCCGTGTCCGTAGAGAAGCGTTCCCTTTGGGTGGAACTGCCTGGGGAGACGATAGAACCTCAACACATATCGCCGTGGCTAGGGCATAGCCTGGGAAAGGATTAGCTGCTTCTGATGTAAACTCGCGAAGCGTACGGTGAGTACCGAGTAGGATCAACACACCCGTCTGCACGCACGCCGGCTGGACCGTTTGGCCTCGCCAGCCTCGCCAAAGATCCTGAGAATATAATAGAGCCAATTAGGTCTAATCAAAAGCTTAGAATATTCACTGAAAGCGACACATTCCACTCAATATTCCCTAATCACGCGCTTGCGCATACTGTGAAAGCGACCCGAGTGCCTAGAATAGTGTCAAGAATAGTAAGTGCATAGTAGTGAGTGGCTGGTGTACTCAGTGAGTGCTTTGTCACTGTTCATATTCGCGCTGAATTGGAATAGTAGCCGAGGAGTTTGAATAGTGTCGGGTATTTAGAATAGTACGCTGAATTTGAATAGTGCAGTGAATAGTCGCTCGAGAATTTTCGAATATTATTCGAAGTGTGTCTTCAGTCCAGACATACTTTGCTAGCTTTGAATATATGTACCGCCCCGCCCCGATCCTGGTTCTGAATTTGAATAGTAGCCGAGGAATTTGAATAGTGTCGGGTATTTTGAATAGTACCCTGAATTTGAATAGTGCAGTGAATAGTACCCTGAATTGAAATAATTTTGAAGAATTTGAATTTTAAAATTTGAATTTGAATGTGAAGTTTTTTACCTGGTATCAGAGCCTGGTTGGTTTATAATTTTAAATTTGAAGGCATTTACTAAAAATTGTTAAAATTTTAAAATTTGCAAATTTTCAGTCAAATAATTATGAAAGATTTAGAAAGTCAGATTAAATATTATGAGCAGAAGTTAAGAAAAGCTTCTCATGAATATTTTACATCAAGGATTTGCGAATAGAATGCTATAGGAGAAAAAGGAAATTACTTTAGACGAGAAATATATAGACTTAATCAAATCAAGGTGGAAAGAGAATTAGAAAATAAATATTCTAAAATATGAATTGTAACAAAGAAACAAGAAGACAAGTTGAAAAAGATTCCTTCAGAGAATTATAAATCTGAAGAAGTTGTGCAGTATAATAATATTGAACATTCCATAGATAACGAAGAGCAGTGGAAAATTAATCAACAACTATTATTAGAAAATTATGTAGAAGAAGAAGAAGAAAATAATGCACAAAGTTACAAAGATTTCATACTCTTTAAGTGATGAAGATTTATGCAATCTAGATAATGCTATGGAAGGATTAGATATACTATTAATTAACAATACTAAAAGTTCAGAAAAAATTGAATTAATGGATCAAGAGAGTTGTGAACATGATTGGATAAAAGGAAGAGGTGATTATAATATAAAGTGTACTTTCTGTATATTCTACCCTAGTCAAGAAAATAGGGTCTCATGTAGTAAATGCTTAAAGCAAGCGTGTGTTTCATGCTTAAAAATAAATAACCAGAATTGGAGGCAAGAGGAAGAACTAGAACGAGAAGATAGATTATTAACAAAAAGAGTTAGAAATTTAGAAAATAGAATAAATATTTTAGAAGCAGAATTAGAGGAGCTAAGATTTAAATTAGAATCTGGTGAAGTAAGAAAGATCGAAGATAATATTGGTAATACTGAGCTAAAAGATCAAACTGAAATAAATAGAAAAGATGATAAGGCCATGCAATTAAAAGAAGCTATAATAAATTATGGTAGCAAATATATAGTTAGGTTACCATTTAAAGAAATAGTAGGAATCAGAATACCTGTAAAATTAAATCTAACACCATCTATTACTTATAAAACTTTAGCATTGGTAGATACTGGTTGCACAAAAAATATTATACATGATAAATATTTTGCAAGATGTCCAGAAATAGTTCATACAATAGATGAAGATAAAGCAGAAATATCTACTGATATGCCAGGAATAAAAAGACCTCATAATCAAATAGCATATAATGTAGAAATTCAAATAAATAACACTAAGTATATAATAAATGAAATTACAATAAGAGATTTATCTATGATAAATGTTGACATGTTATTAGGACTAAGATTTTTATAATATTCTGTACAAACAACAAGTATACATGAACATGGAATAACATTTACACCTCACCAAGATAATATTCCATATATAGTAGAAGTACGAAAGTCAAATAATGCTAAATTAGAACAGTCGAATTCAGAAATTCAAGCAGTTGAAAGAATAACACTTGATAGCTACATAGATAATGAGCTAGGGGAAAATATAGAAGACTTTTATATAATAAACTCAAGCATAGAATGCATTGGTCTTCAATCTTTAGCGCCAAACTGGTATAGAGATATAAAATCTAAAAAAGACATAGATAAAATAATACAAAGACTGGAAGATATTCAAATAATTGGTGAAATACCTATGAAACATTGGGAAAAGAACGGTATAATATGCAAAATTAACATAATAAATCCAAATTATATAATCAAAACTAGTCCTATAGAAGCAACACCTAAAGACATAGAAGAATTTAAAATGCATATAGAAGAATTATTAAAATTAGGCGCCATAAGAGAAAGTAGAAGTCTCCATAGATCAGCAGCATTTATAGTTAGAAATCATGCTGAAATAGCTAGAGGGAAATCAAGAATGGTTATTAATTATAAAAGATTAAATGATAATACTATAGATGATGGGTATAATATTCCAAATAAGCAAGAATGGATAAACAGAATACAAGGATGCAAATATTTTTCAAAATTTGATCTAAAAGCTGGATTTTGGCAAGTAAAAATGGCAGAAGAATCAATAGAGTGGACTGCTTTCACATGTCCTCAAGGACATTTTGAATGGATAGTAATGCCATTAGGATTAAAAAAAATGCTCCTGCATTATTTCAAAGAAAAATGCAAAATATTTTTAATGAAAAACAAGAATTTATACTAGTTTATATAGATGATGTTATAATATTTTCAAAATGTTATAAAGAGCATATAGCCCATTTGGAAACCTTTTTTAGAAAGGTAGAACAGCATGGATTAATACTATCTAAAAGAAAAATGGAATTATGCAAAGAAAAAATAAACTTTCTAGGCCATCAAATAGGAGATGGAAAAATTCATTTACAAGATCATATTGCAAAGAAAATCTTACAATTTCTTGATGTCATGAATGAAAAGAAGATTTTGCAACAGTTTTTAGGAATAGTAAATTATGCTAGAAATCATATTGAAAACTTAGCAAAATTAGCTGGACCGTTGTATGGTAAATTAAGGAAAAACGGTCAAAAATATTTTAATGTTGAAGACATAAAACTTGTAAGAATAATAAAAGAGAAAGTTAAAGACTTAAAACCTTTAGAATTACCTTTAGATGATCACTATTTTATTATAGAAACAGATGCATCAGAATTAGGATGGGGTGCTATACTTCAACAAAGGCCTCATAAATATTCATCAAAATTAGAAGAAAAAATATGTAGATACGCCTCAGGAAAATATAAGTTAAAAGCAATAATAATATAGATAGAGAAATTATGGCTATTATTAATGCTATAAATGCTTTTAGATTATACGTAGGATTCAAAGAATTCACAGTAAGGACAGACTGTGAAGCTATATGCAAATATTATAATAAAATTAATAGTAAAAAAAGTTCAACTAGACGATGGGTTTTGTTTTAAGATATTATTACTGGAAATGGCTATAAGGTTATATTTGAGCATATAAAAGGTAAGGATAATATTTTGTCTGATATATTTTCACGATCATCCTTTTTGCA
The DNA here is from genome assembly GCA_015342445.1 of Digitaria exilis. Taxonomy (NCBI): domain Eukaryota; kingdom Viridiplantae; phylum Streptophyta; class Magnoliopsida; order Poales; family Poaceae; genus Digitaria; species Digitaria exilis. The sequence continues at coordinate 30,714 of JACEFO010002467.1, forward strand.
GGAATGAAGAGAGGTGTAAGCCCTAGTCCTATGGGAGGTGAATGTTATCAATTTGGAATAGATAATAAGTTAAGAATCTTTCCGCCAAATACATTTAAATTTAAACCTAGAAACCATATTGTTCTAGATGACATTCAAGAATGCATCTTGGACAACTTCTGGTTTCAATATAACAATAAGAGAGAAGACAGAGGTTATATGCTAGCAATATTAAATAGTTTGGCAGAATATTTTCATATGATCAATGGAAAGATCCAGCCAAAGGAACCATCTATCTATATACAGCAGAAACCCATATATGTTATATATAAAGGAACGACTCCAGTAATATATGTAACATTTGAAGAAGTTATAGCCCAAAAAATAGAAAAAAACAAAGATGGAGGTGTGTTATGGAAAAAAATATTCAGATATTGATGACGCTCTAAAATATGCAAGAAATATTCTTGGAATAAATTATTTCATAGAGCCTCTTGCCAAAGAATATATTCAAAAATATAAAAAAAATAAAAGATTTGAAGACCAATGTACCAGAAGCTGGTTCATTAAAGAAGCCCACTTATAAAGATACCTTATAGAAAGAAGCAGAATAGTTAAATGAAGATATTTTGAGAAAAAGATAGAAGAAAGGCTGGATTCAATAATTCCTCAATTAAAGAAAAATATAAAGGAAGGAATTTTAGAAGAATTAAATGAAAAATTTCAAACTATAAGCCAAGATTATGAAGAAAGCATAAAGAGAGATTATGAGGAATACATAAAGAAAGATTATGATATAAAAATGAATATTCAGATATCTGATTATGATAATAATGATGATGACAACAATAATGAAATGCTAGATGAAAATATGATGGACATTCGTGGTGCTGGACAACCACCAGAATATTGAAGACTTCGATATTGAAGAAGATATTGATCAAGAACAATTAATATAGCTGGAGTTCAATATCAATAAATATATTCCCTATGTTGATAAGGTGTTATCAACAATTTGGCCGGGGAAGAATTACATAAAAAATACGTAAGTTGATGTTTGCAACATCAACTATTCGGGGGTGGAAGACCATACATACCCCAGACAATTTCCAAAAATATATTTGAAGAAATATATATGTGGAGAAATATATATGTGGAGAAATATATTTAATGAGAGCACATCAAGACGCACGAATGCTCAGACAAAATGCATGAAACATTGAAGCTAGAAGCCTTGACGAATGCAATGACGTCAGACATCCAGGCAAATTGCATGTCAGCAGAGCCATAAGTACACAAAGAAGAATGTCTAGAATGCGACGGACAGCGCAAAAGGAATGAACAGTCAGAACAATGTAGCCAGGACAATTATTGAAGAGCACTTCACCGTCCAGCTGTCCAGGCAACAGTAAAGGAGGATAATTGAAGGCCATCAAATAAGCTAGAAGACTGAAGAGTTATCCATCCAAGATGGCGGTCCAGAGAGCTCCACTCGTGCTATAAAACGAGCAAAGGAAGAGAAGCCAGGAAGAACACCGAAGAGAAGCCATCTGCAGAACCACGAAGACCACCATGCAGCGCATGATCTCAGAACCACTCTGAAGATCTTCCACCATACTAGCTATAGTAGAACTCCACCACTACCGCTGTATCACTCCACCACCATTGTAAATTAGAGAATAAAGGAAGGTCACTAACTCCTGCGTGTGTAAAGTAATCAGGTTTGTGCTAAGTGCTTGGGGCTTCCCGAAAGGGAAAGCCGTATGTAAGCCTGTTTGCTGAAATGGAGCGGTTCTTGCTTTGAAAATCCCTGCTTTGCATTAGCCCTTCTATATGGGGAGAGTTTCTATGCTAGGGACCCTATAGGAGAAACCTCTGCGTTGAGTTGCTCTCGTTTAGCCCATGGAGAGGCGCCTGAGAGAGCCCGTGTCCTTAGAGAAGTGTTCCCTTCGGGTGGAACTGCCTGGGGAGACGATAGAACCTCAGCACATGTCGCCGTGGCTAGGGCATAGCCTGAGAAAGGATTAGCTGCTTCTGATGCAAACTCGCGAAGCGTACGGTGAGTACCGAGTAGGATCAACACACACGTCTGCACGCACGCCGGCTGAACTGTTTGGCCTCGCCAGCCTCGCCAAAGATCCTGAGAATATAATAGAGCCAATTAGGTCTAATCAAGAGCTTAGAATATTCACTGAAAGCGACACATTCCACACAATATTCCCTAATCACGCGCTGGCGCATACCGTGAAAGCGATCCGAGTGCCTGAAATAGTGTCAAGAATAGTAAGTGCATAGTAGTGAGTAGCCGGTGCACTCAGTGAGTGCATTTTCACTGTTCATATTCGCGCTGAATTTGAATAGTAGCCGATGAATTTGAATAGTGTGGAGTGTTTTGAATAGTACCCTGAATTTGAATAGTGCAGTGAATAGTACCCTGAATTGGAATAATTTTGAAGAATATATATATGTATATATATATGTATATATATATATATATATGTATGTATATATAGAGAGAGGGGTAATGTATATTCAACACCCGGAGCGTTGAATATTATTCAACGCCCCGGCGGAGCGCCGCCCGTGTCCGGCGAACCCAAAACACCCTGTCAGCCATTAATACGTCAACGAAACCGTAAAACCATCTCCCCTCCCCGAATGATAAATGATCCCAATCAATTTGACGTTAAATGGACAGCGCACTGTGCCCTCCTCGCTAGATCTCGGCATAGGTATGGCGGCAGCACCAGTGCATCTGCGGCGGGGCACCTATTCCGGATCCTCCATGCGGCGGCGACGACCTCCCACCAAAGGAAACGCAACTCGTTCCCTCCCCCTCCCGTCGAAGCTTTCCATGACGAGGTGATGTCATCTCCCCTGCTGAGCCCTTGGTTTGAAGGTTTCAGTGGGAAGCGTGGTTCCCTCAACTTCCACGCACGGCAGTGCTTCTGCAATGAAGACCTGAAGGTGGCGGTGTATGAGCAGGTTTCCCAGCGCCGTCTTTCTCTGTCCATCGCTGTCCTCTCGCGTGGTTGGCGCGTGGCGTAGAGGATCCCCGACGGCCGGAACTGCAGTTTAGTCCGTATGCTCCCAAATCCCGTTCTCAAATTAAGCTGCTTGATTTTAAATCCCAAAGTCTAATTCCTTGGTCTCGGTGGTAGCTGGTGTTGATTTGAGATAGTCTGTTGCTGCAGCCTTTGATTCTGTCAGTTTGGGGAGGCAGCTAGCACACCGATCCACCTCTGAATTCAGTTATGGAAAAACAAATGGTACTAGATTCAGTTCTCTGTAGTTACGATTGTAGTTTTCATGAAGTAAGATGAATTTCAAAATATTTCTGAATCCGGTTAGCATGTTCTTTCGTTATGCAGATCCCATCCTGAATATTCCATATTCCCTCTGTGCAGGTTAGAGACCCATTGAGGGCTGATTTCTCTGCTAGTTCATTAGAGCTTCGGGCCTTCGTGGATGTACTGATGAGCGGTACAGTTTCTTTTTGCCGAATTTATAAGTAGTTAAAAATTAGAGAAATCGAATGTGATCTACTCCATGACCTTAGTGTGACAAGAGTAATTTTAAATCCTCTGAGGAGTAACTTACAACAAATTTTCCGTCATCCTATCGTGAATATATAACTTGCTCTCCTGACATTAACAAAAATTACAACAAATTTTTGGCTGCTGCACCTATTATTTGAGCAGACTGAAGAACTGTCACAAGGGATGCCGCTATTCATGAAGGTTATCTTATTGTATTTTCTCACCGTTTTTGCATGTTCTATAAGATTACTCTTTTGAACTTCAATATAGTACAGACTAGAGGGTAGAAAATTATTTTTACACCCATAATCATGTTTATTTTTACACCCATAATCATGTTTAATCCGATGCATACACTAGGAATACTACTGCGCGAACCAGAGGAGTAATATTTTATAACAAGGAGTAATTCATTTCCTTCTGTGTTTATGCAGATGAATGGAGTAATTGGACATACTCAGTTTACTCACAATTAACTGACATGGTTTTTTTTTTTACTCCAATAACTGTCATTGAGAATTTACTGTTTCTTTTATACCAAAATACTCCTGGTTTATTCAATGGATGGCAAATTACTGCTTGATGTATACCAATATACTCCAAATGTTAATTCAGGATTGCAGGTAGAATGGATTGATTTGGCGTTTGCTGATAAATCTGCGGTGCCATCTTACAAAACTTTGAGTCCTGATGCATTCCTGATCTGTGTAGCAGTAATACAGTGCCCATTTTGAACAATTCTGGAATCTTGCAGCAACTGCTTCTCAATGTACATTACACGCCAATTTACCCCCACCCTTTTGTGTGATTGATCTCTCGAAGTTTTTTTTTCAGAGCATAAATGGTGGCGCACCAGTAATCAGACTGCTACTACTGCACTGGTGGACATCGACACACCGTCATTGATCCCAGCACCAACTTTTGCTCAGTCTTGCACTTGGAACAGTTTGATGAAATATAGCAACCATAGTTCAGGTTTTTTTGTGTAGAGGTCTAGAGGATGTTCAGGTTGCTCCAAAAAAAGTACAGAACTACAGACTATAGTTGTGTATATGATATTTTGATCCATAACTAATTACCTTACATTTTTTTTAACGGGATTACCTTACCATTTGGTTGTTTGTAATTGTGTCCTCTCCAGAGATGTAATGAGTCACTATCATCTCAACCTCACGGGAATAATTTTGTATACAAACTTACTCTGCAAAGACATAATCAGTCATGCAGAGAGAAGTAATTCTATAGAAAATACCCCACTTGCCTGACAAGGAGTAGATTTGTATAGCAAGAAGCATTTTTTTATTGAAATAACTACTTACTTGAGCATCTTATATAAATAAGCAATATTGCCAAAAGTGAACTTTAAATGCCCAACCCCATGCACTTGTTGATCAGTAGTAACTTTGTGTCATATTAGACATAAATACTAGGAGTGTTAGGAAGTAAATCTTAATTAGTAACATACGGAAAGAAGATGTACAATTTACTCTCGGCTCATACTCATTTCAAATAGAAGTAAATTTGCACCTTTAGTTATATTGTTTATGTCAAGGGGTTACAAAATACTCCCAACACATCAGAGGTACTATATTTTTTTTTCCCTTTTTGCAGGTAGTGATTACTCCGTGCACCTGCTGATTAGCAGTAACTTTGTGTATGACAAGGAAGTAAATTTTAATTACTAACATAGGGAAAAGAAGATGTACAACTTACTCTCGGCTCATACTAAATGCATGAACTCTTGTATTAGGCATAAATGATTACAAAATGCACCACATTTCAAATAGAAGTAAATTTGTACTTTTAGCTGTATTATTTATGTCAAGGGGTTACACAGAATAAGTAAATTTACTACCTACACATAAGAGGTATATTTTTTTTCCTCTTCGCAAGTAGTAATTACTCCGTGCACTTGTTGATTAGCAGTAGCTTTGTGTATGACATAGTAACGGAAATTTTAAGCTGGAACGCTAATCATACACTAATTAATCATGGGTTAATCAATCTGTTAGCAGAGTAACGGAAATTAATTACCTCCAGGGCCCGAGAATCCTCGCCTTCTCGTCCTGTCTCCGCGTGCAATTTGTTGCCGCAAATTGGGGAATCATTAGATGCGATGCTTGCTGTGTGATCCGGTTCACAAAGAGATGTTATTCATTTGTTTTTGCATCTGTGGCGCCATGGCGGCATGCATGCTGCCACTCCGCCGACCGCCGTGAAGGTTTCGCCGCTTCAGGTTGATGCTGCACCGATGGGCGGCGCTGCCTCCAGGTCCGGTGGTCTCGTCCCTGACGCACGGGGCGGAGGTTCGAGAGAGCAATCGAGATCCACGGCCTTGCAAAGTATTTACGGCTACTCGGCCGCCGGCATGCTGCCGATGCGCTGCCAGTCCGTAATCAGGATCTACTGACGGAGGCATTCAATTCTGTGGCCGATAAATGCAATCCTATTTTTACTCCTGCAAATGAAAACGGAGTAATTTATTTCATCGGAGCTCTAGAACAGCGCTAAATGATACCAACCTCCCCCGAACACCTATTCGCTACCCGACCCCTCCTCCCACGGGCACGAGAGCGAGGCATCCATTCTGGCGCATCCGGTTTTTCTGCCCACCCGCGACGACCGAGGTTCCGCTGGGGCACGGTTTTTTTTTTCCACCCGTGCGCTGCCTCGTGCCCAACGGAATAACTCTGCTGGTTTTTTTTTTTGTTGTTGTTTTTTTGCTTGTGCCGTGCAGTACAAAACTAACGTCCAAGAAAATGTACCGGACCTGAGCGTATTTTTTTATTTTGTTGCTAGCTGTATTTGGTTGGACCTGATCGTATTTTTTATGCAATGACATTTGGCGATTACTGATGTCACGGTAGGATATATGTACTCACTGCAAAAGCTAGTTGTTTACATGTGCGTATTGGATTTTTCTATTTTATTTGCAAAATGTGATGAAATTCAATATAAATTTGACCAATCTCTGATAAATCCATGTTTATACGGCTTTGTTCACTCATACAACATATGCATCAAGGATGGGTTCCAGGTGGTCAACGAAGCTATTGCACCATGTAAACACTGTTTAATTGCATCAGTTTTTGCTATCATGAAAAATTACAAACTAAAAGTCAAACTGAACAATTAATATAAATTATTCACTATCCCATCCATGGCCTATCTTGTGGCTTGTCATTCGTCCAGCTTCTTTGCAACTTTGTAAATAGGCATTTCTAGCCTGCAATTGGATCGGGAAACAAATGAAAATGTCGTTTGACTGGAAAAATCGTAATTATGCCTAAGGAAAACGGCTATTTTTACATAATGGATCTGGCACCTAAAGGCTGCAGCGGCAGCCTGAAGCATCCTGATTCAGGTTGCAGCTGCAGCTGCGCTCACCCTCTGTTGATGCGCTTTTTTAGGTAGAGCGCCAGCTGATCAGTGGTTTGTGGCCTCGTCCAGGTGTGCAGCTGCAGCTACAGAAAATCAGAAGTTAATAGAACCAATGAGAATATTTCCAACATTCGGGAAACAATAGTGATTGATCGATATGGACCATAGCTAAGGACAAAATGATAATACATTGGCACGCTGCATAGCTTTTGGAAATCGGTAGCATTTCTATGGATGAAGTTACAAACATAGACTTGCCTTACTAGTCGATTTCACGTCTGCATCAGTTTTTTGCCAGAGAAATGAGCAGTTGTAATCTTCTCCAGCCTATGAACTGAAATGGCCTAGTTTGAAATCCGAGGCCAATTAGCATAAATTTAAGAACTGATCTATACGAACATAACAAGTTAAGTGTTAAATTTCTATATAACTGAAAACTGCAGCCTTTAGATCAATGGCGTCCAAACTCCAAAACATATAGCTTATCATGCATATTAGCAGCTTTTCTATTACTTGTTTATTGTCTGAAACATATGCCAGCAGGAGATTCAAGGGATCAATTATAAGTTGAGCTAGATAAATATAAATGACATACAATGATGCACTATGGAAAAAGCACCCGTGTGAAGAATCAGAGAACCTAATCTGGAGTGGCTACTCCTAAGACTGAATTTCTTCAAAACAATACAACAAAAGGTACTTGTCTGAAAGCATGTTCTAAGACATTACAGGTTCAAGCATCCACATGATTCACATGACCAATGGCATCCCAAACTCTATGGCAGGAGCATCCATGAACTTGGCTAGCTCATATACCTGCAAGACCATGAAAACGCAAAGTTGCAAACTATCCACGGTACAAAGCTTCTGACACGTTCGCGCTACGACATCTGAGAAACAATGGACAAGAGTTTGCTTCATCAGGCATCAGCAGCTTTAGCCCGTCTACATAGCCCTGTGCTTTCCATTGGTAGGTGTGAAGCACAAATGGGCTTTAAGAGGATCATCCTGCTATACAGTTTTTTGCACAAGAACGGGAACGACACCCACCCAATTTAGACAAGCTACCAGTGAAGCTCATGACGCACAAAAGAGAATTGCAATTTTCACTAACTTTTTTTTTTCGATATTATAGGGAAAAAGGCAGAGAGCCTTGGAACACTATCGCTTTTATGAGTATTCAGACTCAAATCAGAGATATCACTTAAGCTGGATAGTGCTAAAATCATTGAAGCCATGTGAAAGTGAAGCGATGGTGGATAACCAAGGCTCATGGATTCAGGATCTAAATGTCAGTACAAAAATTTTATCTGAGCATGCAGAGATTCAGAATCTAAATGCTAGTAACAATACCTTATCTATTCCTGCACCAGATCACCCCTCCTCTGCACCAATCCAATCTGCAGGCGTACATGCATGTGATTTATTTTTTCAGAAAACCTTTTTCACTTCAATCAATGGGGGATCTGAAGGATGAAAACATACCTTGACTCTGAAGATTAACGATCTTACTTGTCTATTATCCTCCACGATTCCACAGCCACAGGTGAAGGCACCGTCCAGATTGAGGTCCATGTTCATGCTCATACATCAGGCGGAGGTGGATCCACCGCTGATAGGGTGATGGCTCAGTCCTCGGGGGCATCTTGTTGGATGGAACAGCGATGCGTCGACACAAGGGCCCCTGGCGGCGCAGGATCTCGAGGGGGGCAGCAGGCGGGGTTACCTCTGGCACGGTGCCAGGGACGCACGTCTCAAGCCTGCAGCTCGCCGGGGTGGCACGGGAGCCGGCTGGTCAGAGGGTCGCCGGGGCGGCTCGAGGTGGAGAACAGGAGCAGCTCGACGGGGCGGCGCGAGGGAGGTGCTAGGGGGAAACAGGTAGCAGGTCGACAGGGGCCCTCATATCGTCGCCAGAGGTTTGCCGGCGGGAGGCTGTCCCGGCGATTGGAAACTGAATCGTCCCCACGATCTATCGCAGCTGTAATATCGCACACACGAGAAAAAAACGGACGCACCATGCCACGAAGGGAGTATAGGACGAGGGGAGGAACCGCGGCAGAGAAAAATCGGCGGGGAAAGGAACGGGGAGGAAAAAAATCGGACGCGAGGGAGTGGAGGATCGCCCGGGCGCCGGGGTTCGGCTCAGGGGTTGGAGTATTTGGTACCCAGGTATCATATAGAATTAATATATATATATACATATATAACGAGTTTTTTTTACTCCCAGGTGTAAATACTCTCTCCAGATTAACGGGAACGGGTTAGTGGATTCACTAATTAATTAACATTATGTTAATTAAAAGTAAAACAATTGTTTATCCTAGCCACCATGCATGCATACATGAACGATAGTTGTTTTTCTTTATCCGTTACTTAAATACAAACTGGTATATGCATGCATACATGCACGACAATGTTTTTTATATATATATTATTGAGTTTGGATAGAGAGTATGCATGCGGACACTTTTTTAGGACTACATATACATATTTTTTTACGAATATTTTCTGTCCTGACTAGAGTATGCGAGCATACTTTTTTATCAGAAACATTAGTATGTGAACATACGTCTTGATCGGAAATTTGGGTATGCGTACATACTTTTTATATACAGCATGCGTGTGTAGGTACTTGCCAATCTGGCATTATATATATGCATTACAAATGCCTACTGTGTGTAGTAAATGCTAGAAGATCGTATAACTTTTTTGACAAATGAGTATATGTTCGTACCTTTTTTTTTACTATCAGTACATACACGGTAGCAGAATCGTATGGGTATATATATAGATATACACGGTAACAGCACATACACTCATGATCAGAAAGTGCATCAATTGATATACATCCGAGAGGAAGTACGAAGAGGTACCCCAATTTCTGAAAAAATAAAGTATTAAGTGATACTTATATTCTGGAAAAAGAATCAGACGATACTATAATAAGAAAAGAGAGTATCAAATCATAGGCAATATGCAATATGCGTGTGTATCAGATGGAGAAGGCCGCATCTGCATGCGAAATTGTCAAAGGTCAGTTCGGCCAGATCCAAATAAATAGTAATATATATTTCAGAATATTTAAATAAATATTTTATTAGTTGACGTGGGGTTTGTTGCACCAGACCCGTTAGCGCAGTTACACCCATTCGTTCCACACATACAGTCAATAAGAAGATAAGATGATAAGATCAGCTACACCTAAGGATAGAAAGGATTTTCTCTATATATATATATACAGGGCGGCGCTAAATGGTACCTGGGTAGCAAATAGTGTACCCGAGCCAGCCTCCGACGCGCGTCCGACTGCCCCACGCCAGGCCGCACGCCGGTTTTCCTCGTGAGCTTCCACCGCGCCCCGGCTTTTTCCTTGCGCGCCGGTTTGCCCCACTACGTGCGGATGCGGTTCCATTTTTTTTTTTTTTTTGCCTGGCGTGTGCAGTCAGAATACTATATACTAATGTCGTTTTCTTTTCTGGTGGCGTGCAGTTAAACACTAGCATCCAAGAAAATGTTGGATCCTTCCGAGGTTGACCAAAGCAACATGACCGATGATCCATTTAAGGCTGCGTTTTAGATAGGGGGAAAATCCCCTGTAGCACCAAAAATACACTGTTCATCTGTTCTAGGAAGCGTGTTATGTGAGAGGGAGGAATAGTATGAATAGGGAAAAGTTAGGATGAATAGTGGATTTTTAGGAAAAGTAGGTGAATCTAAACGCTCCCTGACTTTGCAGGCCGTATTCGGTTGGACCTGAGCGTATATGTGCATATTGGATTTCTTTTGACTGATCTCTTTCATTAATCTATGTAAATATGTCGTTCTTCACTCAATACAGATCGAGGAGCCAAAATACTACGCAACCCAGTGAACCAGTCGTAAACACCATATAAACACATTGTATTAAACGGATATAAACACACCGAACTGGACAATCCTTGTACACAAAAATATCCTTACATTCCAAATGAAGCCCGGAAACCACCAAATCATATTGTGTTACACGGTTGTACTAAATCCTTGTATTGTGTACATTCATTCCAAAGGAAGCTAGTGAACCATGTATTGACTGATTAATTACAACATTTTTTTGCTATCATGAAAAATTCCAAACCAAAAGTCAAAATTGAACAATTAATTAAATTCTTCACTACCCCCTTTCATGGCCCATCTTGTGCCTTGTCATTCATCCAGCCTGCTTGCAACTTTGTACTCAATGGCATTTCTAGCCTGCAATTGGAGCAGGGAAAAAAATCACAACTATCATGCGTGACTGGAAGAAAAAGGTAACTTAATTATGCGGAAAGAAACTGCTATTTTTACAAAATGAAGCGAGTAAACCATAAGAAATTGACTCATTTGCATCCAAACTTACTTGGTCGCAAGTATCATGTATGACAGGAAAACTTCAATTAACCGCAATCCAACATTTAAGAAACAACAATGATGCATTGATATGGAGCATAGCTAAAGACAAGATGATATCATGATAATGCACTGGCATGCTGTATTGTTTTGGGAAATCAGAAGGATTCACAGGGATATAAAGTTAGAAACAGGCTTGCTTTACTAGGGGATTATGCTCAGCTCGGCATCAATTTTTGCCAGAAAAATGAGCAGTAAAGTTCAGGAATAATCTCTATTTCTAGAGCTAGTTCAGGAAGAGAGAAAAAAGGAGCTAGTTCTTCTACACAAAGAAGAGTACTAGTTTACTAACTCAGAACAGTCATCACGATCATGTGAACAAACTAAGTATATTATTCAGTGTTAACCAGTTTCATAAGAAAATTCATTATAAAGAGGAATCCACGTATCAAGGAAAAGAAGTCGCCCTCAATTGTCACCAAGCCGGTAGCCCGGTAGCAGCACCTCAGAGCTTCAGTGTCGGCGCTGATTACGAAGGAAGGATAAACAGGTGGCCTAGCATCCATGTCGGCATCACGTCCTGGGTGTCCGAGCTTGGTGCCTTGGTGGCATCATGCTGACAAGGAGGCAATCACAATCCTGTTTGTGACCTTGGCGTCCGGCTGCAGTCAACTGAATGTCTCTCGTACTCCATTCATCCACTACACCTCATGGTCATGACAACAGATCAGACAATAATTTTCCAAATCATCCACCTAATTCAGACTTCTCCTCCAAGGAGACCCATCTGCATGTAGCTGTGAGTATTGTGACTGGATCACTTATCACCTGCAAGGACATTATAATCACTAGCAGGCTAGCAGCGCGATCAATCTAGTCAGGTGGATTTCCCTAATAATATTCTGCAGATCTACCTGACCATGCCTATCAATAGCTCCTTGTTCGCCACAGGAGTGCAGGGGTCACTACACACCACACTAACACCGTAGATCACAGCACCTACGCAGGGATGCGGCCAGATTGAGCCATCGAGGGCAGAGGTCCAGCGAGTATCCTCTGTAAAATAGTCTGGAATCAATTGAGATTGAATCGGGTGAGGAATGTGGAATTGAGGATGGAGGGGAAACCTTACGCACGGGAGGAAATCAGTGACTATTCATCCGAAGAAATTTGAAACTCCAGCTCCAGGGAAGGGATAGCAAGCTGATGAGGCCGTGATTGAATGATGTTTTCACGAGCTGAATAAGGCGCCCCACCTCTCCTGCAATCGACCTTCTGAACAAACGCCTCGACCATCGGTGGCCGTTTGTGGCGCGTCCATCCTCGACCTGGAGGGCTGGAGGCATGGGAGAAGGCGCCGGAGCCGGCAGTGCGGCGGGATGACCGGAAGGGGATCTGGGATCACGGTAGGAGAAAACAAACAGTCGATTTCATTCGATCCAAAGAAAGTACTCAAAGTAGTCCTCTCACCGAGGTGGCAGGATGAGCGTCCGGTACAAGGATTGCAGGGACTCTCGCCGGCGCATCACGGGACGGAGAGGGGCCGCGTCGCCAGGAGGGTCACCGGCGTGACGCTCGGCGTCGCCCACGATCAGTTCTGAGCCCAGAAAAGTGGAAAATAACCGGGGCATATAGAAAGCAGACCTGTGGAGGAAAAAAACCGGAGGGGGAAAGGTGCGCATGCACCGGTTGGACGCTGGTCGGGCTCGGCGGACAGGCTCGGGTACCGGATATTATTCAGCAGCCTGGTATCATATAGAGTTACTATATGATAAGACCCAAGTGTTTCATATATGGGTGTCATCTCCTATCATAAACACCTTGAAGTCTTACATTTTTATCATTAGAAATATAGCTTTTCCTTACTCAATAAATCGTACTTCTATCATTTGTCCTTTGACCATATTTGCATGCTTCCAATAATAAGACCATCATATGGGATCTAACAACATGTCCTATTGGTAATGTATTCATGAAGAATTGCAATTTGTCGTCCTTGGAATATTATCATCTACTCTTCTTGTCAACTAAGCTTATCGATTACATTAGAGTCTTGTCAAAACATATCTTCATCATGAAACCATCTTCAATGTGTAATTCAATCTTTACTTGACCTTGTGTTCATGACATCATCACGGGATCATATAGTCACTTGCTTTCCACTATTGTGAGCCATATAACCATTATTCAACTTGTTATATCTATGTAACTTGTAAATATGTGAATACCATCATGCTTACAATCTTAGATAAAACATTAGTCCTTTAATCATTGTGTCACACAATACACCAAAACCACTAGGGGAACTAGATGCTCTTTCAGATGCAGATGCATTGTGCTGACTCAAGAGAACCAGTTAAACCGGTTGTTGTGATCGGGCGAATCGATTGATCTGTACCGGTCAGACCAGATGTGTAGGTTGGTCCAACCAGTCGTGTCCTGTTTTACCATCGTTGCATATATCAGTCAAATGTCTCATTTGGAATAGGACTAATAGGTGTAAAAGTACCTCTTGATGGTATAAATGCCGTGCTATGTGCAAAAGTACAGTACGAGGGTACAAAATTCACAATCTCAATAGATAGTCGAAGCCACACCGATGCCCGGTAGAAAAATCCTATATTACTCGGTAGACAAAAATATAGTGAAGCTATTTTGTAAAAGAGAATTGCTTTGCATACAACCAATTTGCACTCAATATGACTTTATAAATGCAAACTTTGACATTGGAAAATAATGTGAGATACCTTTCTTCAAATGGAACATGTATTTCAATTTTGCACCATACGCTACATGCATTGAAACAAAAGTAAAATTGGCATGGACACTTGAAAATGGAAATCACTTGCGTGGCCTATATAAGAATCACTTGTTGTGCCTAATGATGTATATGTGCGTAAAACATTTATGTTATATAGGCATTATGTGCTTGCCAAGGGCTAAAGTAGCATGCTGCAAATTGAGGTGGGCTGCTAGCTAGCAGAGTCCTGCGAGGTTGTACGTGGAACGAGTTCCAACTTGTTTGGACTAGGAGAGCTAGTTAGGCATCAGTCGTCCGATGCTTCAGCGCCTATATATATAGTTAGATCTCTATAGTTGGTTTCATGTGAAGGATGAATGATAACTCAAGAAGAGGATATATGTAAAACAACGATGCACCAATGATCTTTTGTGCTATGCTTTATAATATATACATGGTGTTGAATTTTTTTATCATGTTAGTGGGAGGGCTCATTCCCCCTGCCAGCCCTCCTTGGTTCCACCACTAGCGAGGAAGGCAGTGGATTAGCGTGCTGGCGACGCAGAAGGTGGCCAAGGCCTTCTAAAAGGATCAAAATACCTAAGAGGTGGGGTGAATTAGGCGTCTATAAAATTTAATTGCAAAAGACTTAATCACCCCATGTGTCAAAAACTAGGTTATAGTGTGACTATCTAGTCGTAAAAAGAGTAGTTTTTTTAGCCTAGGTCAAATCCTACTCTAACATGACAAGTCTATGAATTGAAATGCTTGAAAATAAAATTGCGAAAATGTAAAAGAAGGATATGAGGCTGATTTGTATTGAAGAGTCGGCAATTCCTCTAGTCCTTGTTGGAGCACCCGCACAAGGGTATCGCTCCGCCTTCATCCGCACAAGGATCAAATGTTCTCTAGTGGATATCCATTCCCAGTCTGGGTTGGTAGATGCCAATATCGAGTACACCTTTTTGGGGTTTCACACAATCTCCTTTTGAGCTCACCAAGATCATCATCACCAAGCCATCTAGGTAATGTTGATCACCAAGAGTAACAAGCCAATGATGATCACTTCACCTAAGATAGCCCAAAAGAAAGATGTGGATGCACACTTGCTACTCTCATGCACTATAGATGTCCTTAATCTTCAAAATCAAGAACTTCTCAATCAAATTCAAGTGCTTTTCTTGCCATTCAACTCTCAGCAACGAGCACAATGAATTCATGTGGCAAGAGAGCTTTGAAGTGGGAGAAAAAGAGTAAAAAACCCTCTCAAAATGCCTAGCCTTTGTTGCTGATGTAGGGGGCCAGACAGATTTGATGACCCCTTTCAGCAAGCACCGAATCAATCAATCAGTGCCCCCTTTGAACTTAAATTCTAGTGGCTACTAGGCGACCATCGATTCATTCGGTGGTATACATATGAGCACCATCGAAATGCTATCTCTAGCCATAATGACTAATTGATTCGATGAAGTCACACATGACCCACCAAATTAGTCGGTGCCCTATATTATGCACTTAACTTAACAGTAGCCTCCTGGCGGCCACCAACTGATTCGGTGTTGCCTGCTGAAAAACACTGCATTAGTCGGTGCATCTTATCAGGCACCACCAAATGAGTCGGTACCCACTAAATTTTTTCTGAATTCAATGTTATCAAGGCTGAAACTTGTCTAATTCAAATTCTTTGAGTTCCCAACCTTCATCAAGCTTTCATCTGAGCTACCTAGTACTAGAATTTCATAAGTAAGCATCACACCTAAACTCTAGGCTTATTAGGTCAAGCTATCAATCCTTAGACCCCTTTCCTTTATAGTACGACCAAAGGAAAAACAAAGACCTAAAGTCTCTCGTCATCTAAACGACACTCAGAGCTAGCTTATCCAATCTTCGAGAATATCCTTTATTGCACTAATAAGATCATTTCAATGCAGACCAAGGATACTATGAAAGCCCATCACTGTGAATTACCGTTGCAAACTATACGTTAGTCGTAATGATTAAGTTGTCATGCAAAACACCGTCGGTGTCAGGTGACGGATGTGGCGGGGGAGTAGCGCTGGCATAAGAAGGGAAAAACGTGGCCGCAGATCGCACGCACGTTAACCCACTGTCAGGTCTTACGAGCGTTAACCGAGTGTAAGGTCTTATGAAAACCACGTCTGAACGACACCAATGATGCCATGGATAAGTGGATAACTTGGTTGGGCGCCGGGGGCGTGCTTGCGGCCTCCGCACGCAGCAATGCCGCAGGTTCATTCACACGTAAACTCGTGTGTCCCGGGATCAGGTTGGGTCTTTTTAGTTAGAGAAGTTGGGAAAAATTGGAGGTGTGAACAGTGCATTGATAAACGTGTCTGTGAGAAAAAATGTGACCAGATGTGACTGAAAAGCAAAGTCCACTAGCAAGGCCTTGGTCAGCTTCCGCCTGGCTCCGCCTGTCGGGTGTCCCCCCGCGGCACCGTGCCGGTGACTCCAGTCGCCTCGCCCCCTGGCCCCTGCCGCTGCCTGCTAGGCACCCCGCAGCGTCCCGCCTGGCCGCGGACCCCGCGTTAGATTAATCAAATCGCGCGCACCCACTCACACATGGGAACGCAAGAAGCAGCCGCGAACGCGGCAACATGGCATGGCACGCACCACTCCACTTCACTCTAATCTAACCCTGCTCCATCCACTAATCCACCCCGCCCTCCGCGATTAATCACGCTTCACCCCCCGCTAATCCCACCACCCCCCTCCTTTCGCTTCACTCCCCCGGTCCCCCCTCGTCTAACTCGTTTCGCCTCACCTTTCCGCCCGCGCCGCGCGCTTCCTTCCTCTCCCTCGTGCTGCTCCCCGCTGGATCCTCGCGCCGCCACCCACGAAAGCGGCGGCCGCATCCCCCCTCAGGGAAGCGCGGAGCGTAGGCGTCCAGCCAGCCGAGATCCATCTTGGACTCGTGTCGCCGGTGAGTTGCCCGAGATTCGGCTGGTACGCTCCGTGCCACCAGATCCGAATCTCACTCCCCCCTCCCTCTCTCTCCCTGGTTGTTGGCTGCTCCTGCTAACCCGAATCCGTTGGTTCAATCTGGTTAGGCGCTTCCTGCTCTTCCTCGGCACCGCCGCACTCAGGATCGACGCCGCGAGTTGGCCCCCCGCCGGAGCTCGCCGCTTGCAGCCCGATGATGGAGGCGCGGCCGCGCTCCTACTTCGCCGCCGCCGCCGCTCCGGCCACAGGTTCGTCGTACTCGGTGGCTGGTTGTTGTCCTCTCGGCAGCATCATCGCTCAATTACGTTACGTGCCACCCATCCCGTGGTTATCTCGCCAAATGATGCAGCTGTTATTGTGCTCGCGCAGCACATTGATTGCCGACATAGTGGAGCGCACGGCTCATGAAGTCGCAGCCTTTTTCTTTTTTTTTTCCCTCCTTATACTTTCTTTTGTGGAGTGGTTTTATTTGTCTCACAGTACTTGGTCAGTTGGTCGGCTCTTACGTACTGATTGAACCATGATTGGCTGCTTTCTGTTGATCACCGATTTAATGCGCCGATAAGCTTACACCCTGTTTTTCTCTCTCTTTGTTTCTGAATCCCACTTGCTCGTGTTTGAGTCAGGACTCAGGAGTTATGAGGTAGTGGTACCCTGTCTTTTGGCCTGAAAATAAAGTGCTTTTTTCTTTCTGGTGGTACTTCTTTGTCTGTTTCTTCATCCCAAAGATCACTCAAATGCTTGGCGTTTCTGCTGTACCGCTTAGAAATCGTGTTGATTCCTAGCATTCTCCTCAGAGGGTCAGCTCCAGTGTATTTTCGTTTTTCCGTACGTTCAGATCACTAATGGGATCATTTCTTTAACTTGTGCAGATAACCATTGCCACGGGGATGGCATGAACTCCAAACTAGTCTGAGGGCTGGGTAGTGCTGCAAAATGGTTTCATGAAGCTTCAACATGAAATCTCTGATGACGAGGCTTTGGTCTCAGCAGCATCAAGGAACCTCTCTTCCTCGTCCTCGGCGTTTGTTTCAGCAAACCAGTCCCCCTTCTTCACACCACGCTCGCTGTCTGCTCATGTCCCAGAGCATGCTGGTCCTGAGAGCAAATGCTCTGCCAATGGCATTGCGCTGAAAATCAGTGACATACTCTCTGGTGAAACCTTCTTACAGCCGGAGCAGCTACCATCATCCAACGTCGGGATCTTGCCATCTGATGCATCTCCTCCTATTAGCCTTTGCACGACAAGCAACTTTGGCACTCCGGCGATAGTCTACAACAATCCCAGCTTTGTTTCCACTTTCAGTGGACCATGCCAAGGTAGTTCCTCAGCGACCAGCAATGGTGGTCGTTCGGCCCGGAAGGAGAAGCAGAAGAGGCTGGGGGGTGTATATCGGAAATCTTCATTATCCCAACCAACAACATCAGCTGCCTCTGTCAGTAGGCTCCGGAGTTACGATGTGTACATTGGATTTCATGGCCACAAGGCTTCTCTGCTCAGGTTCACAAACTGGCTTCGTGCAGAACTAGAGATCCATGGAATCAGCTGCTTTGTTTCGGACAGGTCTAGATGCCGGAATTCTCACAGCCACGATGCTGTTGAGAGGATAATGAATGCTTCCACATATGGAGTTGTTATTCTCACAAAGAAGTCCTTTGGCAACCCTTACACCATTGAGGAGCTCAGGAACTTCTTTGGCAAGAAAAATCTCATCCCTATATTTTTTGACTTGGATGCAGCCGATTGCCTTGCCAGGGATATTATAGAGAAGAGAGGAGAACTGTGGGAGAAACATGGCGGAGAGCTGTGGATGTTGTATGGCGGGATGGAACATGAGTGGATGGAATCAGTTGATGCTCTTTCTCGGGTGGTAGATGTTCAACTAGAAGCGAACGATGGCAACTGGAGGGATTGCATATTGCAAGCAGTTATTCTTTTGGCCACAAAATTAGGAAGGAGAAGTGTTGTTGATAGGGTGAACAGATGGAAAGGGAGGTTGGACAAGGAGGAATTTCCTTTCCTCCGTAACGACGATTTTGTTGGCAGGAAAAAAGAGCTCTCAGAATTGGAGCTCATTTTGTTTGGTGATGTCACGGGAGATGGAGAAAGAGAATACTTTGAGCTCAAGACAAAGCAGAGAAGAAAAGGCCTCGCGGTTAGGCGGTCTGCTAACAATCATCAGCAAGTGCATACCGATGACAGCAAAGGTAAGGAGCCAGTTTTGTGGAAGGAGACTGATAAAGACATTGAGATGCAGAGACTGGGCAGTCCATCCCGACACGTGCGTCCATTGAGAGTGAAGAATGGCGTAAGGCATGGAAGGAAGAAAAGATCTAGGAAAATACTTTGTGGAAAGGGTATTGCTTGCATATCAGGGGAGCCTGGAATTGGTAAGACAGAGTTGGTTTTGGAGTATGCATATAGATTCTTCCAGAGATATAAGATGGTTTTATGGGTTAGAGGGGAAAACAGATATATTCGACAGAACTATTTGTCTCTGCGAACTTTTCTGGAAGTAGATTTAAGTGTGGATACTCACTTGCATGAGAAGGGAAGTGACCGGTGCTTTGAAGAGCAGGAAGAGGAAGCAATTGCCAAAATCCGGCAAGAGTTGATGCGCGACATACCATTTCTAGTCATAATTGATAATTTGGAGAGTGAGAAGGACTGGTGGGATAAGAGAGTAATAATGGACCTTTTGCCACACTTTGGTGGGGAGACTCACTTCATCATCACAACACGTCTTCCACGCATGATGAACTTGGAGCCAATGAAGCTTTCATATTTATCTGGTGCTGAGGCAATGACTTTAATGAAGGGAGGCGTCAAGGACTATCCACTGGTGGAAATTGATGCTCTCAAAACCATTGAGGAAAAGCTTGAAAGACTCCCTCTTGGCCTAAGTATTGTCGGGGCTATACTCTCGGAGCTCCCGATTACTCCTACTAGGCTACTTGACACATTGAATCGGACACAACTCATAAGAAATTTCTCGTGGAACGAGAGAGAAGTTCTCAGCTTGAAAAATCATGATATCCTTGTCCGTCTGCTGGATGTGTGCTTATCGATATTTGACCATGCAGATGGTCCTAGGAGTCTGGCAACTCGGATGGTTCAAGTGAGTGGCTGGTTTGCACCCTCCGCAATTCCAGTCCACATGTTGGCTCTGGCTGCACATAAAGTCCCAAAGAAGCACCGGAGGGCTCCAAGGTGGAGGAAGTTGTGGCGAACATTAACTTGTGGCCTTGCAACTTCCAGGATGAAGAGATCTGAAGCTGAAGCAGCCGCAATGTTAATGAGGTTTGGAATTGCGAGATTCAGTGCAAAGCCTGAACATGTACAGTTTCATGATCTGATCCGGCTATATGCTCGACAGCGTGGAGGCACACGAACAGCTCAGGCTGTGGTTCAATCAGTGTACCTCCAAGGCTCAATCAAACATTCTTCTGAGCACCTGTGGGCTTCCTGCTTTATGGTTTTTGGATTCGGTTCTGATCCTCTGCTGGTAGAACTGAGGCCATCAGAACTGATGTTCTTTGTGAAACAGATTGTCGTGCCACTTGCTATACACACATTTATAACATACTCCCGTTGTAACGCTGCACTGGAGCTGCTGCGCCTGTGCACTGATGCGTTAGAGAGAGCAGCTGAGTCCATGCTTGCCCATGCTGGCAAATGGAGAGAAACATCATTCTCCTGCTTCAGGCAAGCTCAGTCGGAAGCCCAGTATACTTATCTTTGGCAAGAGCTCGCTCTTCTGAAAGCTTCTGTATTGGAAACAAGGGCCAAGCTGATGCTTCGAGGTGGACAATATGACATTGGAGATGACCTGATAAGAAAAGCAATATTTATCCGCACTTCTATATGTGGCGAGCACCATCCTGACACTATTTCTGCTCGAGAAACCCTTAGTAAACTCACAAGGCTTCTTACAACTGTTCAGCTTAGTTGATTCATATAGTTTAGGAGTTCACAATATATTCATTTCAGTGTGGCTTTTCATGAACGCCGTACAAAATGCACCAGATCTTGAAATAACAAAGTAAATTTGTCTTCAGTATTTTTTATAGCTCCTTTTTGTTGTTTTTGCATTTTTTTCTTACTTTATAAATATGCTAGCATTGGAGTAAACTTCTGAAATTTTGTTTTCTGGACTATTGCAACTTCATGCACAAAAAAAAGTAGTGTGCTAATGTGCAAGTTTGCATCTCTGGATGATAAGGTATCATAGTATCGCTCAAAGCTACAATTCTGTACATGATCACTCCTAATAAAGTAATGGCTAAAGGCCAATAGAGTTCGTAATGAACTAACTGCTGTTGTTATTTTGTTGGTTGAAGAGCTGGATGTTGCTTTTAGGGCTATGCTGTTTCAGAGTTACACGACATGCAGCTAACATTTGCCCTAGAAACATGTGGAGCGCTGAAATTGCACCACGCTGCTATGAACTTCCACATTCCTTTGTAATCAACTTGCTGTATGTGGTATGTTACTTTTAATATGAACATCAGTAATGAAAATCAACTAATTATCAACAATTGTCATGATTGCGACCTTCAGCTCAGGAATGTAGATTTTTGGGACTGATTTGCCAAATCCTGGCAGATGGTTGTACTCTTGGGTTCCTCTGTTGTCGACTGATCTTCATATCATCGTGTAACCTACTAATGAAACTCAAGACAGATTTGTCAGTTGGCCCCTGGCTCTTATATTGAAATAAGGATCTTCCATGATCTTAGGATGCCTTTCATTTTGTGAAAGTGACGGGATATACCTTTGTATCTCCATACATTATTTCAATGGCTATGATAGATTTGATATTCGATCTAATACCATGTGACATCAATATGGAGTTGTTCAATTATTATTACAGTTTTTTTAATTTACCAATTTTTATATTACAGTTTTTCCATGGGATGCACTGGCACTAATGTCAACTAGTTGCCCTTTGTGTACTCTTCAATCTTCATACTTCATATAGTTTTGTACTCATCTCAGTACTACAACTTTGTCATCAACCTTTTCTGTCATTAATTTGTAAGGTTTTTCCAATCCTCACTTGTATATTCCAACTTCTAACTCTCTCCAGTGGGCCATGGCCCTGCTTGAATATGAATCAGCGCAAATGTGGAAATTATTTACATACTTAGTTCTACTCATTTAGCTGGGACTTGGGACTCTTGCTATATCCAGGCATGCATGTTTTGTTATTTTTATCAGGCAGGGACGCTGGAAGGATTAATGATGGATCCAAATTTGTTCTACAGAAATGTATATAAATTACCGAATTCTAGGTCTTAATGCAGCATCAGATTTTTTGCAGGCTTGTAACCTAACACAAAAGTTGTTTTCGTTTATTTTTTTTTCCTTTTACATACATTTATCATGAATGATGAACACAAGACTTACAATTTGCAGTCTGCTTGGCTAGTAGAATATCTGGCATATTCATGAGTTGCATGTCTTATTTTTAGAATAAATTGATGATAGATTCAACGAAGTTCAAATTGTAAATACTATGAAGCTAAATTCACTTTAGGAATTTACAGGTACTTTTTATTTATATTATGAGTACACATTTTTCACTTAGTTGATATGCACGTGGTGCTCTTTCAACCGATGGACAGATGGTCGAACCATGCTACCTCAAGTCTTGCAGTAATGATTCCCTAGATCACCTGATGAAGGTAATTTTTGTATATTCTTGGCTTCTTGCATTAATGAATTATACGGTATTACCAATTTGTCAGACTCTGAACTTTTTGTAAAATTACTCAATGAAACTTTAGCTGATTCTCATTAGTCACCTATCATATAATGTGCATTTGATGAATCCATGTATATTTTATTATTGATTTGCATATTGTATCAGCAGCCAAATGTGGGTTGGAACTTGTATTATGTCTATATCCTTCATTTGTATAGTCACTGTCCATATTGTATAGATGTTATAGCTGTGGCTGTGGGAACACTGAACGATGGTCCTTTGACAGGTTATAGAGGCCCAAGATGTGAAGATGGAATGCCCACTGTTGGAAGCCTTGACTTTATATGTACCATTTCTGGGGCCGGTTTATTCTCTCTATTAATACAAAGATACGCAGCTCTCCTGTGTATTCGAGAAAAAAAAATTCTGACATTCGCACTCTGCATACATCCAGGTCTGCTCAATTCTGTTGATCGATTGCTGCTGATTCCTTATACATAACTTGTAGACAATAAAATGGATCACTTCTTTGTGTTTTGGCTAACTCTACAAACTCATTTTAGCAGTAAGATACAATAGGCCGTGTGTTATGAAATCAATAGACAAGGTAAAACTTGAAGATAGCTGGGCAACAGGGCAAGTTTCTTAATTGCTTCCGCAAAAAAAAAAAAGGAAACAATAATGTAAGCTCATTGTAAGTCTTGAACTATGCGTAGATAATGCTCAAATCGGAGTGATGGCTGCATTAATAATTTATCTAGATTTCAATTTACACCTTTTCGTTTCTTATAGCTGCCCTGGTCCTGGACCAGGTAGACCAGGTATATTCACTGCCTTTACTTCTGACATAATATTTCCTATCATAAATTTGATCGTGTCTGATTGTTTAGAAATGACTTTAGGTCAGTTGCCAGTTGGCATAAATGTATTGTTTAGGGTGTGTTGTAATAAAACCTTTTCCTATCTTCAAGGAAATCCCCTTTACTTCTGACATAATATTTCCTATCGTAAATTCTTGTTTAGAAAGGACTTTAGGTCTGTTACCAGTTGGCATATATGTATTGTTTTGGTTGTGTTGTAATAAAACATTTTCCTACGTTCAAGAAAAACTGTTCGTAATCTTGTTCCTAATTTTGAAAAGAAAAACTGTTCCTAATCTTGTTCCAAATTTTGTTTTAATGAAGTTCTTAAGAAATTGAGATTTTCTTTGGGGAGAGTGCTTCAATGTTGTTAAACCTTTGCTATGTTGTCTCTGTAATGAAAGGGTCAAATTTGCACCTATTTTCAGTCTTGATAATGTTGAAATTGTGAAAATTGGTGGCTAACAAGGTTTGGCTTAGCAATGAAAACTTACAAAGCCAGAACACTGAAATTGCAACAAGTAGATATAGTGGAAAATCTAATCATGGATCACTGATAACTTGCAGATCAAATACACGAGCAATGTATGCTGTAGAAGACTGAGCTTTCCGTCGCAATGTTGGAGAATTTGGTCTGAGCTCCTTTGGGACAGAGCTTTGGATTTGAAGAGCAGTCAGCACGAAGAGTAGCACGCCATCTCATACCTGAAGCTTCAGACACCATCCAGTAACCAGGATTGAGATATATATCGTGATCAGCAAGTGTGTTCCACTTTCATTTCATGACATGACACTCCGCATTCAACAGAAGGGGGAAAAGAAAGAATTGAGCAGCACCGGGTGCCCTGCCTCATGCTGTGTGGCAGTCATAATTCTGGTTTCAGCGTAGCTTTTAAGCGGATCTGGTCTCACTATAAGTCCCAGCTTTGTTTTAGTAAGTAGTGACCATACCCCTTGGTTTGTTTTGTACTTAGTGTATCTTGTTAGGATCTTACTTATAGCGAGGGCTAGAGGGAATGGCTGGGGCCTGGGGTCCCAACTTTGTTGCTCCATCTCTGCGAACCCCCAGTTTGTCTTTTCCTTTCCTACTAGGGAAACAAACATTGATTGAGACGACGAATTTCCATCCGATCCTGGATGCTTGTTGTCTCCCACAGGTTAATTCCTGATCGACCCAGGTTAAGGCTTTGTTTCGAAATTAGTGGATTGAATCTCTACAGTTTGACAGGCGTTTTCAGAGCTATAAGCCCGCCCAAATTATTTCATCGGTGTCTTACCAATTCATGAATCCTGCCACGTCACGTTGCTGTCAGGAAACGGAGTAGAGAACGACCTACGCGTAAACCCTACACACCTGCCTCCTATATATGCTCTCTCTCCCGACTAACCCGGCCGGAAGTGACGACGACGCCGTAGTGCCCGTGCTTGTGCTTCAGATGGCGGGGTTGTGTTCGTGGCTGGCCAAGGCGACGCGCTTCGTAACGTGCTGCTGCGGCAGCCATGGCACGGGCGGCCCACGCGACCCCGAGCGCTTGTCCAGGCAAACCATCTGTGAGTAGAGATCGTCGCCGATTATATATTGCTCTCCTGGTCGATCGGTCTCCTTGCATGCACCTGACCTGCTCGACGTTCTGCAACGAACTGACGAACTGTGCGTGCGTGGTGGCAGTTAGCGTCAACGAGATCGAAGCCCTCCACGTGCTGTTCAAGCGGATCGACTGCGCCGCCGTCGAGGACGG
Source organism: Digitaria exilis (assembly GCA_015342445.1). NCBI lineage: Eukaryota > Viridiplantae > Streptophyta > Magnoliopsida > Poales > Poaceae > Digitaria > Digitaria exilis. The sequence continues at coordinate 55,989 of JACEFO010002467.1, forward strand.
CATGATCAGCAAGGTCAGCCACGCCAAAATCTCTGCACCAACCTCTGGGTGCTTCTCGTCAGAATACATCACATATTAATTCATCTTTTTTTTTTCAGAATCTATGCCATTTTTAGTTTTCTTGTAGTTTTCAAATCAATCTATTTTTATCTTTACCAAGTTTATTGAAAAAAATACATTATTAACACCTGCAGCAATGAACTAGTTTAATTAATCGATCATGAAATGTATCTTCATACAGTAATGCTAAAGGAGACGTCCAGAAGTGCGTCGTCTTTCCGGACGGTTATGTGGCTTGCTCCACTCCAAGCATTTCAATGTTGCAATTTGTTTCGGCATTTCAATTTTGCAATATTTCAATGTTGAGATGTTTCTGGTCCAATATTTCATTTTCACCGTCAATATTGCAATGTTTCTGTTTCAATGTTTCACTTTTACCGTCAATGTTGCAATGTTTCTGTTCTAATGTTTCGCTTTCACCATCAATGTTGCAATGTTTCAGTTACAATGTTTCGGTTTCGCCGTCAATGTTGCATCTGTTCTAATATTCCGTTTTCATCATCAATGTTGCAATATTTTTGTTCCAATGTTTCATTTTCACCGTTCAATGTTGCGCCCTAACGTCCAATGTGCAGGCGCTAGCAAGTCCAATATTCATAATACATTTATTTATTATTGTACATGTTAAAGTTAGAAAGGTTTGACTTCTTAATTAGGATAACAAAAACATCTAAGGAGTGTGTAATTCACTATATCATGTAGGGCATGCTTATGTTTTTTTTTCAAGAAAGAGCACGCTTCAGTTGAGCTATCCTTTTTTTTGGGGGTTGTGCCATGCTGCATATGGTATAGTGCTAATTAATAGCGCGGGTGTTTTAATCATAAATACATAGGATTTTGCTATTTAGAAAGGTCATTGCGTCTAATTGTTCAATGTAATGCAACAAAACCTATATGCATGAATTCCATATAATGTTCAGATTTTTATTCTAAAAAAACGATGAACACTTGAACTGAGACTATTACTCAAACTGGACGAGCAAGATCCACTAGCAAATCCTAGTATCGACTTTTTTTGTGCTTCGGTCTTGAATAAATATCTGCACCTAATACATGTTGTACTTGTCAAGTTCATAATTGGCTCCTTTTGTTTGCATGAAGAGTTCAATCTCAAAGTCTTTGGTTCCAAGAAACAACAAACTATTTTTGTTGATCGGGTAAGTTATATATGCTCACATGAGCGATGTTTGGTTCAATTCTTTTTTTTTTTTCATATTTTCCTTAAGCACGGCATTGGTATGCTTATTAAGGACATTAATTTCCTAAATTTGATATAAATGGTTGGTATAATATATCATTGGGTAAATTAATTGATTTTACTAACTAAATCATGCTTAAATTAGAACATCTAGCATTTGTTTATAGTTATGGATTGGGATGAAATGGGCTTTGTTACGATGCTCTTGGTTTCTAGGAGAGAGAGAAAAATAAAATGTAAAAAATTGATGAATGAAGATTAGTTATGTAGGCTGTTAATTAGGAAGGAGATTCCAAGAACATTATAGTCTACAGAAAAATCCATGTCACTATTTTTTGTTTTGGTACGAACATGAGTAGCAATCAGTTCATGTGACAAGAATAAATATTTGTAAAACGTGCAAAAAAACGAAGACCCAGATGAGATCTTTCATTTGCTTGAAACATCTGGCTACTCGGGTTTATTGATTTCAAATTTGGTCACATATTAAAGAAGAAAAGGTCATACACCACTGTGTACAAAAATATCTGGTCCTAATATACACACTTTTTTATTGAGAAATCCATGCCCCTAACCTCAACACTAGCTCATTCTGTGGATGTTACCCACACTACTTTCTTTATAACTCTATACAAAATACCTTCAATTTTATTCACACATAAATCTGATATAAATATAGACATTTCTTTTGGGTGGCTACCTATGACTCACCATGACACCTACACACTAGCACATCATATCAACCTTACCATGCTACTCATGACTCAAATTACACTTTAAGTCAAGTCATGGCACCTTGTGGGAGGGGAGGTACCCTATTTGCACTTATACATGGTCTGTACATTCTACCCTCTTCTAACCAAAATATTATACTCAGTAGTTTAGTCCACCAACTTGGTACACCGACAACCATGCCCCCTCTCACAGAACACATTTTTCAGCGCGCCAACTTCTCACCAACTTGGTGAACTAAACAAGCGTCTCACTTTGCCATGATCTTTATCATCATGCCTGGCAACATTCATATCTTCCGCAACCTTCTAGAATATTCTAAGTATACATTGTATATTCTTAACATTTGGTTTGTTTGCAAATAAATGAGTTATCTCGTTTGTTTGGTTAAATGAAGCACGTGTTGTACCAACAAAAAGTTGTCCAGGCAGCAGAATTTGGAAACGACTTTGCAGAATATCTGGCTAGGTGCTTGTTTGGGCTTTCCAAAAGAAAAATGTAAAATCAAATATAATAATTAGACCTTCTAGAGCTAGTGTCACCGTAGCCACCGTGATTTAATTAAATGGACAATTCAAGCATGGTGCTTTGTTATTTGCTGACATGTCTTTATAATTTTTTACAGGTATTTGATTTGTTTGACTCAAACGAAACTAAGGGACTCGAATTTGAGGAATTCGCACGAGCTCTTTCAATCTTCCATCCTGACACTCCTATTGATGATAAGATCAACTGTAAGTAAACTTTGTTTTGTTTATCATCTCCATCCATATAATGTAGCTAGATTGCTCCTTATTATTTATCTCACAAGTAATCATTATTCAAGTGCGATAAGTATGCTAAAATTTCATCACCTCATTGATTTCTGGTCACATATATTTTGTTTATTGAAATATATATGGTTGAGTCACAGTGGTGGTTATCTTGTTCATGATTTAGTGTACTGTGTAATTTCTTACCATGCTTGAAATGTTAAAAATAGGGAGTCCTTACAAAATTTTCTCTTGCAGTTGCTTTCAGATTGTATGATCTAAAAAACCAAGGTTTCATCCAAAGACCAGAGGTGATACGACACTTTCCAACTATGGTCGTACCACTTGGTTACTTGGTAACACTCAAAGTCTGATAGACCTTTATTTGGTTACAGCTGAAGCAGATGATGGAAGCAACTCTTGCTGAATCAATTCTAAATCTTTCGAATGAGGTCATTGAAGTCATCATTGACAAGGTATCAACTTTCTATTTAATGCACAATGATAGAACTTCAAACCTCGAAAAATATTAATGTCAGTATGACTATGGGAATATATTTATGCTAAATCACAATTGTGCAAACTAAAATACTTTGTCATGGCAGACTTTTGAAGAAGCAGATACAAAGAAAGATTGGAAGATTGATTTCGAGGAGTGGCACAGTCTTGTCATGGCACATCCTTCTCTACTGAAGAATATGACCCTCACATACCTCAAGTAAGGATATCTCCACTTTTAAGAAAATAGAAAAAAAAGAATACCTGCTTTGTTAAAGCCTGAAGCCAATTGATGTATTTGTGTTATGTCTCGTGATGTATGCTAAGTTACTAGCCTTGTACTTTTATTACATAAAGGGATATAACAGTGACGTTTCCAGAGTTCATCTTCCACTCACGAGGAAGGGAATCATGATGTGCAATGGATCCACGAAGGCATAGGCAAATATAAAGGAGAATACCCATGCATTATTGCGGCAACCTTGTTGCACCTATAATATGTTGTTGTATTACCTTATTTTTTTTTCATGTTGCAAGTAGTAATAGCTAATACGGAGTATATTGCAGTAGCTATCTTCAGTGTTGCGATGTCCGATGGGAAATTTTTATCGGACGTCCGAGAGCTAGTAACTCCGAAAAAACAATTACAAGTCATTTGCTATAATCTCACACCTCCATTTGCTTTTTCTATTCATCCTGCCTACATTGACCATCAATGTGGCACTCGCTATGTTAATGCACAAATTTTAGTATGTCTCTCTTTTTGTCATTGTGACAATGGTGCTAGATGTCGTGTTAGGGATGAAAGCGAATCAAATCAGAGCGGATATTCCCTTTTTCATATCCTTATCCAATTTTTTTGGATGTGGAGTGTAACGTATATTACACGGATGTGGTTCCTAAGACGAATTTATTGAATGCCAGAAATGGTTCGAAGTCAGACCGGACACATGAAATAGTAATATAAACTGATGATGAAATAGTAATATAACACTATATTTTTTATGTTGATGAAAATTCAATTCATGAACCAAGATCATGAAATAGTAATATAACACGAAACATCCACCTATATTATTCATGGCACAGTTAATATGACATTAACAACTCAATGACATCGAATGGTTTTCTGATGCATGTGCTTGCAACAGACTGTGAGCTATAAAATATTAGTTTGTGTATATGGGCTGAGCTCGAATTATACTTTGTTGGACTTGTTAAGATAGTCAGTTATCTTATTATAAAGGTCGAATAATCTGCATTAAATTTTAGATAATCCATATCCGTTGGATTTTCCAAACACCATATCCTTCTCTGCATATGCATGCAATTGGATTTGAATTATCCATATTTGCGTGGAACCAAAAACTCTTATATATGCCCTGATTTCTAATTCGAATAGGATCGAAGTTAGAAATTATCCGCACCACTTTCACCTCTATATATTGTCACATAATCTTGTGACAATTTCATAGGTTAATTACTCTTAGAATTGGTATTATGAGTTCCACGGCAATAATAAGGAAATTCCCATATTTGCCACCGAAAAAACTTTGTAATCCCTCATATGTAGGGATGGCAATGGGTGCTCGCAACCCGATGGGTTTTTGCTCCATTGGGGCACGGGCTTGGGTCAATTTTTGGACCCATAGGTCTATCAATGGGTAAAATATTAGACCCAGCGGGTTTGTGGGCATGGGTTTGGGATTAGTGTACCCATGCCCGCAAACCCATGTGTTTTTTAAACCTGGTGAGAGAAGAGTTCTAGAGAGAGAAGAGTTCTAGCAAAGCAACTCTGTACATCCCACGGGTGTATTAATTTTGAGTTCCATGCTTTAGCTTTTCATGAAGTAGTGCTAAACTAGAGTATAGACTTGTAACTAGTACGAAAATGGGTAATCTTTAGAAAAGTCTAGAAAACCAAGGCATATAGGACACGAGAGAATTGAACTAGGACTTGTTTAGTTTCCCAACTTTCCACCAACTTAGACACCCTGATAAGCGTGTTCTCTCATTGAAAACACTAACTTGCTACCAACTACCACCAACTTTTGGAACTAAACAAGGCCTAATTCATCCAACAAAAGGAACAACAATGAAGAATCAAATCAAAACGGAGTATACTTGGCACGTTCATCCAGTACCAACGCACCACCGCCCCTTATCCTAGTGCGGGTTTGTAGAAGGCAATGATGTATAGCCATTCTTGTCCTTTACAAATATGTCTTAGTTTTTTTTTTTAGCATAAATATGTCGTAGGTTTGACAAGCTACTATCCATTAAGCTGCTTACAGACCAAAGGGAAGTGTTTGCTTTCTCTGTGTTAAATCTTACCCTCAAAATAAGAGAAGGCTAATAACAGTTTGAACTTCAACCCAAAGCCAGGTGACAAAAAAGCTCCGTTCATAAAAAGGACGTCACTATGGGTGTAACGTACATAATTAACCCTTAACTATTAGATGGCTCCTCAAGCCGTCCCTAAAAATGAGATCACTCTGGGTGTAACGTCCATAATTAACCCATGAAGATGCCTCCTGCCCTCCTCCAACATGGTAGAATTAGAGCTCATCAACCCTAGTTGCTGTTACTAGAGTAATTTTGTATCGCAGGGTGACTTTCTAATGGCTGTTCTCGAATAATTTTTGAATTGTGACTTTCTTTTAAAGATTGAGTTAAACAAGAGACGTTCAGAATAAATACGATACATCTACGGAATCATTTTGCGGAATTCAGAATTAAATAAGCCCCATTTGATAAATAAATGCAAGATTTTGGATAAATCCCAAAATAAAAAGGTTTTACCTCACTCCCAAAATTGGTAAATAAGAGCCCATTCTGCAACTACCTGCAAGAAGATATGGGCCTTCCTATGCATCTTTTAGAAGATAGATAAGTCATCTATCTTTAAAACCAAATTTAGCCAATTAGCTGTGTAGGAGAGATTTAATATTTTCAACATTTTCATTCATCACATTCAACATTTTCAGCACATTCAACACTTGTCTTCAGAATATTTAACATTCAAAGTTACAAATATTGAGACTATAAAAATAAAATATTGAAAGTAGAAAAACGCAATGTTGAAGTAACGAATTTGAAATGCTGAACAATCTTGTCTGACGAGGTGGCGCGCGGGCACGGACGGCAGGGCAGGTGCGGCAGTGCAGAACACGGCAGAAGGGGCGCACAGCGGCTCTGGCGCAGCAAGCAGCACCCTTGGCAGGGAGACAAGACAACGGCACGGGGCGTGTAGATGGCGGCGGAGGGTGCAGGGGCACGCGTGGCTATGCAACACCGCGGGGCATGCAGGCGGTCCATGAGCAGCACACAGCAGCAGTGCATGCGCACATGGGCAGCACGGTCAACCAGCGACGGCGGCGTACGCAGTGGAGAGGGAGAGACAAAGCTAGGGTTTGTATGGATTAAGGGTTGTGGTTGATTGCACGAATCATATGCGTAAGCCAAAATCCCAAAATCTACTGAAAGATGGATAGGAATTCCAAGAAGATACTCCTGCAGCAGACAAAGAGTCCATCACACGGGCAGATAGCAAGTCAGCAATTTAATCCACTTCAGCTGAGAATTTCATTCAAATCTTACACCAGACCAAGCTGAAGGTAACGAACGCATAAATATTACAATGGGGCAATCTCACGCATTTATGAATGTCATTTCAGGGTCCAACAGATGACCCGCAATTTAATTTACAACATGAAAAGTCGGACAAAAATAATAACTCCAGTTAACCTGCTTCGGAGTTGAACACTGGGTAAGCACTGACGAGCTTTTTGTCAAGTAATCCGAAGTAATCCGAGCAGCACACAAGAAGGTGAGAGATTATCACCAGTTCTGTCCATTCTAATAGCGGGTTTTGCCTGGTTATAATCTCATCGATGGGGATTGCAACAACATCCATCCTAAAAGTTTCTTCCTCTGTATTGTTGCATCTCCTGAAAAACATATTCCAACACAATCAGTAAACAGGATCTGACTACAGTGCTCCAGACTAGTCATGGTGCACGTTTGTATAAGCGCTTCTGAAATAGTCACCGTTAGCTTACAGGTGCGAAGTAATAAACAGGACGAGTCTGCCCCATCATCATCTGCTGCCCATACTGCATATATAACAAAGTAACTTAGCACAGCAATAACTTGAAACAACAGTATGCAAATTGCAATTAAACAGAATGTGCTCAACATGAACAAATTGAGATGCAAGGTTCGATAAGAATCAATGCAAATCAAAATGGTTAAGGCAGAAAAAAGAAGATAAAAAAGGATAGTATTACACAACAAAGCATTTGTAAGCTATGTAGTGAACAATAAACGGTGAAAGTTCATAACAAAACAGTTTATAGATAGCATGTTTTTAAATCCACTTCGTTTGGTCAATCCTACACGAGATACCATGTATCAGCACCATATAGATAATAAACACAAGAGAATTTAAATAAATAGATTGGGATTGAGCCTTTTTTTTGGAGGGAGGGCCATAATGTCCTTTATATTTGTCCAACATATGATATCCAAGGATTAAACCAACTGAATGTGAAGTCAACATCATTATAGGTAAAGCTTTCTCACCTGTGGCCCAGCAGGATGCATGTAACCCTGGGGTGGTGTTCCAGGTTGAGGATTATACATGACAGGCTGACCACCATATGCTGGAGGGAACTGTAATTTAATTGCAAAAGTAATAAGTGACCCAAAAACAAAAGAAATACAACCTTCTGAAAAGAACTACTCAAATTATTTTACACTTCATTCAAGAACAATAAAACAAAGCAAAAATATCATCTGTGAGAAAAACAAGAAATGCAAAATCAGCATTTGAGGAAATATAAAGTCTATAAAATCAATTTCACTAATATTACTATTTTCAAAAACTTTCTGGTTCCAGTAAATATTATATGAATGGAAAGAGTTGAAGGGCCAGAACAAAAAGAGATTGGCAATAAAAAATGTTACACAAGAAATTGCCTCATTAGCAGGAAACTAGCTCTTTGAATGGCAAAGTTATTTCTGTGAGTAAGCAAGTGTCCTCGTCAGTGTTGTTACAGTGGAAACAAACCATTTGCATTTAGTTTGAACTGATGTTCCATCTTTTCCATACACGCTTAAGAATGTAACAAAAAAAAAAGGAAATACAAATGCTCACCGTCATGCCTACTGGTAAACCAGGTCCAAGTGGTGCTGCTGGCATGTTGTTAGGATAGTAGTATGATGCATCAGATGCTGGTGGATTTGGGGGCCTCAGAGATACTGACGGAGTGAAGCTCTTCGCGTTAGGATTTAGCTTGAATTCCTGATTGAAAAACAACTATCATTGTCGCTCATAAATAGCCAAACAGCTAAACGGACAGAAGTTCATTAGGGTTTAAGCAGAAAAATGGCTCAAGGCAGTTTATAATTTTACTCCCCCAGATCACTAATACATATAGTTTTAGATTCCTACTTTTGAATTCTGATATCCAAAAACATAGAAGTTAGGTAGATTGTCAATTTAAGATTGATGTTAAGTAAATTCATTATGGAAATCTAACAGAGCATATAGCAACTTTTGTCGCCAGACCTTAGCATTTGGGTTCAGAGTTGATTTTTCTGAGGTAAGAGATCCTATTGAAGAGCTTGGTGACAAGCCAGGAGTACTTGCAACTGAGTTTGCAGCAATGCGCTCTGATGTTGATGACGTTGAACTACCAGGTCTCCGAGAGGACGTCATAGGTTCCATCACAGAAGGTTTGACAGATATTGTCGAATCTGGTGTTTCTGGAGATTTGAACCCCTGACCAGAAGATGAGGGTTGTGAACTTGAAGGTGGCCCATCCAACCCTGCAAAGGTTTGAGCATCACACATCATTATGCTGTTGAACTTGGTTGCAATTTAGAAGAGTAACAGGAAGGTAAAAAAAAATCAAATCAAATTTATCATGACTCAGCTGCAAATAAGAGTAAAAATCTAGTTAGTTTGGTTGGCGCCCAGGGAAACAGGTGCCCCATTTCCCTACGAGAAAAGACAATTGATACAATGTCTAGATGTTTTGAATTTTTCCTTGAAAAACCATAATTTAAAACCAATTTCATATTGGATATCGAGATTAAAAAATCAGAAGTGGTACGTTCTTAGCAGCCAGGGAACGGGAATGTGGCCAAGTTCCTCGTTCCAGGACAGGAACAGGACGGGAACAGTTTAGTGTAGAAACCTTTCATAAGTACCATTCCTTGTCCCACTTTCTTGTTCCCATAGTTCTGGGAACATGGCTGCTAAGGAACGGTTAGCAAAGGATGAATACCAGATGGACTAGTTTTATTTATTTCTTGACATCTAGAGCAGGTCTACTTGACTTAATTGTACTACACATAATTTTTTTTCTTCACAACTTTTTGGGACATGGCAACTTATGGGATGCTGGATTGCCAATGTAATGTAACTAGATGGAACCATCCTCCTAGAATTTATATCCATACATTCAATAAATACGGAGTAGTTAAGAAGGTCAAAACAACAGCAACAACCAGGCCCCATAAAACAATGCTTACACAAAAAAAAAGGGAATCGCATCGTATCCAAATGGGCCAGACAAACATAAAAGAAGTCAGCATAGTACAGCAAATCTCCAATTGATGTATTAACACCCACCTTCAGAAATAAGTGGTCTGACACCAGCAGATAACTGCAAAAAAATAAAAAAAAATTAGTGTTCATGTGTGAGAAAAGTTTTCATGATCACATTTAACACAGTAGCATAAACTTACATTATTCTCAGGTTGCAACTTTCTGTTATCCAAGTTCTCATTATTATCTTTGCTCAGCTTCTTGTCCAACCTAAGGTGCACAAAAATGTAAAATTTGCTGTATGAATCAACTATGTTGACAGTCCATAGAACAGCATATTGCCATAACAACTATTAAACTAGAAAACACGTCAAGTTCACCTTATAAGATGCAATTTGACTTTTATAGTCATCTCAATTAAGCTTCAATCACAACTATCTTATATAATAATTCTACTAATTGTGAAATCATGACTATAGGAATGAAATCCAATTGTTCCAGATCTGCATCACTAAGCCCATATACAAGGTACATTGGTAGAATTGTAGGAAAGCATGCTTAATGATACAGGTAGGGGTGTCCATGGGTGGGTTTAGATGGATTTGGGTGGATTCTGTACCCACCCATGCATGGATGAATTAGATGGGATTGGTTTGGGTGGGTATAGTGGTTACATGGGTCATCCATTCGTCGCTGCCCTCTCTCGCCACCGGCGTCCGCGATGCCGACATGGGCGCCCTCCCGCGCTCCGCGGCGCGACGCACGAAGCCGTCCTGGTCGCCAGCCTCCCTCCACGCATTCCCGGTTCCTCGAGGTGGCCCGTGGCTGCGCCTTGGCATCCTTCATCTCCCTCACCGTCATCTGCCTGCTGCTGCTAGTGGTGGTCGAAGCCGAAGCCGAACACCTCGCCTTGTCCGAGCCCGAGAGCGCCGACGCCGTCGTAGCTAGCGTAGGCTCACGCGATGCCGAAGCCCGGCACGACCGGAGATGGAGACGATGCGCCGCCGCCTGACGGTGTTGCCGCGGGGCCGAGACTTCTTCCGGCGTATATATAGGCGCTTGGCGAGGGGCGGCATGGCCGTAGGAGAAACATGGGGCCAGCAAGCAGCTAGCGGCGAGCCCTGGGGCGTGCGGCGGGGTCAGGGCACGCGGGCATCTGGCGAGAGAAGCACGGAGACAGGCATGAGGTTTACCCATGGTCCAGGATGGATACTAACCATATCCACCCAATCCATTCGTCAATCGTTTTCACGGTTCGAATTGGGTTTTGGGTGGGTGGATTGGATGGATTAGGGGACCCATGAACAGGCCTAGATACAGGTGCCTAGGGCAGGAACAAAAACGATGAGCATAGCAGTTGTGCCAACCGTTGAGGCAGTTAGAGAAAGACAATTTGTACCATGGCGAATAGTTCACTAGCTGAGACCATAGACAAAGCGAGTTTTCACAGTCATCATATATGATTAAGAGTTCATTGCATTCTAGTGCTGTACAGAGTTTCATGATTTGACTCTAGTCAAAGTTAAAATTAGCAGCAGTCAGCAGCAAGATATATATTGCTCGGTGGCACCTGTTCCAATTGGTAAATCCTGTATTTTGTTTTATTTTTGGGGATTACCTCATCAATATATGACTTACCAAATGTTCAGTAAGGCCTTGTTCGGTTGCTCGGGTTTAATTCCCGAGCTGGACCAGTTCCATACGTGGTTTGAGTGGTTCCATACATGTCACTCAAACCATGCGGTTTGGTTCCATGAGGTTAGACTCATGGAACGAAACTAGCCTTTTTGGCATGGAACGGGGCCAAACCATGCTGGGTTTCAAACCCTTCCAAGCCTAACCGAACAAACATTTTGAGTGGATTAGGATTGATTCCATACCGAGATATTCCATGTGGTTTGGAGCCCATTCCATGCCATTCCAGGCCAAAACGAACAAGGCCTAAATGAACCAGCACTTCTATTTTAAATATACCCCATGCTGTTATGTTTCTTGTTTAATGTTTCTTGCAAGAGTGCTGTGTGCTTCCATTCCCAACAGTGAAAATACCAGCAGATCTAAGGCCATGTAGGCTCTGACACTACTTTCATTATGATTCATACCACGCGTCTGTTTAGTTGTTAATCATTACATTCTACAGTTCCAACTGTATAGGCAACATAGCAAGTCAGGAAGCCCATCCAGAAGATCATATTTTCCAATATTAGCATAAAATTAATACAACCATTACAATTGTAAGGGTTAACGGAAGCGATACAATGGATAAAGCTTCAAAACAGGGAAGCAGGCAGGGGTTGTTGAAGACCACGACTCCAAATCAATGTGGCATCAAGTGATCTTGGGGCAATTGTTTAGACTAAAGTATATCAGCTATAGACTTGTATATATTTCATGTCAAAAAGGTTGAAATTCCCTTACACCAAACTCTGGTTATTACCATATAATTAAATCATTTTGCAGAAAGTCTAGCTTTCGATCTAAAACTATTTATCCTAAAAGTAACAACTAAAATTCTAATGGTCTACAGGAGGATCAACAGGCACCAGAAAATATGCTAGATTCCATGCAATTCATACTCATAAATTGAAGACTTATTCAGATAAAGAGGATTTTTATACCTGTTTTCACCAACGGAAAAGGGTTTATTTGATGGATCATCAAATTTTGGCTGGCTGACATTTCTGGCTTGGGTAATGGCAGATGAATCAGTATTGTCAAATGTGTAGGAAGATGATTCTTCACCCTGCACGTCAAATATACAAATTAATAAATTGTGCGTGTCACGTTTTGAAATATTGCACTACAATAGCTATTGTTTATAAATATAGTGCATCGATAGGTCATACTCTTAAATTAAGAAAAATACTAAAAATAAAATTTGGGTTGAAAGGACAATCCAAAAATTCAATAAGTGAACCAAAGAATTGACAGAAAATATTCATGACGAAAGGCAAAACAGTAGCCCAAACTACTACTGGCTAAGAAACATGAAAATGGACAGACTCACATTGACAACATATGCACCCAACCTTGCTGTAAAAAATAAATTAACTAGCAAAGTTGTAGTGACTGCCAGACACCTAAAACAGTACTTAATTAGTGACATTAATATAGAAGTTATTCTGTACCATTGTTGATGAGCATGCCAGTGAATCCTTGGGATCAATGTTGACTGTCCTGTTAAACGAACCAACATGATGTGTACTGCTTGGGACATTTGTAAATGACTTGTACTTGCTGTTATCAGTGTCCCTACGCACTGCTGAATATTTTATCTCTTCATCATGGTCCAAATCATCACCCAAAAATAAGCCCCTTTCCTGCATATGGTTTCAATGATTCAGATGCTCACTAATAAGGATGACTAGTATGCTATACTTTATAAACTTCAGCCTTTACTATTATAGTACTTTCAACAGTGGCACAAAGAAACTGAGGCGTGAGGCTAGACTTGTACCTCTGCAAGATGAATATCTTTGGTGTCTTCTCCCTCTATTTCTCTAGCTATCCTTGAAGCATGCTTTTCAAGCTCTCTCATATGAGGACCTCTCTCAAGCTTTGTGGTATAAATTTCTTCATTGAAAGTACTCTTGACCCCAAACAAAGCTGCGTTGGTTTCAAACTGGTCCCAGCTCCTACAAACATCGAATTGATATATTTACCATGCAACCTAGTACAATTAAAGTGCATGGCAACATATATCAGATGCAACATGCTTTTCCTAAAACCTTTTTTGGTCTTCATTCACAGTTTACCACAAGTTACAACAAGGTCAGACATGTTCCAGCAATATTTCCATTCAAAACATGCAAACTGATAGGAGCACTAAATTAGGGCATGCTTCAAATGGGAAGTGCTTGCACAGTGATGAAGTCACATATTGACAATCAATATTATCATCTATGCAATCAATTTTTTTATTGTTTAACATGTAATGCTCGTTCTCTAGTTTGCACCCAATAAATACCTGTTTCCCTTTCTGTCATATTTCTCCAGTTCAATACACTCTGAATCCCCTTCATCAGGTGCCCATCGCTCAAGTTCTCTTTCTTCAAGATAATGAGGGCGGGAAATAGCAGAATCAATTAGCAAGTCTTTCCGTTTGTCATGGCCAGGACCTTTTGGCAGTTCATCACCTCCAAGTGCTACATCCTGATAATTGATGACACAGAAACAGAATATTAATTCATGACACCTTGTCAATTCAATCATTAAAAGAAAAACTAATAATGAGGGAGGGGGTAACAAGTGAAAATTTGCACGCCATGGACAAGAAAAATGGAAATGGCAAAAGAACCTTGGCAAAAACTTGTACAAGCTCCCTTGCTGGTAGTATCATAGTCTCAGGCTTCTTTATAATATCAGCAGCATATCTTTGTCCTTTGGGAGAACCATCCTTTATGACCTGAGCCATTTTTAAGACAACTCCTGCAGGAGAAGCTTGAAGCTTATTGAAGGAATATGATGATACAATTGAGGAAATGTAACTTCAAATAGAATGCAGAAAAGGATTCTTCAAAGCTGAAACATATAAAAAGAGAGAGCTATACCGAAGTCTTTGTCAGAGTTTGTGGCATGGAAAATTCCAGAGATTATAGACCCATTTTTCACATGCACGTCCACATGATGCCCAATAAGTTGTGTCAAAACATAGATTAGCCGATCCCTTGAATGGCTTCCATGCCCTAGTATGATGCCATTTTCTTAACAAAAGAAAACATTATCGATAATAGCTCTTGAATTTTGAAGTAATAAAACAGTTAAGATGAGGTTTGATGTTTACCTGCACCACTAAGACCGCCAGATGATGACCTCACCAAATTTGTTTTATTATCATGCCTTCCACTACTCTCTTTTTCCAGTTTTCGATGGGGGAATCCATTCACAGACCCCCTACTAGGTGGGGCCATGTGCTGTTGATGACTCATCATTCCTGTATAAGGAACTCAGAATTAAGCTGAGTATAAACAAGAACACTTGGCATAAACCAGACACAAATTGGACTGGTTACTAGTGACAAACTGATTGGAGAACTGGTACCTAGAAGTTGGCCATCATACTATGATATCAAGGTTACATGGTTACCTTAAGCATATCCAATGTAAACGGCTGTCTAATATTACAGAAACAATAAAAGACATGTATACATGGTTAACTAATATTGTAGTTACATATAGATATCCTCATGCACTCTATAAAAAGTTTGATATTGAGGCTTCTAGATCAGAAGTTATAGGAAGTTATATTATCAAGCATCCAAAGCTAATAAGAACCAGAAAAGCTATGGGGAAAAATGTGCTAGCCAGACAATCAGATTGCTCATAACTCATTTCACACGCAACCAAACTAGGTCTTGCAATGGCAATTGGAACAAAGGTAGCAATAGGATGATGGTTCTACAATGAGATGTATGTAAATAACTGTGAGCCGGATTTACTACATTATGTTAAATATTTTCCAACTTAGAAATGAATTGCAGCAAGCTTCAATTATCTTTCCAGTAAAAAGAAGGTGTCCTGATCAAATAACATATAGAGATAACAAAAGATGAACAAGCAAATTTGCAGGAGTTCCTTTCATGTACTCTAAATCATCATGGTATACTTTCACTGTTCCTTGCACTTAGTATGCAAATGCAGATTGTGTAAAATGTTGAAACTGAATGAGCCATGTGAGATTACATAAGACTAAACTCTACCAGTCATCTGATTACCGGATTGGCCTGATGCAACGCCATCTCAACATGTCCAAGACAAAGATCCCAATGATAACAAGCAAATTACTAGAGATATAGATTGGCTAGATGCAACATCATATATATTATTGGTGGCACTGCCCATATCATGCTAGCTGGAGTTCAACTAAGCTGGATAAGCAACAACGCGTCCACGCAACCAAGACTCCTATACAAAACTACATTGCAATTGTGTCCTACCCAGCAAAGCAACAAAATAGCTAGTTCGCACACACGAAATCTGGCTCGCAGAAAGCAGGAACGAACAAAATCCTGCCCGAGCAACGGCTGTCCCCAATATTCCCCATAGCCGACGCTCCCCCAAACCAACAGATCTAGTCCGCCGCACTAGGTCGAGCGCACGAGCGAGCGCGGGCGGGCCCGCGCGCCACCCGTCCCGAATCCCTGATCCGAGAGGAGAAGGGGTGAGGGGAGAGAGGCACGTGCGAGGGAAGTCCAGCTACCTGCTGCGGCAGAACCCTAGTAGGGTTCCGGGGCCGGCCGGATCGCCGCCGGGGAAGGGCGGAAGAGCCGAGGGCGAGCACGAGGGGGGATTCCGGTAGCGTGCGGACGCGTCGACGGAGGCGGCGACACGGAGGGCTCGCGGCCGCCGGGCCCTAGCTCCGTACGGCGAGGGCGCGAAGGGCGGCGGCGGCGGAGGTGGTGGGGTCGGGCTGGGTCGCCGCAGCAGCCGCGCTGTAGGGAGGCGGAAGGAAGGCCGAATGAATCGCGGGGTGGTCCGTGAGATGCGACGGCGTGAGGTGTTGTTTTCCTTTCTGGGCTCGGGCTTGGACTCGGGCTCGGGTTCGGCTCGGGCTCCGCGGGCAGGTGGCGGGTCTGCGGGTGTACGCCGCGTGGACGCGCCACGGTGCCAAGTCGCGCGGCGTCGACGCGCCTAGTAGGTCGCAGCTACGCGACCGGACAACCCGCAACCGGCACGCGGCTCAGCGGCTGGGTGGGTAAACGTGTACGCTGGATCAGAACTTCCACCTCCTTTTCATTTCTTTTTCTTCTTTTTCGACAAACCTCCTTCATTTCCTTTTCGCCAACAACCAAAAGTTCGCATTAATAAAATAAAAAAACGAAAAGGCCTAAATTGAGAGAGAGAAGTATGTCTTTTTTAGCCAAAAACTATGCTCTGTTGTGAATCTGTGCTGGTACGTGTTCATTTGGTTTCAGCACGTTTTTTTTCTGGCGGTGTGTATCCGCACACGTTGTAGGAGCATGGCGGGCGAAGAAAAAACGCCTATTTTTATGTTTTTTCTTTGAAAACCCCCAATTAAATCTAATATTTTAATATCAATCCCAGGTCAATTAATTTATAAAAGATCCAATTCCCCTCCTAATTCGGTCCCTAATTCCGATTCCCCTCCTAATTCCCAGTCCCTAATTACAATTCCCCTACTAATTCCAATTCTCCAATTCCGGTCCCAACCAATTCCAAATCTCCAGTTCCCCTCCTAATTCCCATTCCCTAATTCCAGTTCCAGCCCGCAAATCCAAGAAATTCACGTGACCTCACGTGACCTTGTGCATCTCCTCTCAATACCCTCAGTAACTTCACATGGAAGATTTCATAGTGAACTGGCAGTACCAGAGAACATTCACTTGAATAAAACAAAGCTTTGCATTACAATACAAACTAGATGCTATCATCAACATCAACACAGTTCTTCTGTATCATTGCATCACTTATGCTATCATCAACATCAACACAGTTCTTCTGTATCATTGCATCACTTACCCATACATATTTTTTTAGATTCTTTTTTTTGCATATTTTGATGATTTATTTTAAATGATAGCTCCTAATTAGATTCTTTTGTTACATATTTTGATTACTTATTTTAAATGGTAACTACCTCCGTTTTGAATTATAGTTCATTTGATTTTTTTAACCACAAGTTTGACCGTTTGTCTTATTTAAAAAAATCTGTACAAACATTGTCAAATCTAGGTCTTTCATAAAGTACTTATATTAATAAAGCAAGTCATAAAAAAATATGACATTTTGCACAAAGTTTGAATGAGCCGAGTGGTCAAACTTAGATGAAAAAGTCAAAGGAACTATGGCCCTGTTTGGATCCCAGGTGCCAATTATTAGCACCGTCACATCAAATGTTTAGATGCTAATTAGTAGTATTAAACGTAGTTTAATGACCAAACCCATTCCATAACCCCCTCTCTAAATCACGAGACGAATCTAACGAGCCTAATTAATCCATGATTAGACAACATACTGCTACAGTAAACATTGTCTAATCATGGATTAGTTAGGCTCGTTAAATTCATCTCGTGATTTAGAGGGAGGTTATGGAGTTGGTTTTGTCATTAAACTACGTTTAATACTACTAATTAACATCTAAACATCCGATGTGACGTGCCAATAATTGGCACCTGGGATCAAACAGGGCCTATAATTTGGAGCGGAGTCAATTTGGAGCAGAGGGAATTGTACGGTCGTGCTACGGTAGCACCTGTGCTCTACTGCTCTCAATTTAAAAGCTTCGTTATGGAACACATCCGAGGGCTATACGAAAATAACAAAAACAAGCCCATGATCAATTTGCCTAAACTATTCTATACACTACATTATCTACTACTCCTAATACCTATTTTGATCAAGCTTTCCCTTGTTGCCCTACCTTACTGCCCTATTTTTTAAAATATTATTCAATGCCTGGAACATGAGTAAACTATATATACTATAAAAGAATTTATATACAATAAACAAATCAAAACAAGACAATGAGTCATGGCTTCCGGAGAGCTGACGCTGCTCCCATTATTACTGCCATTACAATCCCCAGGCCCGCACCAAGTGATGCCCCTACAGCAGCAGCTGTAATGGAGCCATCTCGTTTCGGTGGCTTTTGTTTTGCTTGCTGAGATGCCGCCTTCTCTCGCGCCAGGTCCAGCGACAATCTCTCACGAGCAAGTTCCTGTTCAATAATATGCAGTATTTTGGGTCACAGCTAAAAAGTAATACTCAAAGCACGCCTTGAAAATCTCAGCAATGGTTCTTTTACTAGCTTCATAATCTTCCTAATCCACATCTCATGGAATGGTGCTATTTTGCAGTGACAAGACCTTGAAAGCACATTTGAAGCAATATATGTGGTACACACAGAACTATCAAAGCTGAGTTTCTACTTTCTAAAAGGTTAATATTCATGCAATATATAAGATCATGCTCTCACCACCATTTGGCCATTTCCGCCCATCAAACAAAAATAGAAGGATAGTAAAAGACGTACCTCAAACGCTGGTTCTTCATTATTGAGGACTACTTGATGTACAAGTTGGCGAAGGGCAGTAACACCCTCCACATGCATAACAATGTCCTTTCTCTGAAATGGGGATAGTGCAAAGTTTACAGGAAAATAAGCAGATCTGTTTGCAGGATCCTTGTTCCCCAAACTCCCAGCAGTTGAACCAAGCGGCAGCAAACTATTTCTAGCATTTGGCATTAGAAAAGGGGTGGAATTAACAACTTTCGTCATCTCAGGAGAAGCATGATATGCTTCCATAGCTGAGCTGATTAACGTGTTCTGCTGATGCGCGCTGACAGAGAATTTGTTGGTTATTGCAAGAATCCAAGGAATGCCAAGAGCCTTGGCTTCATCCAGGAGAAGTGAAAGAGCAGGCTGAGGCCGAGAAGTATTGGACTGTTGATACTGTGGAATTCGATGTGCTAGGTTATGCACAGCAATAACGAGGTCAGTCCTCCTGCTGAGATCATGTACTCCTAAGAGCAATTCTTCTTTGAACCGCCTAACCTCCAATTGTAGCTCCTGATACAGGACAAGTTCACAACAATATTTAGGGTCAGATATTCAGGATATGGACAGAACTTGTGGGATATCCACTCTTCATCTATTAGGAACAAGCTAATCTCAGTGTATCTGCACTTCTATATGAAATCTAATAACAATACAGACCAATCACACATTTCAGAAGTACAGGTTTAACTCCAGTGGACTCAACATCATAGTATAGAAGACTACAAGCCTATGGATAAACGCTCTGGTGAAAAAAAGGAAAAAGATAAAAAAAAAAGTAGGCATCGAGTGATAAAATATGGAGCAAAGCATACTTTCCACACTGTTTTCTAATTCACATGTCAAACTTCATTACACAATTCCATTATATTTTCCATACTACACTGCAGTTGTATCAACACATAAGAACTTCAATCGGAAACTTAAAACAAGTGCCACCATTTTAAAATGATTTAGACTGTGTCAAAAGTTCATAGAAAATTCTTAACAGAGCATATTCAGAGCTAAATTCAGACACAAAAAGTAACAACAGTACCTGCAAGTTCACTGTTGACGAATCTATGTAGCATAATCCGCCTGATATTCCCTTGCCATGCAAATCTACATGTATGCATTCAAGAACAGCATTGTTTCTCTCTTTAACTTGTCCTAACATTGCTTTAAGCAGGGAAGTTTTACCTGCCCCCTACACCACACAAGTATGTCCGATATGTAAATTCCATAGAGCTTAAATAAATGGACATTATAACAATACCCAAAGATATGGAGGTACCTCTAATCCAAGCAATCGCACCCTTCGTGTCCTGACATAGACCTCTTTACGTACAGTTACAAAATCATTTGTTCCATATATGAGAAATCCACTCAAACCCTTGCAGCAATCTTTATCTTCAAATAATGACTCAAATCCAAAATCCAGGTTTGAATCAGCACCTGTGATCACAGGAACCATGAAATCCTCGCTGGTGTAATTTGGAGGCTGCTTTAGCGGATGGCCAACAAGGATGCGCATTTTTTGCAATGTAGGTTGCATTTCTTCGTCTGGTGAGTAAGAAGTTGCTGATGGTAGTGTCTCTATTACTGTCGAATACCTGTATACAGATAGTTTTAATTGAATTATGGAAGTAGTTATAGATATAGCACTGAAGAGCAAAACTTGTACACGACAACCAATCAACTAAATTCAACACACAAACATCGACAATGTTCAACAATAATAAGCTGTAATACCTCAAACTCCAACACAAACCTCAAGTGTGAAAAACAAATTAGATGACTAGTCCTTAGGTTCAAGACAAAATGGTTTCAAATTTCACAAAGCATGTAGCTCATTGATACTTTCAAATTCCATATGCATTGCACCACTAACATGTGCCGAATCTTTTTTGAATGACAGTTTCAAAAAGAAAAAAAAACACTTGAGCATCATGACCTTAATGTTTTAGATCTAAAGAATGGAGTATCACAAGATAGAAGACAAAAACTTCATAAATTTGTTAACAAAAGCTTATATTGATTAACCCAATTACATTGCTTATTATATAAAAGACTTTGCTGAGCTCTATTGTGGTAAAATATTTCACAAACTAATGCATACCAATTTCCATTTATCTGTGCCTGGAAAAGAGTGCACAAATGCAGGCCATGCCCAATTATATCAAC
This sequence comes from Digitaria exilis, assembly GCA_015342445.1. NCBI lineage: Eukaryota > Viridiplantae > Streptophyta > Magnoliopsida > Poales > Poaceae > Digitaria > Digitaria exilis. The sequence goes on from JACEFO010002467.1 coordinate 76,963, forward strand.
TTTAAGCGGCTCAGCACTTTTACCACCAGGGACTCCATTCCATCCAAGAGGAAGAATAGATGTTGCAGTTCGAATAACAGGAGGCTCCACAATGTGACCAAGTTCAACAGAATCAGCAGCCGCTAGACCAATTAGTTCTTGTAGATGTGAAAATTGTGGAAATTGTTCGATGCCCGTAAAAATGGGGGCATTTGCACACATGCATGAATCATATATTCTGCATAAAGAAGGGATCAACATTAGCTGTGGGTGCCCATTTGATTTCAGTTAAAAACATAATTCATTAAAGCCAAGAAACAAATTAGAAATGATTAAAATATAGAGAATAATTTAAAATAAACACTATTACACCATTAAATGTCTTGATAGACTTTATTAGTGCTGTAGATGTTAATATATTTTTATATAATATTGGTCAAAATTACAAAAATTTGACTTAGGACAAAGCTAAAGCATCTTACATTTTGAAACGGAGGAAATGTGTCGCAAATATTTCATTTTTCTCAGAGCTGCTTCATTAACAAACAAATGATAGTGCCTTTTTCCTTAAAGCTTGCTTCAGTACATCATCATCATCATGGTCAAAATAGATAACATAGTTCTTGCTTTCCATTGTCTCACCTTGTCGTGTTTGCCTCACCATATGTTCAGATTATGTTTCTTTCTACCCTTTATCAGTTTATTAATTTATATGACATTTCTCTTTCCATATTCTGTATTTCATTTCAGAAAAGAAACATTCTTATTTGAAACTTTGAATATTGAAATAAAATCTACCATATCACTTTTTTTGTCAAACTAGCAAAGGCTAAGATTTGGCACCTTTTAACAGGAAAATAGAGAATCGGTTGCATTTGTTTCCCATAAATTATAAGTTGGCTGCCTTGCGATTAATGTAATTGAAATAAAGGTATGCATTGACACACACCTAGTCGCATTTTCCCTATGTTGGATGCAGTACTGCGGATGTCTTGTACCTTTATAGCAAATGAATGTTACAGAGAAGACCATTACAAATAATATGAATTTCCATTATTCTCTATTCACTGTAGCCATTCATGAAGAATCCATGTAAGGCTTATAATTAAAGAATGCAACAAATTCAAGTTCATATTTGGTATGAAGATGAAAGTTCGGGTATAAGGTCCAGTGAGATGGATGGTGAAAGTTTTGGGTAAGAGCTAGTTCTAGCTGAAGATAACCTGATAGTGGTGTCTTACTTTTGGAACCGAGCCCTGTAGGATTTCATCGAGTGTGATTGCAAACGCTCTCTTAATTCTGATATAACAGACTGCACCTGCAAATGCCTTTGCCAAAATATAGCAAGAAAATGAGTAGAACTAATATAGCAAGAAATTCAAAACCCAAACATGTTTCTTTTGTTTAGCCTTTTAAAATTAGTCAGATGGGCACTGAAATAAGTTCATACCGATGTCATCTTGGAGTATTCCGAGTCTGATAGTGAATTAACTGACGAATCTCCCAATAGGTAAAGCTGAAAACAAAAGGCATTGACAGAAGTTGAACCTCTTAATCCATTTCACGATATGGATGTCTTTACAAGAGTATAGATACCACATTAATAAAATGTACTCTTTTGCTGCATGATTTTCTGTAGATATGATAATGTCTAGAGATTGAAAAATAAGTGAATCGTATCAAATCAGAGCTAGGCATAGCGCAGTAAGGTTATTAAACAAATCATAGATTCGGACCAATTTTCATCATCTAATTTCAAGGGCAGGCAAGCTTCAGACTTAAAATACATTTGCAAACAGGTAAGTGATGAATATCTTGAGAGAGAATTTATGTGGCGTAGTGTAAACTAGAGAAAATGTAGAAACAAAAAACTTAATATTTTTGTAACAAAATTCTAGACGTTTAGAACTAGGCTATGGACGACCTTCAATCATGTGACTGGAAGTTTTTTTGTGCGGCAACATGCTTGTTTGCAATTTGCATGTAAAGTTGTCCTTCACAGATAATCTATAATCTGTTTAGTGTTTACAAATATGTAAATCCACCTTAATGAATTGAAAATTCCAGTTTGAAGCCAAGGGACAATGGGTACAATGTTAAACAGGAGTTATAAACAGGAACTCCACTAGACTCCAGAAATCAACAAAATATATGTTACTAACCTCACCAAATGGCACATATGAGGGCAAAGAAGGTACCCTAGCCCAGCGTTTAGAACCCTCAGTTTCAGATGCATTTATTTTATCAGTCCTGTTATTATCTTCATTGTGCTCACCATCTTTATCAGATAAAGGGGTGAGAGCAATTCCTTGTGAACCTTCCTGAATCTCTAGAGATTGTGGTTCTTCTTCTGAGTCATCAACCTTTGATTGCAAGTAACTATTTAATTGTGATGGTGCCTTTCCAAAAATATTTGTTTGTTTTTGAATTACACTTAAGCTTTTCCGCACCCCTTCCAGTGGAACAAGTTTTGAAAGTCTCCACAGTGACTTCTGCACTGGACCAACACCTAAAACGAGTTGCTCCCCATTGTTCCTTTTGGGCCTTTCAGCACTTGTCTTCGTATTTTCTTCAGATTTCACATCAGTTTTATTTATAAAAGATGCTTCAGGTGTTTGGGCATTGTAGTGGTGAAAGTATGCTGGAGATAGAATGCGTGGCACCAAGTCTTCTGGAATACAGTAGGATTTGAAGTAGTCCTGCCATCCTCTTTTGTGAACATAACTAGCAAAAGGCAAACAAGGGAATAAAGAAGCAATTTTGACAGTATCAACCTTGTTAAAATAGTACAGCTCTTTTCACATAAATCAAGTAGGATTAGTTAATAGTAGTTGAAATAATCTTATGCTCAGCCAAGTGCAGCACTATTGCACTATAGCTATTCCTGAAGAAACTTACTCTCTCAAAGCAGCATTCCCAACAGGTGGCTGAGAGAAGGTGATACACTTCACATGAAGCCTGTTATCCTCTTTAGATGGAGAGGATGCGATGACTCGCAAGATTGCAAGTGTAGCCAAGGCAGCTACCTGCAGATATATCAAGGACATATGAGCAAATAATGGAGAGAAGTTGTATAATGTTTACAGGTATGTACCGCTCCACCAAGTGAGTGTCCACAAAGAACAAGTTTCCTATTCCTTTTCTTTGCAAGGTTGTACAACTCCAGTGCTGGGATCCCCTTAGCACGAGCCATGAAACCCTGTATGGTATATTACATTAGGAAAATCCTAACCATCTGATACAAAAGATGAATTGATTCTGCAAGAAAATGCTTACTCGGTGCACTGCAGGTTTTGATTTTCTCAACTTCTTTGATGCTTCTCGATACGATTTGCCAAGGTTTTCCTCACCCTTTGGAGCATCATTTTGTTCAGAGTCAACATCAGGAGCGAAATCCTGAGCAGCCTCCTCATGAAATATGGTCCCTTGGAGTATATTCACATCAGCAATAATATCTCTATAGAAGAAAAACAAGCACTTGATGCAATTGCGTTACTGCAAACATAATGGACATTAAAGAGTTTGAAGTTACCAACAAAGTCTTACTTGTACTGCTTCGTGCCAATAAATGTCGCAAATAGGGTGTCACCAGCCTCCGCCAACAGATACCTACATAATTACCACTAATTAGATTTATAAACAAAAATACAGCAAACCAATGTGAAGATTGTCATAGTTTGGACTAACTAAAATAAGAAACGGATAATGAGAACAAATATAGATATTGTCTAAAGATACAATGCCGCATGACCTGGTAATAGAGACCTGTATACAATAGTGAAGGGTTCATAAGGAAAATACACAATGTGCACAATGCTTTTTTTTTCTCGAACACACAGGACAACTGCATATCATTATATTAAGAAGAGTAAAGTAGTCGGTTTAGAAACCCCCAAACAACACGCACACGCATACCCTCTTACATCAGAGATCTCTCTCTAAATTTCCAAAATCTTGACCCCAAGATCACTGGAGAGGGACAAAGCCGCCTCAGGCATTGGTTAGCCCTAGAGCCAAGAGGTTGGATATCCCCCAAGCTCCGGCCAGACTCCAAAGATGTGCACAACAAAAATGTAATGCCCTTGGACCAGTGAGCCTGGTGGTGCTGGAAGTAATCCCAATGTGCTAGTCACTACTGAGTACTGATTACTCACAATTCAGATCAAAGAAGAGATTTATATGTCAACAATTTTCTTGTAAAGGGCACATTTTTCTACAGGAGCATCCATGAGAAAATAAAATTTTAGAGTGCTTTCCAGCAGGATCACACATTTGGGACGCCCAATTGTAGAGAGGACTACCTCTTTTGTGCCTTAAGGGAACTCAGGAGAGATAAGGATGGTAACGATATACTAGAGATTAGAGTAGTTGTATGGTATTTCATTGTAGCGCACGAGTACAAACTTTGTGAAGAGCGAAAACAGAAGCACAAATATTTGAACTTCGGAGTGGGATTTAGCTTCTGGTTTACCGATGTGGCACGTGATCCAAGGACGGTTGAACACGCTCCAGTGACACAACAGTTCCACCAAAATCAGATTTAAACTTGTTTATATATCTCATCATCTCAGAAACAGGCCTCTGCAAAAAAAATATTAATATGTAAATTAAACACACAAAATGTTAATTAAATGACATGTAGCAAGGAGGAAATGAATATTGTGAAATGTACTAAATGTTGTTACTATCAACAGCAACAAAGCCTTTTCGTCCCAAGCAAGTTGGGTAGGCTTAAATTTGTTAGCATCCTAGCAAATAATTTTTTCTTCGGATTCAGTGGCTGGTTTTGTAATCATACAAAGAGAAGAAATCTATAGAAAATCACATAAGAACATTTAGGAAGATAGCAATAAGGAGAAGAGGTTTATAAAGTGAAGACAGATAATATAATAGTACAATGGGCCACTAGATCCAGTATAAACAACAAAATTCAAAAGCTTAAAGGCACTAGTCCAGCAGGACAACTAGCATAGCAATGAGGTAAGCTAGGTAGAAATCAGAAACTAGGGATTTTCAGAAAAGGATGACGACTTGAAATTGTAAATACAAGAACAATAAACTATGAAAAATCTGCTTGAGTAATGATTGTTATATGGAGCCAAGCATAAGTAATCCAAAACAACTATATCAATTAAGCATCTCAATGCCCGGTGTTGTTTCTTCATGGGAGAAGCACATTACGACGAATGGCACACTGCTCTATTATCAGCTATGCAACTATCCCATGATGGTTTTGGTCAGAAAGGGTATCCCATGATGGTATGCCTACAGTTGGAAGATGGAACACTTCATGATCATCACATGATGGAAACGTGCAGAAATGTCATTAACCGTCCTTTCCCCTGCCAGAAAAGGCAGGCAACTCCTATATCCAGCAACTATATGACACTCCACTCCTTTTGCTACATGCACCATTGGCACCTATCTCCAGCCGAAAATGGCTGGGCAGATCCATCTGTCGATCCGTCCACCGGGATCAGGAAAGGTATATGCAGGGAGCGCGGGGCAACAAAATGGGTCGGCGCCAACGGACAGACCTTGTAGACGCACTCGGCGAGGACCATGGCGCAGAACAGCTCCTGGAGCTCGGCGAAGGTGTCGACGCGGACGGCGCGGCAGAGCTCGCGGAGCTGGCTCCGCCGCCGCTCGTACTCCTCCCGCAGCATGCGGTCCCGCTGTCGCTTGCGGTCCCCGGGCCACGGCCAGGCGGGCCGCGGCGGGGGCCAGGGCCACCGCGGCGCCTGCGGCAGCGCTGCCGCCCAGGGAGGCAGCCGCGCCGCCTGGTCCCGCACCCACGACTCGACGCGGCTCGCCAGGGCGGCCGCCATTGGTGGGGGGCGACGTGCGGTGGGGCGATCTGTCGCGGGGCGAGAGGGAGGGAGAGGAGAGGAGGAAGGGGAAGTGTGCAGGACTCGTATATGCCGCGGTATATCTGCAGCACAGATCGGAGTTCGGAGAGCAGGAGTGCAGAACGACACGGATCCGGTTCCTTTGAAGTAGTTGAATCTACCTTAGAGATGTTATAAATGTTGCTGACCCTTCTATCACCGTCCGACGGCCACATTCAGGATCAAGAGAAACAGGGGCATATGCGTTGTTCGCCCTCTCCCATCGTTCGTGGCACCTACACATGCACGCAAGCGGAGCGGCGGCAGCTCGTCGTCGCAACAGACGAAGCCGCAGGCTCGGGGGAAGACGTTCTTCGATCACGTGGGACCGACGGTCACAGCGACGCGAGTGGATTAGTTGAGGCACGGGTCATCGGCTCCGTCGGCGTCCACGGCGCCGGCGCCGGCTCGCTTCTGCGTCGTGACAAGAAGCCTCGATCGACTACCGCGCATGCGCGCGTCTTGGCTCAGACCGGCGGCGGGCGGCGAGGAGCCCAGTAAGGCGGAGTCGATCGACGATGCTGCCGACGAAAAAGCAGAATAGGACAAAGCAAGTAGGATTGACATTTGAGCCAAACCAGAAAACACTCTCGTTCTTGTATTTGTCCGTCAGATGTGGATCGAACGATGCAGCTCCTCCAACCTCCCTCTGAGGTAGAATCGGCAACTTCAGAGGATCTCGATCCCATGCCGAACCGTGGACTGAATATCGGCATCCTGTATTTCTACGTGTCGATATCTTCCTAAACCAGACACGACAAACTCGGATCATGGAAATATATCTGTATGTGGGGCTTGTTTAGCTGGAGTGTAAAATGCTAAAAGCTAAAAAAGTAGCTTAATTCCATCTAAACACATACAAAAATTTAGATCAGCCTATCAAGAGACACTGTTGCGCCAAACATGTGGGGCCTACTGAAACCAGCCTATCCGTGAGCCTGCTCGTCCCCTAGAGCCGATGGCTGCAACCCATATGTATGGGGCCCATTTCGAAATTAGCAAATGGATCTAAACACCGTTTGCTAAAAAATAAACAAATGGATCCAAACTAAGATCTAATTTTTTAGCATGTATCTAAACAAGCCCATGATCTTTCCAATCTGGCTGACATCAAACTTTTTTCATGTATGCACCAAGCCCTGATCTCTCGCGTATTGTGCACCACTTAAACAATGAAAACATCTTGCCATGATGCTAATCTTCGTCGTCAGATAACAAATCAAGCTAAGACTACCTTATTCTTTTCTCTTTTGTCTTGTATCACTAGCAAGGATGCACGTGCGGCACGCACGTGATATAAAATTATTTGTATTTTACCTTTATGACAATTTTATCAATATATAAATGTGAGATACCATCTACTTTAAGATATATTTTTTCTACAAATGTGAGATACCACCCACCCATATCAGTTGAAAGAGTACCAGTAATATGTTTCCAGATATTCATTACTTGATAACCTTGCGGAATCTTAAACTCTCGTATGAATTAGAACGGTACAGAAGCAAACATACCCATTCTTATTCGCTGCCTAGAATCATACTGTCTCCTCCATATTTTATTTTTTTTATTATTTACCCATTATGTTTGTAGTCTTGCAGTCAAATATTGATACATGTTCGTTGGTGTAATCAAAATTCACTATTTAGTAGGGCTGATGACCAGTGTAAATGTATATTTGGAACCCATGATGATTTTGCTGGATGACAGCATAAGGATCCCTGAGGCGTGTTTTGAAGAGTAGTTAGCAACCCGCGGGCAAATCTTATGTATCAAAAGGAAAACATAATGATATGTACACACAAATTTGAAATACTTTTTGTTGACGCACTTCGGGTCAACATACGAAAGCGCTAGATCGTGTGGTCGTCGAAATCTCCTCGCCCGAGCTCCTGGACGCAGCCGGTCAGACCGCTTGTAGGGGCTGGTCAGACCGCCTGTTGCAGAGGCGCCGCGAAAGCCTACGATCACAACTTCGGGAGGGACCCCGTCGGAGGCTGCGAACCTAGGGTTGTTCTAAGGTCGGCAAGGCCACTTAGAACCTCCTAAAACGTCGCGGAGACGAAGAAGGAAAGCAAAGGGGTTGGAAAAGCTAGGGTTTGGAGATACAAAGTAAGACAATTGTTTGTTCGATTGGGTAGAGGTCCGCAATCGGCCACGGCCCTTTATATTTATAGGGTGGGGAGGTCTTGCCCCGCAAGGAAGTCCTTAGATAGATCTAAAAACGTGCAAAAAACTGATTCTACTCGGACTCCAGACCGCCTGTCACAGGCGGTCTGACCGCCTGGCACATTGCCAGATCGGCTACAGGGCCCAGCCGGTCTAACCGCTTGTGCAGGCGGTCTAGACCGGCTGTCCCAGCCTGATCAGCTTTAAGCCATTTTTGGTCGTCAACATATGCCCCCTGTTTTTTGGTAAAACTTTGTTTACCACAAAACATTTAATCAGACTAAGGGCGACCCTCTATTGTCGGTCATTTTTCCCTAAGGGCGATATCACATATCGGCCATATCCTTTCAAGCATGTTGCCAAACACTTGGATGATATTTCTTCAAATACTTCCCATTGAGCGCTCTTGACAACTGAAATCCTTGCAAAGTCTCCACCACATAGGAATTCCCAGAACAAACCTTCACAATACGATATGGTCCTTCCCAATTCGGCGACCATTTACCAAATTTGTTGCTCTTTGTTCCTATAGGCAGAATAGTCTTCCAAACCAAATCACCAACTTGAAAGGATTTGAGCTTTACCTTCTTGTTATACGCTCGAGCCACTCTTCTTTTATCTTTTTCAATCTCCTCTAAAGCCTTCAAACACTTGTCGGTCACCTCATCAATATTATCCATCATCAAAGCACTATACATGCTAGAATCAAGATCATTTTGCTTAGCCAATCTATAAGCAGCCAGACTTACCTCAACGGGCAAAACGGCCTCTTGACCATAGACAAGCTCAAATGGAGTAACCTTAGTAGCATCATGTCTAGAAATACGATGTGCCCATAACGCTGCAGATAAAACCTCGTGCCACCGCTTAGGATGATCTTCAATCTTCTTCTTTATGAGCTTGATCAAAATCTTATTGCTAGACTCGGCTTGACCATTGGCTTGAGCATAATAGGGAGATGAATTGAGCAATTTAATACCATAGGATCCAACAACCTCATGTACCTCTTTAGAAATAAACGACGTTCCTTGATCTATCGTCACTATTTGAGGAATCCCAAATCTATGAATAATATGCTCAGTAATAAACTCAATCACCTCTCTATGTGTCATGTTCTTGAGGGGAATTGCTTCAGTCCACTTGGTAAAATAATCAGTAGCTACAATCACAAAACAATGACCCTTGGATGAAGGAGGATGAATCTTACCAACAAAATATAAGCCCCATCCTCTAAAAGGCCATGGCTTAATGATTAGATGCATCAACGCAGCAGGTGCAATCTGAATATCCTCGAACTTTTGACACTCTTCACATCCTTTGTAGTAACGAAAACAATCGGCTATCATCGTATGCCAATAAAAACAAGCCCGTCTAAGGAGACACTTCATCATTCGAGCAGATTGATGTGTACCACAAATTCCTTCATGAACCTCTGCCATAGCTAACCTAGCTTGATCAGGATCTAAACATTCAAAAGCAATCCATCCATGGTCCGACGATATAGTTCACCATCAACCAAAGTAAACTTGAAAGCCCATCGTCTGACTTTTCGATCTACTGACCTGCTAGCATCCTACAAATACTCCACCAGAGGCTTCCTCCAATCACCAACATCGACCACAACAGATTGAGAATCATTAATAGCCGAATCAGAACTTTCAGAGGGACAGGCGGTCAGACCGCCTGTGCTGGCGGTTAGACCGGCCGTACCGGTCAGACAGGCTGTAACAGGCGGTCGAACCGCCTGTTCCAGAGCAGAAACATCGGCTTCCCAAAACATCGGCCTCTTTTCATGAAAATTTCTTTTCTGAACATTATAGACTGATGCCTGCTGTGCCAACGCATTAGCTCTAGGATTCTCTTCTCTTGGTACATGATAAATAACAAATTAATCAAAGCAAGATATAATATCTAAACACTTATCAAGATAAAGCATTCAAAATTCCATCTAAGCATTGACAAACCTTAGATACTTGCTGAACCACCAAAAGAGAATCACCATATGCTTCCACATATTTTACCCCCATGTCATGTAACATCTCCAACCCGAATAACAAAGCTTCATATTCGGTTTGGTTATTTGTGCATTTATGATCTAATCGGTTAAGAGCCTAAAAAACAACACCGTTTGGTGAAATAAGAATAACACCAACTCCACAACCACTTTTGCAAACCGATCCATCAAAATGCAATTTCCATGGAGTAAAAATAATATAGCCGACATTTAAATCAAGATGTTCACTAATCCTATGTTCAACAATAAAATCGGCAATAATTTGTCCTTTCATAGATTTCAATGGCTCAAAGACTAAATCATATTCAATTAAAGCATAAGCCAATTTGCCGATTCTACCACTTAATATAGGTCTATGCAACATGTATTTAATTATGTTGGCTTGACTAGCAACTATGCAAGTATTTAATAACAAATAATGCCTCAACTTTGTACAAGCATTATATAATGATAAGCATAACTTTTCAATGAAAGTATAATTTGTTTCGGCGTCCAATAATCTTCTACTTGCATATGAAATAATATATTCCTTCCCTTCGGTTTCTTGGATCAAAACAGCCCCAATAACACTTTCTTGGGCCACAATATATAATTTAAAAGGAACCCCTCTCCTAGGTGCCCGAAGAACCGGAGGCGAAGATAAATAATGCTTGATCTCTTCAAATGCCTCTTGCTGTTTTGCACCCCAAGTAAATTCAGCATCATCTTTCAACCGAAGCAAAGGAGTAAAAGCATTCACCTTTTCCGAAAAATTGCAAATAGATCTCAAGTAATTCACCTTGCCCAAGAATTTCTGCAACTCTTTCTTAGAGCTAGGCGCCTACAACTTGCCAATAGTGTCGGCCTTCTTTGAATCAATTTCTATTCCATTTTCATGAACTATGAAGCCCAAAAACTTCCCAGCCGACACACCAAAAGCACACTTGTGTGGATTTATCTTCAAACCATACCGACACATTCTTTCAAATGCAAGTCTCAAATCGGCCAAATGAGAAACACTTCCAGCCGATTTGACAACACTATCATCGATATAAACCTCCAAGATAATACCAAGCAAATCATGGTAGATCAAATTCATCGCCCTTTGATAAGTAGCACCGGCATTCTTCAAACCAAAAGTCATAACAATCCACTCAAACAAACCAACAAAGCCTGGACATACAAAAGCCGTTTTGGATATATCCTCTTCGGCCATGAATATTTGATTATAACCAGCATTACCATCAAGAAAGCTAATCATTCTATATCCAGACGCAACATCGATAAGCATATCGGCTATTGGCATAGGATATTCATCTTTAGGAGTAGCACGATTAAGATTTCTAAAATCAATACACACTCTAATCTTACTCGTTCCTTTCTTTTCCATGGGTACAATATTAGAAATCCATTCAGCATATCGACAAGGTCTAATAAACTTTGCTTCTAATAACCGATTTATTTCTTCTTTAACTCGGTCATAAATTTCAGGATTAAAACGCCTAGTTGGTTGTTTATAAGGCCTAAAACCAGACTTAATAAGCAACCGATGCTCAACATGCTCTCGGCTTAAACCAGACATCTCATGATAATTCCAAACAAAGCAAGCGACATACTCTTTCAACAACTTTATTAATTCAGATTTAAAAGCAGTATCTAAATTCTTATTTACAAACGTCGGCCTGGGTACAGAACCATTACCAATGTCTACCTCCTCAAGAGGATCGGCCGACGTAAAACCACATCCTAGCTTGCTTATATCATCAAAATCTTCAATAGCTTCACACATATCGTTCTGATGCGACCGATAATGTTCAAGCCTCTGTTGCAACCACTCTCGATTATCCATTAAATCATATGAGATGATTCAGCCGATTGTCCATCGGCTTTATGACAGCAGGGATGAAGCCATTCTTAGTACAGCTGATAAACTCAAACTCAGAAAGATCTATGCCTGACAAACATCTAACATCATCATGAATGCCAACCAAAGAGCTATCAGCTAAAGCAACACAAGCAAAAGCATCACCATGCACAACCTCTACATCATCATCTACCCACTGAATCAAACATTGATGCAAAGTAGAAGGAATGCATTGGTTTGCATGAATCCAATCACGACCCAAGATTAAACTAAAGTTACCTTGAGTCTCAGCGACGAAGAAAGCAGTGGCCAAGGTCTTACTCCCAATAGTAAGCTCCATAGAGATCACCCCCTTGGCGCCAATAGGCTCTCCTCCTCCAATGCCACTGACGGTCATGTTGGTCTTGATCAGCTCCGAATCTGAACCACCAAGCTTCTTGTACAAAGAATAGGGCATTAAGTTCACAATAGCCCCTCCATCGACCAACATCCGCGAGATTTGCTTCCCGTTGATATGTCCCTTCAAATATAAAGCCTTCAAGTGATTGTCTTCAGCTTTAGGCTTCTGGAATATAGCTTCCTTGGGACCAAAATCAAGATGAGCCACCTCCTCCTCCGAAAGCATGTCCCCATTCATGCACATATGAAGCACATTCACATCAACATTCATGCGCTCCGGAGAAGAACTGTAATCAACAAGCTCTTCATCGTCCTCAACAGTGGGAACCGATGTTAACTTGTCATCACGAGCCGAAGAACTGGAAGAAGAAACACCGGGCGCTTCTGCGTCACCCGGTCTGACCGCCTGTACAGGCGGTCTGACCGCCTGGGTCGCCGGTCCTGAATGACCGCTTGTGCAGCTGGTTTGACCGCCTGTGGGTCTTCCTTCGGCTTCCACTCCTTCTTCTGTGGAATTATGGGCTTGATTTGGTTGAAGACTTCATCTCTCTACTTCTCCAACTCTTGCTCTTGTTTTTCCCGAAAACGGAGTCTCTGAAGCTTCCTCTTCTGCGTGCGAGTCAGCCTTTCAGGACACCACCTTGGAAGAAAGTGCTGCTGAACCTTGCTAGTGCTAACCCCTTGATCTTCCACCGTCTTTTCACTGGGAGTCGCCTTCATAGCCAGACTTTTCTCAATAGGAACATCCATGGTCCCAATTTGAATAATGTCGAACTCAGTAGTCCTCTCTGAGTCCACATCCATGCTCTGCACCACCTCCTTCTTCTTAGGTCGATAAACCTGCCTCGGAGGAAGTCTTGGCGGCTGACCCTGACGGGCGGTCTGACCGCCTGTTACAGGCGGTCTAACCGCCTGTGCCCGCTCTTGACCAGATTGACGGCTCCTGTCCTGCACACGTCTTCTTGGACCTTCCCAGCCAGGATGAAACGAAGGCTACACGTTTGAATGATATGGCACCCACATCACTCCATTGTCATCCCACACCGGATCCAACTTCATACGAGGAGGCGAAGAAACCCTCTCATTCTGAATCGGTGATATCATTCTTTTTTTTAACGGCCGACCGCTTGGAACGGCCTTTTGTTTGGTGTACTTGTCATAAAGCATGTCAAATGTGACTTTGGGCTTCTGAACACCCTGCTCCTTTGCCACGTTCATCTTCCAAGTACCAACTTTGGGACGCTTCGGAATCAGCATCTTCGGGCGTCCATGGGGACAGGCGGTCTGACCGCCTGGCGCAGCCGGTCTGACCGCCTGTAGCGGACCGGTCTCGGGCGCCCGCGATCCAGGAATAGTGACCGATCCTTGCCCCCCTTGTCTAGAGGATTTCACAGTGACCTTGAATGAGTCTTTACCATCAGCTGTCTTCTCATAAGTCACTTCTCTAACCGACTCTTTTGGAGACGGTCTTTCCTCTCCAATCACCACGTTCTTCCGTTTAGTAGATTCGGCTTGATGCGGCCGAACCAAGACCTTGGGCTGCTGCAACTCCTTGGTGTTGACCGAAAAAGGAGTCTCATCAACTTGCATCTCATGAAACTTCAAACGGCTCTCATTAATAGCCGATTGAACCTGCCGACGGAAGACATTACAATCATTAGTAGCATGCGAAAAAGAATTATGAAACTTACAATAAGCACGCTTCCTCAATTCTTCCGTAGGTGGTATAACATGAGAAATCTTGATGTAACTAAATTTATGCAAGTCATCAAATATACGATCACATTTGGATACATCAAAAGTAAAATTTATGTCTTCTTGCTGATTCTTATGAATCGGCTTAAGGGATGAGCATGACACAGTTTTCTTATTAACAGACCATACAAATTCTGCTAAATAAACATAATTATCATCGTCGGTCGAATCATCGGATTCATAATCAACTATATGAACATTAGACCGACGTGTCTTAAAACTTTCTTTTTCTTTATTCATTCGGTTTTCAGCTACTTCAGCTCTAATATGCACTTGTGCGACCGAATAATAATCACAATTGTCAATCTTCTCTCTAATAGAAGATTTCAAACCTCTAAAGCATAAGCCAGCAACATCAACTTCAGAAATAGACAGATTAAAGAAACGGTTTTTAATATCTTTAAATCTTCTCATAAAATGGGAGACAGACTCATCCCGACCCTGTCTATCCGATGCTAAATATGCTAATTTCATCTCATGACTACCACTATAAAAATGATCATGAAATTTACGCTCTAGTTGATTCCAACTCATAATAGAACCAAGAGCTAATGCAGAAAACTAAGCAAAAGCAGTACCAGTAAGTGACAATATTGGCTAACATGTTCCCAAGTGTTACGCCCATCATCTCCAGTAAACTTAACAAAATCAGGCAAGCGCCACCCGTTGGGAAAAGGAACAGTATCAAAGCTAGAATGATAAGGTTTTTGATATACTCTAGTATTACCAAAATCAACACCTAGCTTATTTCTCATCACATCAGACAATTCATTCCTGAATCTAGTAAATTCGGCGCATTGGGGGTCTTGTTGGGCCGAAGGTTGCATAGAATTCGTACAATTCAAGTGAGGTGATTGTCTATTCTGCATATCTATATGTGCATTAAAAACATCATCGGGAACACCACCCGAATTTATAGTATGCATAGTCGTGAAATAAGTAGCACATGCTGTAGCTACTGGACCAGCACGGCCAGCAGAGACCGAGTTTGGAACAGTAGATAGCTGCAAAGGTTGCTCCGGCACGAACACCATAGCATTGGTCAAATTTGCCTGACCACCAGAACACGCGGTCTGACCGCCTGTAGCCACGGTCTGACCGCCTGTCGCGATCTGATCGGCTGTGCCGGCGGTCTGACCGGCTGCAGACCCAACCGCTGCCGACCCAATTGCATTGACCGTGTTCGGTCTGGACATATTGGGTGGTGGCGGGGTCTGTCCAGCGAAGTAATTTGGTGGCATACCATAGAAAATATTGCGCTCAGGTAATTCGCGAGTATCTATATATTTACCCTCCAACTTTCCATTCGTTCCAATAATCGTACAACTAATGAATCATGATCCGAAAGAGTTGAAGCCATAGGAGTAGATGCAGGGGGTTGAGGTGCAGAAGTGCTTACATCGTCAATTACCTCAATTTTCCCCTTACTCATCTTAAAAGAAGGCATTACGAAGTCTCGAACACTTTTCGCCGATCGTTGTTCACGACCTTTCCGAAACGTCTTCAAGAACTCCGCCTCTACGTGCTTCAAGAGCGCCATGCACCTCTCATGATCTTCAGAAGAAAGATGTTCAAGCGAGGCCATCACGATGTTGTCTTCTCCAAATTCGAAGCCCATAGTGCTAGAGATAGTAGATCGGTCTTCAAAAACCAGATTTCTTTCCCCAGCGGAGTCGCCAAAATATGTTGACGCACTTTTGGTCAACACACGAAAGCGCTAGATCGCGCGGTCGTTGAAATCTCCTCGCCGGAGCTCCTAGACGCAGCCGGTTAGACCGCCTGTAGGGGCCGGTCAGACGGCCTGTTGCAGAGGCGCCGCGAAAGCCTACGATCACGACCTCGGGAGGGACCCCGTCGGAGGCTGCGAACCTAGGGTTGTTCTAAGGTCGGCAAGGCCACTTAAAACCTCCTAAAATATCGCGGAGACGAAGAAGGAAAGCAAAGGGGTTGGAAAAGCTAGGGTTTGGAGATAAAAAGTAAGGCAATTGTTTGTTCGATTGGGTAGAGGTCTTCAATCGGCCACGACCCTTTATATTTATAGGGTGGGGAGGTCTTACCCCGTAAGGAAGTCCTTAGATAGACCTAAAAACGTGCAAAAAACTGATTCTACTCGAACTCGGGGACAGGCGGTCAGACCGCCTGTGACAGGCGGTTAGACCGCCTGGCACATTGCCAGATCGGCTACAGGGCCCAGCCGGTCTAACCGCTTGTACAGGCGGTCTAGACCGCTGTCCCAGCCTGATCGGCTTTAAGCCATTTTTAGTCGTCAACACTTTTTACTTAGAAATAGGCATGCAAACATAACGATAAAGAAATTCTCTTTCTTAACAAGCTCCTTTGACAGGATCATCTCAATGTTGCTATGTGGGGCAGCAAAGGAAAACAAAATACCTCTGGACACATATGGACTCAACATTTTGAAACAACCATAAAACACACATGTACTAAAAGTAGGTACCTAATAACCTAAAGCATGAGCTTGGATAAAGAAATGTGAGTCGTGGGGGGCCCTCCTTCCCTGGACAGCACATTGAAACAATCAGGCACAAATTAGTTTTCCTCTAACATGCACTCCATAATCGTGTATAATAACACAAGAAGTTTGTGTACATTAATTGTTAAGATGGAGAATCAAGAGAATGCATATATAAGCATCACATTAGAATCCTCCTACTGTCCTACATTAAATATTATTTAGAAACTGGAAATCCAAAGAGCCCTATGCACAATTGCACATATTATTCTCCTTTAACAATGCACGAATGAAACTTATTCAACGTCGGTTAGGTGCATAGATCAATTTCTGAAACACCACGCCTGTGGCTGTGCTATCTGCAACAATGTTTGCCTTTTCTACGTTTAGTTCCAAAATAATCTCTTCTGAAACCTTCTAAGCATATCATGATTCATGTGCAGCAAGACAGACGTGGTCAACTGAAATAATTCTACTTCTACAGATCCTTGAAAAACTGAAGAACTCCATGCAATCGCAATCGGCCGCGGCCGCCGAAGCAAGCTTCAGAAAAGCTTTCCAAAATCACAAGCTACACTCAGGACATAGACCTTTTCCACACAGAATGGAGCAGGTAGTAGCAGCACTCACTCGGCGAGATCCCCTAGCTGACGGAGCCCGCCGAAGAGGCCGGCCATGGCGACGCCGCCGAGGAGTGCCCCTGAGCGAGTAGCTCACCACGCACACCGGGATGGCGTGCGAGTAGGGATTGTGCACGCCGATGCGGGACGTCAGCGTCGCGCCGTCGCGGCCGACGTGCCCCACCGACAGGTCCGCCACCAGCTCTCCTCCGGCTTCTGAGCTTCACTACCTCCTCCTTGAAGTTGCCGACGCCGTCTGCCAGGACCCATCGGATCTTCTGTCAGGATGTCCACTTCAAGAGGTTATAGCCGAGCAGCACACACCGTCCATCTAGAGATCGACGGCTCTACTTCTTTATCATTTGATGTCGTTTTGTCATACAGTAATGAATACTTAGCTCTACTTAAGTTCAGTTAATGTAATTACCTTTGATGGGGAATATATCGGCAGAGGCCGACCTCTGTTAGGGCATGAGATTAATATTATCAAACCCTACTGGGTCAGTAGCTGTAGAAATTGCCGCCACCATGGGCGCACCCTGTACTAGATGATGAACTATCGTAAGATTCAACTACCGTTCTCAGTAATTTCGTTCCCCAACTTATGAGTTGTTCTTCGTTCCTCTTTTGTTTTGCAATTTTCGCATATCTCCTTAGTTTTTCGATCCAGAGACCTGACAACTGGTATCAAGAGCCAGGCTTCCTCGGCCAGTTCTTGCGCCAATCGGAGCTTGAATCCTTCCGAGTTCCAGAAATTCCACAGCCCCATTCCTCAGTTCGTGTCCGATCGGCGCGTGGTAGGGCGGTTGTGACTCACTCGCAGAAAATCCCACCCTCCCACCCGATTCGAGGAACAAAACCCCCAAATTCCCCAAATCAGCGGTCGATTTACAGGCAGTAAGGGTTGCAGGGCATTTGTTCCTGCATAAAATTCCGGAACCTGCTTGTCGATCTAATTCCGTGGAGGCGTTGGTGGGAGACACTCTTTGGTCAAGGTTTCAGGACAAGTTCCTGAGTAAAATTCCGTAGCCAAATCCGTGTCTCAGGTGTTGAGATTTGACCTGTGGAACAATTGGGGAGGGCTTGCCCAAACCAATTTCACAGATCACCAACATGGTGGACAATGGAGATTCTTCAGATCCTGCGATGTATGCAACATCAATGGAGTTGGATGGTGTGAGAAGAACCTTGGATTCGTTCATGAAGAAACAAGAAGATGCTATACAGAAGCTGCAGACTAACATGGACTACATCGTGGAATTCATCAACAGCTCCTCTTTCAAACAATCACTGCAAGAACCTGAGGATAAAGGGTCAACTGTGAAAGGTAAGCAAGTACCTCCACAGCAAAATCCTCCTAAGCAAACTCAACAACCTAGTAGTGCTATGGGCCATAAAAACAGTGAATTAATCAAGTATCAAGGTCATCAATATTGGTCGACTAAAGCCAATATTCATGAAGAGGAAGATTGGTATGAAAAGACCCCAACTGACGAAAATTTGGAGTGGCAACGACATCCATGGAACATTAATGAAGAAGAAGAGAAGAGGTATTATGGCCAGCCAACTGGTTATCAGGGTAAAACACAGACTGAGCAACAGCATCAGCAACAGCATCCCAATTTCAGGACCGAGTACCAAAGAGCACCACACAATTACAATGCTCAACTCCTATATCAGCATAGAGCTATGGCCAGGGGACCAAAATTAACATTCCCTGAATTCAATGGTGAGGATGCCGATGGATGGATCAGAAAAGCTGAAAAGTACTTTGACATGGTGGGAGTACCTCCTGAAGAGTGGGTTAAAACTACTGTCTTATATGTGGAAGGTAAAGCTGAGTATTGGTGGAGAGGAACAGGCAATAATGCCAGTATGGTACCTTGGCAACATTTCTGCCAAATGGTAGGTGAAAGATTTAACCAGGTTTTTGAATATGATGTCATTGCTCAATTCCATAGCTTGAAACAGTCAGGGACAGTGAGTGATTATGTGGATCAGTTCGAGCAACTGGTCAGCCAAGTCAGGAGACACAACCCTTCTCTGTCTGATGCATACTGCATCAGAAGTTTCGTTGCTGGTCTCGAAGACTATATTCAGCACCACCTCCAGTGCCACAAACGAGTAGCATTATCTCAGACTTACTGGTTAGCAAAGAGATTGGAACAAGCTAATCCTCAACCAAATTTTTTTTTCCAATCATTCCAACCAAAATTTTGGATACCTTGGAACAAAGAGAAAGAACAGCAAGAAAATGCAAAACCATCCATAGCTGAGCTTAAAGCAGCTGGGAAATGTTTTAAATGCCTGCAACCTTGGGTTCCAGGACATGCCAAGGTCTGTAAAAGGATGCAATTTTATTTGTCTTAATTTCGGATGAAGAAGGAAATGACAAAGTCACTATTGTGGATGACACAGAGTCAAGCAATGATGACTCCTATGTATGTCAGATAGACTCTCAAATCAACACCTTGAGAATTTCAACTCATGCCTTGCATGGCACATCTTCACCAATTAGTACATTCACACTAGAAGTCAGAATTGGCTCCACAGTGGCAACAACATTAGTTGATTTTGGAAGTGATGTGTCTTTCATAAATGCCAAGTTTGCTGTTAAAACTAAGTGCCACATTTCTCAGGTGCAGAAGGCACACATTGCTGCTGCTGACGGTACATTGATGCTAAGTGAATCAGCTTGTTTGTCTTGCCCATATGAAATTCAGCAAAACAAGTTCAGTTATGACTTCAGGCTGCTCGATGTACAAGGGTATGACTTGGTTTTTGGAGCTGATTGGATATACCAACATAGTCCAATCGGACTAGATCTGAGAACTAGACAATTGTCCATCACAGTAGATGGAAAACACAAAATCACATTCTCTGATGATAAGGTCCCTCTTAAAAATCAACTGATTGGAACAAAGACATTGGGCAAGCTGTTAAAAAGGAAATCAGTGGCGGAACTCATCATGCTTAGATCTCAAAAAGCAGATGACACTCTTGATCAACAACAAATTCCAAAGGAGATATAAGCCCTGATTGCAGAATACAGTGATATTTTTCAAGAGCCTCAAAATCTACCCCCACAGAGAAGTGTTGATCATACAATTCCCCTGATTAATGATCAACATACAGTCACTGAAAGAGCTTACAGGCTACCACATCATCAGAAAACGGCTATGGAACTGTTAGTCAGCCAACTCTTGAAATCAAAGATGATCCAACCAAGTATGAGCCCCTACTCCTCCCCAGTCATCTTAGTCAAGAAGAAAGATGGGACTTGGCGTCTCTGTGTTGACTACAGGCAACTGAATACTAATACAGTCAAGAACAAATATCCAATACCCATCATTGAGGACTTACTAGATGAACTATTTGGAGCTAAAATATTTACAAAAATTGATCTGCGGTCTGGATACCATTAGATTAGGATGAAGGCTGAGGATATTCACAAAACAACATTCACCACTCATATGGGCCACTATGAGTATGTGGTAATGCCCTTTGGACTGACAAATGTCCAGCGACCTTTCAGGCCTTAATGAATTCGGTCCTGCAGAATTTCTAAGGAAATTTGTTTTAGTCTTCTTTGATGACATACTAGTATATAGCACCTCAATGACTGACCACCTTGAGCATCTGAAGGCAGTATTTGAAGTGCTAAGGCAGAATGAACTGTATGCTAAATTAAGCAAGTGTACCTTTGGTCAGCCACAAGCTGAGTATATTGGTCACATTATCAGTTCCCAAGGAGTGGCAACTGACCCTAGCAAGATTTCTGCAATTTTGAACTGGCCTACACCATAAACAATTACTGAACTCAGAGGCTTCTTGGGTTTAACAGGATACTATAGAAGATTTATTAAGAATTATGGAGTCATTTGCAGACCCCTCTTTGATTGTTTGAAGAAAGACTCCTTCCAGTGGTCTCCAACTCAACAAGCAGCCTTCCAACAACTCAAATCCATCATGACAGAAGCCCCTGTGCTAGCTCTCCCAAACTTTACCAAAAACCATTTGAATTAGAGGCTGATGCTTGTGGATATGGTATTGGAGGAGTACTAATGCAGGAGGGTAAACCAATAACATTGGGACCCAACGCTGCTGCAGCATCAACCTACGATAAGGAAGCCATGGCCATTATGGAAGCTATAAAGAAATGGAAACATTATTTTGCTAGCACTTCCTTAATTATCAGGACAGGTCAACAGAGTCTTAAACACATCCAAGAACAACGATTAGTTGAGGGAATTCAGCACAAATTGCTAATCAAGCTTCTTGGTTATAATTACACTGTGGAATATAAGAAGGGCAAAGAAAATAAAGCAGCTGATGCTTTATTTAGAGTTACTGTCTCTACGGTGATGGCCTTATCTGTGGTTCAACCAATGTGGATTGAAGAAGTTCATAACACCTACGGTCAAGATGATCAATGCTTGCAGCTCATTGCAAAATTAAGTGTTGCACCGACTTCAATGCCTGGTTATACTCTCAAGAATGGCATAATACGATATAAGGACAAAATTCTTGTTGGCAATTCAGGAACTATGAGGAATCGGCTGTTAACTGCATTTCATCAGTCAGCTTTGGGGGGGCATTCTGGTGAGAGGGCTACATACCAAAGATTGAAGCTTGTTTTTTATTGACCACGCATGAAGCAAGATGTTGTTGACCATGTCAAGCAATGTCCCACTTGCCGAAAGAACAAGTCTGAGAATACTCCTTATCTAGGGTTATTACAACCTCTACCAATACCAGCAACAACTTGGACACACATATCCATGGATTTTGTGGAAGGATTACCAAAATCCCAGGGCAAGGATGTGATATTGGTGGTTGTGGACAGATTAACAAAATATGCACACTTTATCTCATTAAGCCATCCTTATACAGCTCAGGATGTGGTGGACCTGTTCATGTCTAACGTCTTCAAACTCCATGGCATGCCAACGGTAATTGTCACTGACAGGGATCCCATATTTACTAGCACCTTGTGGCAGGCACTGTTTGAGTCACTAAAAGTTCAGTTACACTTGAGCACTGCATGCCATCCCCAAACGGATGGGCAAACTGAACAAGTCAATCAATGTTTGGAGAATTATTTGAGATGCATGTGTTTTCACAGTCCAACAAGGTGGCACCATTGGTTATCCCTAGCAGAATGGTGGTACAACACTTCCTTCCATACTTCTCTCAACATGACCCCATTCCAAGCTCTATATGGATTCCCACCCCCTCAAGTGGCCGAAGTCACCTTACCTGACTACCCAGATTTGTCAGCACAGGAGCAAATCAAGAATAGAATGGTTGCTATACAAGTTACCAGGGATAATTTGCTCAAACCACAAGCTCGAATGAAGCAACAAGCTGACAAGAGTAGGAAAGAGAGAATTTCTAATTGGAGATATGGTATACCTGAAGATCCAACCGTACAGACACACCTCCTTGAGTGCTCATAAATCACTAAAACTCCACTCTAAGTATTATGGACCCTTTAGGGTATTGCAAGGATTGGTAACGCAGCATATAAGTTGTTGCTGCCTAATGGTTGCCAGCTTCATGATGTTTTTCACGTCAGCCAATTAAAGAAGCACATTGGCCCCAATGTTGTACCCAGCCCTGATCTGCCACTAGTGGATTCAAAAGGTACAATCAAGGTAGCACCTGAGAGGATACTTGATCGTCGTCTGATCCCTCGCAACAATGACCCGGTGGTCCAGTGGCTTAATCTACCTGCTAGCGAAGCCACGTGGGAAGACTCTCAGTTCATCCGCAAAGTGTTTCCAGCTTTTCATCCTTGAGGACAAGGATGCTTAAGGGGAGGGCATTGCCAGGATGTCCACTTCAAGAGGTTACAGCCGAGCAGCGCACACAGTCCATCTAGAGATCGACGGCTCTACTTCTTTATCATTTAATGTCGTTTTGTCATACAGTAATCAGTACTTAGCTTTAATTAAGTTCAGTTTGGGGAATATATCGGCAGAGGCCGACCTCTGTAAGGGCATGAGATTAATA
Organism: Digitaria exilis; assembly: GCA_015342445.1. Lineage (NCBI taxonomy): Eukaryota > Viridiplantae > Streptophyta > Magnoliopsida > Poales > Poaceae > Digitaria > Digitaria exilis. The sequence continues at coordinate 100,118 of JACEFO010002467.1, forward strand.
TTATCAAACCCTACTGGGTCAGTAGCTGTAGAAATTGCCGCCACAATGGGCGCACCCTGTACCAGATGATGAACTATCGTAAGATTCAGCTACCGTTCTCAGTAATTTTGTTCCCCAACTTGTGAGTTGTTCTTCGTTCCTCCTTTTGTTCTGCAATTGTCCCATATCTCGTCAGTTTTCCGATCCAAAGACCTGACATCTTCCCCCTGCTGCAGAGCTACCCATTCCCACCGGCGAACACCATCCAGCGGCGGGCACGCTCGGGGGAACGCGCGGAGCTCCTCGCGGGCGTCGCATGGCGGCCATCGCCCGAGCCGCGGCAGGGCGTGCGGCGGACGTCGAGCGAGAGGTAGCAGGGGACAGAGGCGCCACCAGCGTCGCCGTGCGAGAGGAGCGGGGGCCGGAGATGGCGACGCGGCGGTGGTCTGATTGGCCGCCATCTCAGTGGCCGAGCGGGAGGCGGAGATGGCGATTGGACGTAGGAACTCCTCGCGGAAGCCGTGTCATCCGATAGAAAAAAATGATTTTGTCGGAGGAGAAAAAAATATTTCGTAAGAGAAAAATATGATATGGGTGGGTAGTACAGACATGGGTGAGAAAAAAATTAGATTTTAGCAGAAACATTTTCTAAATATCAATTTTGGTGGGTTTGACCCTCTTGCCACCTCAGTTGACCTTTACAGGTGGGTCCAGCATGAGGGGTAAGATGGACCCAGATTAAGTGAGAATTGTTTTCAATTCTACTCGTTCTTTTATAGATAGATAAATAGGCTACCATCCTCTCAACGAGCAATCGGCCACCACTCTTCTAACTCTGTTCGACCGACTGTGTCTAGCACGGGTATTACCATCTGCGAATTTAATTCCTTAGTTTGCCAAATATTATTCTCTCATTGGCTATAAATTCGATTGGCTCCTGTTTGTGAAAACAAAAAATAAAGAAGACAAGAAAAATAAACTGAAGACAAAATAAAATAATATAGTACACGGGACACATGCACATAGTGGTGAAAATATATATTTTATTAATCTTGATCTTTTATAAAATCTATGAATATATGACGCGAGACTTGTCTTCTGCGTTAATGCTTAAGGAGAGGTCTGACTCATAGAGAATGTATAGTTCGCTGATTCCTGGGGCTTGTTGGGCGCGACCGGTTAATTACATCAGTAGGACAAACCTACGGAACACCTCCGATTAAACTGCGCTCTTATAGTCGTGTAAAATTCATCTGCTCATCGTCCATATGCATTATATGGAATATGGTGGAAGCATATGATACGAGCGGCTTTGTATCACTGAAACCCGACCATGTGGCACCATCGCCATGTCGGCGGTAAACGTGAAGCACATTGATGAAGGGGTGACTTTTGTATAGTCGGTACCCAGTCATATGGCCCGGTTTCTCAAGTACGGATATATATGAGTTGCCTTCGCCTCGTCGGTACCCGGCAACAAATTATCTAATCCCGTTATCTGGGACATGTCGACACTTGGCCAAAATTGGGTCTAGCCTCGTCGGTACTAGACAAGTTGCAATATACCGCGGCTTGCGGTATAATTGTAGCAACACATGAAGGATGCTCACAAGATAAATCATCCGATAGCCTTTCGGCGTTGCTCGTTGTAGGATGCTTCTTTTAGTGACCTCTCGTTATTAACGAGGAAATAGATTCTAGTAGCCTCCCGTCGTTTGACGAGAAAATAGATTAGTAACCTCTCGTCACTTGACGAGGAAATATTTTGTAGCTTGGCGGCGTCGCATGTAATTGACAAAGGAGAATGATTTCAGACGTTGATATTCATCCTGCTCAAGGAAGCGCATACGTACGTGACATATTTATTGGCTCTGCCATGCGTGCTCACCGTTGATCATGGCAACGATCTTGTCATCGATGCTGGATAGATGCAATCCACGGCGGCGGCAGCGACCTTCGCGTCGGCGGCACCGGTGGCAGCGGCGACCTTCAGGTCGGCGGCGGCAGCGATTTAGCTAGGCAGTGGGCAAGCAGTGGTTTGTGCTGCGTTTTTCACTCTGCATCCTTGCAGCGTCAGGGATCTCCAAGCGTGTGCATCTCAGGGCCAAGGGCCAATTTATATGGGCAGAAGGCGGCCTCTTATTAATTCCCGGTCAAGAATGGGCCGTTGCGTGCACCTGGGCCTGACCGTAGCTGGTGCTCACGAAGGAAGCAAGGCACATAAGAATTATATTTTATAACATATGAAGGTGGGGCCATGTGTTATAGGCTCAGCCATAACTAATGAATATCATGTATAATTATTTTACTATCTCCCATTAGACTTTGGTAAAAATAATTATTAAACAGCTCTATTAGTTCACGATCGGCCTTTTGACTGATATAAGTCAATCCTTCAATATTTTAGTCATATCGGCTCCTGGATGTAGCAAATAGTGGATGACGTCACTCCTAGTGAACCTAGCATTAGTACAGGGCGCAAAGCCGTGTTAGTACCGGTTATGCGCCTGGTATCGAGCTTCCGATACTAAATGGGTAGCCCCGTTACTACCGGCTGCAACAAACGGTACTAACGGAGCCGCAGGGTCGGTAGGATTGGCCATCTAGTATCGGATGGAAACACCAGCCGGTACTAACTGATTTCGAGCCAAAAAATATTGAAATTTTTTTAATCTTATCAAGAGGCTCGCACACCGCACAACGTCGCAAGTCACAAGTCACAAGTCACGCAAATTTTTCACGCGTAAATGCACATGCGCGGTTCATAGGATTCGAACTCACAATCTCTGGCCTCACACGTAACCTTCTTTACCATCCCACCTATGCACCACTTATGATTGAGTGGGATATGCTTTCCTTTTGAACTATACCCCGCGGACCCATTTAGTACCGACTCGTAACACCAGCCGGAACTAAATGCCAAAATTTAGTACCGCTAGCCGGTACTAAATGCACGGGGGCCTCGGGAACCCCCGGGACCATTTAGTACCGGTTGGTGTTACCTGCTGGTACTAAATGGTCTCAGGGCCCTCGGGAACCCCCGGGACACGTTAGTACTGAGTTTTAAGACAACCGGTATTAACATGAGAGGGACGAATGCTCGATTCTCTTTTTACTGTTTCCGTCTAGCATGCCAATTTTTCCGTGTCTGCCAGCAGATTTACTTAGCATCAGCAACTAAATCCTCATTAGCTTGTCATCGGTTATGCCAAATGGAAAAACCAACAACTGACTGATGAACAATTTCTAGAGAGTAGCTCTGTACAATATAATCGGTTAACCAGGAAACGACACCCAGCTTTCGACATTTGACCCTGACAGCATCCACAAATTTAATTATCATATCTTACCAACACTACAAGGTGAATCCGGCACTTAATCGGCCGACGTATTGCTGATCATTACTCTTATAAATGGCTTGTGTTTTCTGGACTCTTATAATAAATAAATATGATCATCCTTGGTTGCGTCAAAATAAAAGCATCGGCAGATCATATCAGGATCCTCAGCTAACTATCGGCCAACAATCCGAAATCTATTGCCGATCAGCTGGTGGTCCGATCACGTACATGTTGCCATGTGCAGCAGCTGAAGCACTGAATTTAATGCAGCTTTTTCCACTAACTTTTTCCCACCAATAGTAGTAAGATATCTTATTCATAGAGTAGACTCCCTCGGTTCATAAATTCATCGTTTTCTATTTCACTGTCAGTATCTTCGGTTATGCCGATTGCGGCCTTAACAATAGCCAAGCGTTTCATGGTCATTTCCAGCATCTCGGCGACTTCCAGCATCTCGGCGACGGCAATTATGAGTATGAACATGATTAAACAATAGGCGCCAATCATGCCACACTAACCAAGGCGAGATCAACCATATCATTGGCTATTCCATTGTAATAAGTCGATGACATTATTGATAAATTCCTTTTAACTAATCGGCCTAGCCAGCTTATAATATAAAACAATGATGAGCCGGTTAATTAAGTTGTACGTATAATCATAGTTCTATCCACCTGGATCCCACAATCTTAGGCAAAACTCCTGATTGTATCCCGCGAATGTAATGGCCAATATTTTTGTAGAAATCAGTATACTGGCCTTTTCAGTTGAAACGAAACAACTAAAATTATAATCAACAGACTGATAAATATTTCCACGATGCTCACATCACATTTTTTATTGTAACGGTTTTTTTTCTTCTTGAACATACTCATGCCGATACTTTTCTCTAACAAATTCATTTGGAATGGGGACTGAACCCCTCCGTGCAGCAGGACATGCTAGAGCTATCTAATCAACAGTATCCATTTGAGTAGGATTATCCAACGGCTGATCGGCAGAAGGCCGAATTAATTATGACAACATCGAATTATATTCACCTTCTGCTTGAGCCGATGATAATAATTGTGGTGATTGTATAGATATGCCATCAACAGGAACAAGATCTGTAACTTCAGTTACTGCATCAGCATACAATTCCGTACGTCGATGACTCCCTTCAATCATTTGGGTCCCTATTATTTTCTCAAAACTAGTAAATTCTTTTGGCTTCGGGACATCACAGATTTCAATCTATATTCCTCGATAGCTCTGTTCAAGGCTTCTCTCTGATCTTGCTTGAGATTTTCTATGTCATCGACATTAGTTGAAGTCCTGTTTTCGAGAGACTCCTTAGAACTCTGCTCATGCTCATATGGGCCCTGTATTTTAAATTCATCGGCCGATATCTTTATTTTGGCATCGTCAGCCCCTGATCCTTTGACCACCACAGTCTTCAGCCGTGCATCTTGGACATCAACTTCTGCAATTTCTTCCTGCTGATAAATGGATGTTTCTAACTGCTGAACTGCTATGTAACAAGGCATCGGTTGCTGGATTATTTCGTGCAACTGACATCCATTCGATACTTGTGATTGATAACCTGATGTTTGATTAGTTAACATTTGAGGCTGACATAACAACGTTGTGACTGTTGAACTATCAAATGTTCATCCATGACTTGTGGCTGATAAACTTTCGGTTGTTGAGCGTGGGTCACAAAAGCTTGTTGCTAGTCCCATGATTGTTGGAGCTGAGCTGAAACCATTGGTTGTACCATCTGATAAACGAACTGATTGCTGCATACTCGGCTGTTGTGCCGACACGTGCAACTGGTAATTGGCTGGGTGCTGCAGCTGAAAAGCCATAGTTTGAGGAACTGATGTTTGTGTTGATGGCCAAAATTGACACATAGCTGATTTAGAGAATCTGGCAGACACAAACCGGAACTTCCAGTTTTGCTAGGAGTCCAAGTAGAATTAGAAAATATGATGGATTCTCGGTTTGTAAAAGGGTTTCTTTGTGGGGCAAGACCTTCCCACCCTATAAATATAAAGGGTTGCGGCCGATTGAGGTGAATCATAACACAATCGATCAAATACATTATTTACTTTTATCTCTAAACCCTAAATCTTTTCCAACCCTTTTTTGCTTTCTTCTTTCGTCTCGACGGCGACCGAAGACGTTCTGAGTGGCCTGCTGATCTCAGAACAACCCTAGGCGCATCATCCCTGACGAGGTCCCTCCTGGGGTGGTGATTCTAGGTTTTCCAGCGAAACCCAATAGAACTGGAACTTCCGATTTAGCGCAAGATTTTGCTGAGAGTTGATTCCGACGACCGTGCGATTTAGCACTTGCTGTGTGTTGGCCAGAAAAAGCGTCAACAACTTGTATATGATGGACTCCATCCTGTCCTGAGCAAATTGTTGGATATACTGAAACGGCCGTGCAAATTGAGGAATATGCTGCTGGGTTTGAGTCACATCATGAGAACTAGTCATATTTTGAGGAGTAAACCCAACTGCGGTATCGAAAAAATTCCTTTGTGCTGACGTAACGGCTTGATTAGGAGTCCTCAATGGATAGCAGGCAGGCATCACTGAATTAGCCGATGAAATCGGCTGTTGATAATATGGTCTGATGTTGCCTTGCTGCTGAATTGGGTTGTAAGAAAATTCAGTATTAACCGATGTCAACGGTTGTTGATAATACGAGCCTACATAGTTTTGCTGTTAAGCTATATTGGCAGAGACTGTATTCTTGGCTGCGTTATGCACTGTATTCCTCAAGCCACTGGATAAGTTAATCATTGCTCGATCCACAACTTCACTAAACATCTCCTGGAAGTCAGCTGCATCCGTTGGGAAATTCATTATGGTAATAATTTGATAATCATGTCTCACTAGACGTGCCAAAAGTGTGTTGACGCAAACAATCAAGAGGTGACCTTCACGTACTAACATACGAAATCGGTGCAACCATGGAAACCGGGGCGTGCCAGTCAATTTGACCTGTTAATTGACAAGAGATGAAACCGCAAAATAATAGAGCATATCAGCTAGAATTCCGATTGACTCTACTGGCAGAATCGGCAGAAGCTGTCCGATCTGGTAAATGAGAAATCGGCAAGAGATACCGATTCAGTGCAAAGCTATGATAGATCACGCAACCTAACAAGCTAAGCAGAGCAACACTTGGAATAGATCTAATCGGTTGTGATAAATACGCCGATTACTAAAGCCTTAGATATTTATTCGATAACGGTTGAATAAATCTAAACGAAGCAACAACGATACACAGGTTGCTAAAGCTTAAAAAAAATATTCAGTAAAAGACGGAACTTACAGACAAGCCCTGAGATATGATCACCCTTGACATGCCTGAAGAACTCGTGAAAACAAAATAGTGAAGTCGCCGACAATGAGATTGAAAAGGTGCAATGAAAGTAAAGGTACCAGAAAACGTAGAGTTTGTTTATTTAATCGTGGATCTCTTTTATAATGGATGAGGATATATATTTATATCCTAGACTAATATTTATATCCTAGACTAATGATGACCTCTAGCCGGTTACGCAGTCCAAACTCGCTAAAGAAGAAAAATCTAAACAAAATGGAAATATTAAGATGCCCATGGACTCTTAAGTCTCTAACTCCCCTGTAGAGTCCATGCTCGGATCGCATGCACAACGTGACTGGTATTGACTCTATGTGTGTCTTCGCTTCTTTATTCTAATTATTCTTGTATATATGCACGTAACGTCCTTTTACTTGACAAGCTCCACCTTTCCTTCTTTGTCACTAGCATCTTGCCCGTGCGTTGCTACGGGTAAAAAAAAGTTATACTAAAATACATAGATCGCACCATAAAATAAGAATACTGTGAAGTGACATTTAATCCAAAAAATAAAGTTCCGAAGGGAAGGGGCGTCGTTGGACGACATGCGACGTAGGGAGGTGTAACACCCAGATTTCCAAGAAGTCCGAATGCTTCCATATGTGTGCCCAGGATGTCCACAGAACACATATAGATTACAAATATTGAATCATAGAGAACACAATGCTTGAATAAAATAGTTTACATCAGAATTTAACACAAGACATAGTCTTTCACAAATAACACAGCGGAAGTCTTAATATTATTAAACGTTTCATAACTAGTAGAGCCTCAAGTCCACAGGGACACCGACTGGTTGAACACAGCTAGAAGTACGGCAGATACTCCGGAAATTCAGCAAGCTACTGATCATTCAATGCTCCATCTGTTACCCATCCGGGATTTTGTTGAATAGTTGCAAGTGTAAGTAAACCATCTTACTTAACAAGTATAACCCGGGTTATGCAAGAACAAAAGGCTTGACACGGTTATACTGCATTAGCACTTTCAGTTGTTTCATTTTATTATCATCCAATTTACTACAAATGAGTAGAACCTATGTATGAACCCATTAATAGCAATGTATAAGTGATTATAGAACAAACCAACATCAACCACTATTATCATCTTCTAATAAAAAAGGATCCAAGCCGCTCGTATCCATGAGTACGGCTATCATGATAGATCAACCCTCTGCAGAGGTTTCGCCCTTTACCCACCGGTCACATAAATCCAAAAGAATTTATGTTACGAGGACTTTCACAAAACACCCTAACAAGCACAGTAGCCGTTTTGGTTCAACATAGGCAGCATAACCCAAGGCATCGAGATTGACGTACGCTCAGGGCACAACGTGAGGGGGTCAATGGCGTCCAGAGCGAGAGCGCAATCATCGCAACGTGTGAAGCTGCCGTACATCGGGCGCTTACATCACGGGACTTTGCCTAACGAGACATAGCCAACGGATAAATCCGTCCTCGATGGATCAAACTATACTCTCATGAATGTTCCCCACATACGCCTTTGGGTAACCACTGGCGACCTAGAGACGTACAAGCTAATTATCCAAGACCAGAGCCATTATAGTTCCAACGGCGGCGAACAAGTTCCTGGGTTGTCGCTTTAAGAACCGGACCTTATGGAGAGACATTAGAACAAAGCACGAAGCACATGCTCTAATTCCCTGAACCAATCCTTATAGAGACACTAGAACAAAGCACAAAGCACATGCTCTAGTTTCCCGAACCATGTTGCTAAAAAGCATCTTTTAATCATCATTGAAGTAAACCATTAATTCAATATTAACATAAAAATAAATGTTGGTTGCAGCCTGTAGCAAATACTAACCATAATGCATATAACCCGGGTAAACAAGGATTAAGGTAAAGACTAGGAACGTCCTTAATGTATATCAATATTAGACACATGCATATGAATTGTATGATTAACTGGTGTATAGGTAACAAGGATTGTCCTTGTTATACTTGCCTTCCTTAGTGAACTGCTGCTGCACCTACTCTTTGGGAACGGGATCGTCGGCGAACTCGAACGGCTCATCAACTACTCACATCGATCACCACACAAGCATCCACACATACATGCAAACAAGACATTAATTAGAACAGTACACCAAACATAAACAAAAGATAAAAAGAAGGCTTTAAAGTTACTGTACGCTTCACTACGAACACATGAGCGCGAGAACCACTCAAATCGGAGTTAAAACGGAGAAACTATGCTTAAAACGGGCTCTAGGGGCTTGCTGGTGAAAGTTTTAGGCTTCCAGGGGTGTTTTTAAAAGAAACCAGGGACCTAAAATATAATTTCGTATAAAAACTCGAGGGCTACGGGGTAAAATTGCCATCTAGGATGGCGGGCACTATTTTTCAAAAGGGTAGGGGCTAAACTGAAAGAAAAATGACTTAGTTGTAAATACTTTTGAATAGAGGTGGACCGTGGGTTGATTTTAGAAAAGCAGAGGGGCTATTTTGCAAAACAGGCACGGTGGCGGCTGAGGGCTGACGTCGGCATGACATCACGGTTAACTGCGCCGTGGACCGGCCATGAACCTCGGTTCACGGGTTCACGGTGAACCGGCTCGGTTTAGATCGGTTTTTAGATCTGGCCGTCGGTTTTGAATCCTACGGCTGAGATCAGATCGGGCACTGGGGTCGCCGGAGACGCGGCGGCGCCGCCCACGGTGAGGCGTCGGTCTAGCGTTCTAGGCGCACTTGGAGGAAAAGGAGGGGCGTGGCGCGTTCCTCACCTCCCGGTGATGCTCGACGGCAAGCTCTTGGCGGCAATGCGCGGGCGGAGCGATGGGTAGGCAGCGGCGGCGCTCGGAGCTAGGGTTGCGGCGGCGCTGCGAGCTTGGAGGCGGCTAGGGCTAGGGGTTCGCGGGGAGGGGGTGGCGGCGGCTTTATAGGGCTCGAGGGAGTCCTAGACGTGCGCGCCAAGCCGAGCGGAGGCGGCGCGGCGTCGTGAGCGAGGCGGACTCGAGCTCGACCCCGCGTCGGGCTCGGCCTGTCAGCGGCGCGAGGAGAGGGATGACAGGCGGGCCCCGCTTGCCAGCGGCCGAGAGAGAGGCGCGTGGCTGCGGGAGGAAAAGAGCGCCGACAGGTGGGACCCACTGGTCAGTCGCTGCGGGAGAGAGAGGGCGCAGCTGGGCTGGCGGTGGGCTGCTGCTTGTTGGGCCTCGCGGCTTGCTGGGCTGCGTAGAGGAGAGAAAGAAAGGGGAGAGAAGAAGCTGGGCCGAGCTGGGCTGAAATTTGAGAAGGAAAAAGAGAGAAAAAGAAAAGGTTTTTCTTTTATTCGAACACTCTTTTGAATTCAAATTCAAACTCAAATTTGAATTCAGCAATCAAAAATTAAATGCACCAGCATGAATGCAACAATAATGTTTCTACACCTTATATTTGCTTTTAATTCTCCAAAAATTTTATTTTCCCTACATTTTTCATGGGCACTTGAACATAAAAAGCCAATTAATTACTAAATTCTAAATAGGGCATTTTTAGGGTGTTACAGGAGGGAGGGGTGTCGTAGGGCAACGTACGTCGAAACACGGAGGGACCTTTGTAACACCAAAATTTGTCTCCGTGCTTTTTAGTTGTAGAGATAGAGAAATACATTAAATTTGTGACCAAGCAGAATTGTAACGCAATTAGCAACAATTATAAGGGCTGGAATGCAAAGCAGCATTTAAGACAGCCACACAGGAGGCTTGCGTGGGATGTGCATGTGCACTGTACTGTGGACTCAGTCCATGGGCTTATGGACCAAAGGAAATTCAACTGCGGTCTACGATAAACCGAGTCCATACTAAGGGGTAAGTTTTGATCTAATCTAGACCCACGTCTTAGATCGGATAGCCGCTAGACCTTCTTCTTTCTCTGGTCACAAGCAACGATGAACAGGCCGAAGAACTCCATGAACGTACAGAACTGACCTTCATACTATAACCTTAGATCTGCTTACGCTCCACGGAAATCAGCGGGAAGCAGCAAAATGGAAAGCTCTCGGGAAGGGGATCTCATGTAGGGCATTGAGAAGAGCTGCGATGAAGCGGTTCGGGCGCGAGACGAAGAAAGCGAAGTAGGCTCAGTGTGCTGTACGGTGCAAACCGATGACGACGTGCAAACCGATGTCTAATTCGAATGCTATGAAGATAATCGCACGATCCGCGAGCTGGGTTTTGACAGAAATAGAAACAGATTGCTGTCCGCACACATTCAGAGACTGAATCCGCAAGGTGGGGTTCGGCTGAAGAGTGAAGACGTACCTGGTTCAGTAGACGGGCGTGCCGATCTCGGGATTGAAGAACAGGGGCGGCCGGCGGTCGTCGACTTCGGTGAGGCGTCGCAGCTTCCTCAAACGTCGGTGTCGTCCTGCGAGGCACGGAACGTCCTGGCGATGGAACTCCAGCACGGCAGGCGGACTCTCCTCCGAGGCACGGAAGTTCCTGGCGGCGGAACCCTTGCACGGGCAGCGGACTCTCTCCAGTAGCAGGTCCAAGGTGCACGAGGTGAGCTCGCGCGGGGAGAGGACATGGGGTGAGGCCGGCGTTGTTTGAAAGAACGTGGGAGCTTGCACGCCGCGCACGAGGGGTGGGGGCGACGTACGACGATAGCGCGTGAGGGGAGGGAGGCGACGTACGACGAAAAACGGTTGCGTGAGCAACGGAGGAAAGACGTACTAAGTTTTTGACCCCTTAGGTTCCTTTTAGGAGTAGAGATAACCACCTTGTATATATGGATACACTACTACACATACTCTATTACAGTCGGTTTATAACCCTCTTTACAGCCGGTTTGGGTAGGCGTTTGATTTATAGCTGCTGTGTTGACACCCTTAACATAGCCGGTTCCCAACCGACTGTGATGCTCCTCATCACAGTCAGTTGGGAATAGGAACCGACTATGATAAGGGTGTCCAGGCCAGCATCATCGCGAGCTAAAAAATAGCAAAAACTTTTTTGTAATTAGGAGAGGAACCCCACCGAACAGCCACTCAAGCCCTGCCCTGCCAAGTCGCAAGATTTTTCACACGCTACGCGGTAGCTAGGATTCAAAGAAATGGCCTCCCCCTCACGGGTACCCCCTCTTACCACTACGCTACACAGGTGATTGTGACCATATCACAGTTTCATTCTCCACATATTATACGAACCCAAGTGTAAATGACTTATTTGAGGCCTAAACAAATTCAAATTAAAAACTTGCCAACTATAGAGTTTTGTAACTTTTCAAACACTACAAGTTTTATGTTGTCCGTTTCTCCATTCGTGGTCGTTTGTGAAATTTGAATTTCAAATTTGAATACTTTCAAACTTGGTTTTTGTTGACAATATGAATTCAAATGAAAATGTTGTCAACTACAATGTTTGATAACTTTTCGAGTTTTACAACTTTTATTTTGGTAATTTGTTCATACGATGTAGTGATAATAAAAGTGTTCACTAATCGTACATCTCTATTCTAGTTTCATACCCTAAACTTATATGAGAGATATAGGATTTATAAATACTTTGACTATCACTTCGTCCTATGAACAAATGACCAATATAAAAGTTTTACATCTTGAGAAGTTATACAACTTTGTATTTCAACAATTTTCCATTTGAATATATTTAGGGCTTCAAAATTGTATTTGCCAAGTGTAGAACCGGCTGCGTTGATCAACACAAACGGTTCGTGGCTCCAACCGGCTGCGATGAGTAGCAACGCAGCCGGTTCGTGGCTAGGACCGGCTGCGTTGCCCTCACCCCTTATCACAGTGGGTTGGTAATACAAACCGACTGTGATTGAGCAACGCAGCCGGTTTGTAATCCAACCGGCTGTGATGGCCTTTTACAGCCGGTTGTCTCAAAACCAGCAGTAAAAGGGCGTTTGATTTAGGCGATTCTGTATTTTGATTTAGGCGATTCTGTAGCAGTGATACGTACATCAGTTCTTGCTTACGCCTCCATCGGACCATGAACTGACATCCGTTGTCTAGTCATGTAGCTAGCGGGTCTTGAGAACTTTGGCAATGAGTAATTGGCCTTGGAAACAATCGGTCGTGTAAGAAAAGTATCGTACATGGGTAATCGGTCCTGAGAATAATAGGCACAGAAGAAACCTATCGGCCATTGTTAATCGACCTTGGAAGAGCCCATCAGCTGTGAGAGGTCAACAACCCGCCGATTTGGACTCTGTGGATTCCCTTCCGATTGATATATTCCGATTTCCTTCTTTCCTCTTGCCGATTTCTATAATATTCCAGCCATCGCGCTAATCATATTTTACTAATGAGGATCTTCACGGGTAACTTGAAGCAAACCTTATTAGCTTCTCCTCCTTCACGTGCAAGTTCTCGATCAACTGGCCTCCAGATCCATCGGCAGATACTGCCATTCATGGGAAACCACTGCAAATCATCGGCCATCAACAAACACTGCTATCTATCGACTTCGACTCCATCAGCAAATCGGTCGGTGATGCTGCCCATGGCTCCTGTAGACGCTTGCTGCCGATGGCTCTCTTCTTTTATATAACCACCTCCACATACATGTACGCATTGGTTCCTACTTAATTAATTAATCTGGCCATCACGCACTTTGTTTATTCATCCTTCCTGTTGATTAGCCAAATCGACCTTGCAGACCAGACCTACACGTACCCTATCGGCTGAAAAAAATTATTTGCATACTCCATCAGCATCAATACATTAGCACATTATAATCGACTATTTCCCGATTTGGATTTGCCTGTCAAAATCCGGTGTCAACACAAGTTTTGCCCATAGTGTCTTCCAAAAGTAGCTCACAAACTTGTTGTCACAATCTGAAACAATGGTCTTTGGCATCCCATGCAATCTCACAATTTCCCTGAAAAACAAACTAGCTACGTGGGAAGAATCATCACTTTTATTATAGGGTATGAAATGTGCCATTTTGAGAATCTATCAACAACCACAAAAATTGAATCCCTCCCCTCTTTGTCTTTGGTAAACCCAAGATAAAATCCATGCTAATGTCCTCCTAACGAATGCTAGGAACAGGCGATGGAGTGTATAAACTATAGGGGTTCAGTTTTGACTTAGCTTTGTGGAATGTGGTGCATCGCTGCATGAGTCTTTCAACGTGTCTTCTCATTTTTGACCAATACAAGTGATCAGCCAGCATCTCATAGGTCTTCTCTCTTCCAAAGTGTCCCATCAAACCACCTGAATGTGCTTTCTGCAACAACAAAAGTCTAACAGAACAATTTAGAACACATAATTTGTTAGTTCGAAACAAAAATCCATTGTGCACATGATATTTTTCCCATCCTTTTCCTTCTGTACATTTGACATATGGTTTTGAAAATTTTAGATCAGCAGAGTATAATTCTTTTATGCTTTCAAGTCCCAACACTTTTACCTCAAGTTGATTCAACAAAATATTCTTGTGGGATAAAGCATATGCAGCATGTTATTTTTACCTTTCTTGTATCTCACAACATATGGGAAAGTTTCAATGAATTCAACCCATTTGGTATATCTCCAGTTCAGTCTAGCTTGGCCTTTCAAGTACTTTAAAGCTTCATGGTCTGAATGGATAACAAATTCTTTTGGCCATAAATAATGTTTCCATGTTTCAAGTACTCTTACCAAAGCATATAATTCCTTGTCATACACGGAGTAGTTCAGTTGTGCTCCTCCTAACTTCTCACTAAAGTATGCATTGGGTTTTCCATCTTGCATGAGCACACCACCAGTTCCAATGCCGCTTGCATCACATTCAACCTAAAAGGTTTTTCTGAAATTTGGCAACACAAGTAGAGGTGCTTCCGTCAACCTTTTCTTCAGTTCTTGGAAAGCAATTTCTTGTTGTTCACCCCATTTGAACATAACACCTTTCTTTGTCAACTCATTCAATGGAGCAGCTATGGTGCTGAAATCTTTCACAAATCGTCTATAAAATCCAGCAAGGCCATGGAAACTTCTCACTTGACTTACATTTTCACGAGTTGGCCATTCCTTGATTGCTCTCACCTTGGATTCATCCACTTGAATACCTTGTCCAGAGACAACAAAACCAAGAGACACAACTTGGTCTGTGCAAAAGGTGCACTTCTCAAGGTTAGCAAATAAATTTTCTTTCCTAAGCACATCCAAAACTTGTTGTATGTGCTCAGCATGTTCCTCCATTGTCTTGCTGTAAATTAAGATGTCATCAAAGTAAACCACAACAAATTTTCAAATGAAAGCTCTCAAGACATGGTCATTGTTGATGGTGAATAATTCCAATTGACCATCAACATCTCGGGAGTAAATGAAGGTTTTGCATAAGGTTCCATGTATATTTTACTTTAAACTAACAAGTTCCACAAGTTTTGTGCAAGTTGTAAGTGTAGGGACGACATGTCAGAAAACCGGGCTAGTGCCCGGCCGTCCGGCCCTAGCCCGGCCGGCCGGTCGCCCACCTCGGCCTCCCTGCCATGTCTTCGATCCACGTGCAAGAAACACAGATTAAAGCCATCTTAGACGGGCGATTGAGGTCGGTTCATCCGACAGACCACGGAAGGCCTTGACACGGATCGAGGGGCCTGCCTGTCGGTCCAAATCGACTCCGAGTCAGCAACAGCCAACACAACCGTCACCAGGGCACGATCCAGAGCATTCACGAGCAAAGGCGGTGGATCGGACGCCAGAGGGCGGCTGGCTGGCCCAGCACCGAGGTGGTTTCGGCCCAGCTCCGGATGGCGGTTACTACAGTCCGTTACCATCCCAACCGACCTAGCCATTACTATAAATGGAGACCCCCCCCGACTCAGTCCTCTACACACACTTGAAGGAGCTCTTCTTCCATTTCACTTTTCCGTTTTAAGAGTTAGGATTAGAGTTGGGAGTAGGGTCGAGTCGAGCTTCTGCTTAGAGGTTCCGGAGTTCTCGGAGTTCTGGTAAAGCTCTTGTATCTTTTCCTTTACTTTGAATATTTATCAATATAGTTTTATCTTCTTTATCTTTTGAGTTAACCCTGAGTTATTTACCACTTTTCTTTTACATTCAAGTCCTTGTGGCTTAGTTGCGGTGTAACTTCCTTCTTAGAGTTTATCTTGTCTATCGGGTTTCTTCCTTTACGAGTTTTCTCGCCTAGACTAGAGTGCTCAAGTCAGTATTCTAGGTTGAGGGGGATTTCTCTCGATGGCCTTGAGAGAAATCCTAGTCTCGAGTGCAGGCGTGGTGCCTGGCTTGATTCTAGCTAGAAAGTGTGTTACACCCCACGGTACCATTGTGGTAGGCAGCAGGTGGTGACAGTCCTGTCCGTCCCTCGAAGTCCACCACGTTCGGGTGTCCTCATAACAGTAGTTGCTGGCTGCCGTTGGATCCCCCTCTCATCCCTTTCTGAGATCTTTCCTACTGGCCGTCGAAGTAAGTTCTGGTCTCCCTATAACTAGGTAGTAGTCTAGGCTAAGGCTAGGGTGTGTTTGCTTAAAAGGTTAGAAGTGTCATTAGGAATCGAGTTGCCCTGTCTTCCCAAAACTTTATCCTTTTCCTTTGTCTTAGAGTCTCCTGTGTCGCTGGTAGTTCGCGACCTTCTATCGGCTTGTCTTCCCAACTCACCAGTATCGATCAAGCTTTGCTTGGTCATCCTTATCGGTTAACCCATTTACCCCCACTAGAGATAGTGTGTGATATTACTAGAAGGACTTACCATTCATTCAATCAATATACTTTGCCATTGCTTCCCTGAGGAAATTCACGATACCCTGGAATACTCCAAGGTGAAATGCTACATCGGACTATTCTGTGCGTTTGCAGAATATAATTCTAGAGCCTAAGATATACCATTATGCATTCCTAACATCATCTAACAAGTAACGCTAAGGAGTGCCAACAATCATCAATCTTATGAAAGCACTAGGAGCATTAGTCAAACCAAAAGGCATAACTAAACCATTCATACAACCCAAACTTTGTTTTGAAAGTAGTTTTTCATTCATCTCCAATCTTTTTTCTAATTTGATGGTAATCACTTCGCAAATCAATTTTAGAAAAAGTTATAGCACCACCTAACTCATCAAGCATATCATCTAGACTAGAAATAGGATGACGATAGCAAATTTTAATGTTATTGATCGCTCGGCAATCTACACACATTCTCCATATACCATATTTCTTTGGCACCAAAATTACTTGGACAACACAAAGACTTAAGCTTTCACGCACATAACCTTTATCTAAAAGTGCTTGTACTTTCCTCTGAATTTCCTTTGTTTCTTCCGGATCGGTGTGGTATGGTGGACGATTGGGCAAAGCAGCCCCTAGAATAAGATCAATTTGATGCTTTTTGGTAACTTTCTTTCTTCTTCTTTTTTTGATACTTTTTTTTACAGTACTATAACAAGATGAGATATAACACTTGCACAAAATAAGAACAAAAACAAAAGCAACCAGCAACTACCTTTATAGGATAAAAGTTTACGCAAAGGATAGAATCGGTTTATATTTTCTTTTGTTGGTATTTTTAGAGGTATATGAAAAGGCTCAAAAGGACACACAAAGGATGGTATGATCAACAACTAAACAAAGACTCTAATGGACTATTAGACTGAAACTTAACAAAACTCACAAGAAATTCAGATTGTATCAAATGCTATATATAATAGAATTTTTTTATGGCTATTTGGTGGATAGGACGATGGAACAATATATATGTAGCTAAGGGTAAAAAATCCTACGGTGGCAACAATGGCTCTTCATACCAGATGATACAGATTGTTGTCCCGATCTTCACGGCGTAGGATCTTGGACAAGATTACTAGCTGAAATTCAGCCAAGATAACTTGCTGCAAGCAGCGATAACTAGTGCAACCTGACAAATAAAACTCGAAGCCAACCAACGTCTTTAACAGGCAACCTGAATCGAGGATTTGCTCAACCACACTCTCAATGAACCAACCAACACAACCTGGAATTAATGGACCAGGAGCACCAATTGGGAGCCGATGACGCAGCCGCTTCTGTAATCCCACGGGGAAATTACAAGAGCAAAGGGGTAAAGATCTCGGTCTCTCAATGTTTGTTAGCACACAGCTGAACAAAGGGGGCGTATTTCAATTATCGAAGTCTTAGCAAATAGTTTCTGTACTAGGATTATTTATACTATGAACAACCCTCCTAGTTGGGTGTGAGTGGACTTTAGAGCTTTGGGAGTTATGCAAACTCAAAGGTCTCAACAAACTGAAATCCTGAGGAGCCTTGCGCAGTTATTGGCCTTCCCTGGCAGCCTCTAGTAAAATGACCATTACTTCATAGTGGAGAGTTCAAATAATGATCCGTTTGTTGGGTTGAAAACTAGACTTAATGAAGCTTCCAACCATGTATAACATGCACCATGAATTCTGTCAGATTGGTACAGTTTTGCATGAAAACTTAAAATTCTTCGAGCAGATTCTTGAACTTCTTACACGTCTTAATTAATCTTGTCGAATCGCAAGATTAACAGTTCCAAAATACTCAAAACTTGATGGTATTTGTAAGTAGATTGCATAAGCTTTGCATCAAGTATTTATCCACCTTCATAGCTTTCGGGAATCAAGAGAAAAGTACTCGGATGTACTCAGCTTTTAATGGCTAAAAGTACTCGGCTGAGTTGTTTCTGCATGAGTAAACCTGAGAACAATCAAAACACAACATTTGGGTAGTATAAAATTCTCATGCATGTTGAAGTTAATTTCAGCTAGGAGTGAAGTCCCCTGTTGCTATAACATTTTAGCTTTTACGGTGGGCATCTAATCATGTAGCATTTAAATGTATTTCATTCACTGCATGTACCTTGATCTCCATGATAACTGGACCCTTGGAGCTCCTCTTCGGCGAAGATGACAAGAAAATCGCCAGCATACACATCGGAGTCCTTACCTACAAGGCGGCCAAAAAAATAAATCTGGGTAAGCTTTTGCATCAATCCTGTCCTATTTTTTTATGCAATCAATTCTGTTTGTCAATGATACCAAGAAAATTTCCACTAAGAAAATGGATTTTTAAATTGCTTAATGAAGAAGGGATCTGGCAAACTCTGCTTAGAAATAAATACCTAAGCTCAAAAACCCTCTCCCAAGTAGCCGCAAAAAGAAATGATTCACATTTCCGGAAAGGTCTAATGAAGATTAAAAATCAAGTACTAGGGTATGGTTCCTTCAATGTTAAAGATGGAACCCAAACTAGATTTTGGGAGGATACATGGGTTGTATCTCAACCATTGAAAACTCTGTATCCTGGACTCTATAATATTGTGAATCAGCCACATTCTACGGTGAGTAATGTTATGAGGACTACACCCCTACACATCTATTTTAGAAGAGCATTAGTGGGAGATCATCTATCAAATTGGCATAATCTAGTAGCCAAGATTGCTCATGTTGACTTACGTAATGAGAGAGATACCTTCATTTGGAGTCTGACTAAAAGCGGACAATATTCTGTTCGATCCATGTATACTTACATGATGGATCTTAATTCTGCATTCTCCCATAAATTGATATGGAAATTAAAAATTCCACTAAAGATCAAAATTTTTTTGTGGTACCTTCAAAAAGGTGTAATTCTCACTAAAGATAATCTTACAAAACGCAATTGGAGTGGAAGCCAAAAGTGTTGTTTCTGCAATTGCAATGAGACAATTGAACATTTGTTCTTTGACTGCCAAAATGCAAAAAATATTTGGCGGATTATCACCATGGCTACTGGATTATCATGTCCTCGCTCTGTAACCCATATGTTGGGGAGTTGGTTGGCGGGAAAAATCTAGATGAGAGGAAATATATTTTAGTGGGGGCGGCAGCCTTATGTTGGGCTATATGGCGTTGTCGGAATAATGTAATTTTTGATAATGTCAACTATATTTCCTTTTTGCAGGCTGTTTTCAGGGGGACATGCTGGCTCCAATTTTGGGTTTTGTTGCAGCGTGATGGGACAAAGGAAAAGCTCCATTCGGCGAGCCTTGCTATGGAGATCATTGCCATGGAGGTCTTCGCAAGAGGCGGATGGAAATTCAATAATAGACTTTGTTCTTGATTTTTGTCCCTTTGATCTCAGCCAGGGAGCTGAAGAAATGTAATAAGCTTAAACATCAAACGTTGTGTGCGGAACCGCAGAGGTGGGAAATATTGATTTCCATTGTCTAAAAATGTTGGAAAAAAATGTAGCAGACATATACATGCTCTTCCAGTTGTAACGATTTAAAGTGCATGTGAACAGGTAGTTAATACACTCAACTTATTTGAAGAACTGCAGTAGTAGTGCTAGATGGCAGCGTGTCACCCATGGCAGCGTGCCGGATGGAGTGCAACAGCGGCGGTGGGTGGAGCAGTGCACGGCGGTGGCTCGAGATCAATTCGAGGCGGCGGAGATCGATTCAAAGGGGCCGCAACAAATAGGTTGTTTTTGTTTTGGCTGATGGTTGTTGATTTTAATCTTGAATCCTCTCTGGTGTTTGCTGCCTTCGTATATGGATTGAGCCATGCATGTTATTCCTGTGTCCGGGTTGAATCATGTCCTTGCTGTGTCTGGATCGAATCAAAGATGTTGCTGTGTTGTTGTGCTTTTGCCGTCTTCATATCAGATTCAGATAGCAGGGGCGTCCGTTAGTACGCAAGCTTGACCGAAACAAAGACCTTTCTGACAGGTGGGTTCACCGTCCGTGCGACGTACGAAAAAAAAAGAGACAAAAACCTTATGTGTTTTAAGAGTACGTAAAGATATAGATAAATATAGATATAGATATAAATAATTAGGAATTTTTTAACACCGAACTATCAAAACCGTTTGTTTCAAGCTTGTCCAATTTTAAAAGATGGTTTGTGCAAAACAAATTATATTACCTTTAAACTATATCCTTCAGTCGATTTTCAACCTCCATCATAGCTAAACTAGTGGCTCATGAGCATAGTGTTGTTTGTGTTCATGAGCCGCATCGCGACCACCATCTTTGTGCGTCCTTGCCATTCCCAAACACCAGCGATGGAGACTAAAGTCGTAGGGATCTATGGTGTGGCTGAGCACAAGCGCTTAGGAGCCACGCGTCGAGAGCACCGAATCCGAGGCCGTTGCGGAGACGCGTACCTAGTAACCAGTATCCATGGACAAGGAGTATATGGATAGCGGCGATAAGGAGGAGACGGTGGTCGTATGTGTCACCATCACCATGTGCGGGAGTGAGGGAGTCCGTCGTGGGTGGAGGTTAAAAATTGAGCGAATGTCATAATTTAAGGGTGGTGTAAAATAGACTTTTATTGCACAAACCAGCTTTGAAGCCAGAGAAGGTTGAGAAGCAAACGGTTTTGTTAATTTAAGGTTGAAAAGATTTCTAGTTTTGTATATCGAGGTGGTTGAAAATTGTTGAAAATCAGACGAGTGTAATAGTTAAAGGTTGTGAAATGCACTTTTTTAGGCAATCGGCAAAGGGACTCCCTACCTATTTTTTATATTTATAAACAATTATATGTACAGGTTACAGGGCTCCAGGCCCAAGCATAAAAAGAAGAAACATTTAGAAACTACTCAGATAAACAAAAATATAATCCTTGATACCATCAACAAAGCTTCTATACCACCAAGCAAGAGAAAGGGACCCATCCTCAAAGATTATATTATTTCGATGAGTCCACAAAGACTAGATCGCTATGATGAATACATCTCTGAAAATAACTGAACAAAAATTCTCTTGCTCGCAGCATCATAGTTTGAAAATCCAGAGAAGTATCCCAATGAATAATTAGGAATGTCCAACAAGCATCAGAGAAAGGACAATCAAAGAACAGATGCTGAATATCTTCCTCTACTTTCTCCACACACAAAACACAACAATTTGGCGAACTGAGCCTAGATCAGTTGGTTGGGTTCTTTGTGGTGGAACCTACCCACCAAGGTTCAAATCCTGGTGCTCGCATTTTTCTGGATTTATTCCGGGATTTACCGGCGCTATACATTTGGTGGTAGGCGACGCCTCGGTCGATAGTGAGGCGCCTGTGGTGACTTCTTGAATCTCAAGATCTGCCGGCTCAGTCCTTCGGAGGTGCTCATAGGGGTAGAGTTTGCGTACGTGTGATCACAAGGGTGAGTGTGCGTGCGTGCGAGTGTCTACGTTGTACTATGTAATCTAAAAAAACACAACAATTTGAGTGTTGATGCATATTTTTCGTCCTCTAGTAAGAAGAAGAATTTGTGAGTATGCTGGGCTCTGGAATTCCACGACCATTTGTAAATAACGGATGTAGGATAGGTTCACGAAGACATTGGTAAGCCATGTGGCTCTGAAAAACTGTCGACCCCAAATATAATTCCAAACATCATTTTTTTTCTAGGTTCGGATGCAAACCATCGTTTTCTCCTCTAAGCTGGGCCAGCTAACTTGATTGCACTTTTTTCAATATATGTTTACATATAAATAGGCCTAACTTTGCAAGTGACCTGTTTTTATTCTTCTTCAAATAAACCTATTTTACTTCCGAAATATACTCCTTCCGATTTCATAAAAAAGCATAAGATTTTAGACATAATCTTGCATACTCCTCGGTACCAAGGACTAAGGTCGTCCCCAACGGGGCTATTTGAGCTGCCGATTTGAATGCTGACTTCGCTGATCGATGTGGAGTAGGAAAAGGAATAGAGATAGTATTCTCTAGTGACGAAGAAGTTGGTGGGCTATTTCATGCGCCCCAAAAGCTGACAGACGAGAAGGCGGAGATAGAAGAGCTTGTAGTATTTTTATTCGTTTCTTTGCTCTACATCAGCTAGGTATTTGGTTCTGCAGTCGGCCATGCCCTAAGGAGAGATTGATTAGGTTGGTTTTGGGTACATATCTCCTACTTTTCCCATAGATTCGTGTAGTACTAGAGTTGTGTTTGTCTACTGCCTCTAGTCAACGGATGGTCACAGCCAGATTCTTTTGACCATGGGGAGAAATTAAAAAAGTAGCTTACCAATCGGAGAGGCACATTATTATTATTATTAGAATTTCTTCTTATGAAAAAGCGAGCAGCCTATCTGGTGAGTACATCTGTCCACAACAGCGAAATTTTTTTTACTCTCCGATTTAAATTTTCTTATATCTAGAACCAATGCCATCTCGGTAACAAAGTTTCTTGTTCCTAACCATGTGTTGGTTATATTGTTCGATTGTGTTTAGCTACTTTCATATAAATTATATCATGGATTGTTGATGCATTCTCTGAAATTTTCATCCTTTTCCCTATCTCTTGCATTTCCTTGTTACATTCTCTTGAGCTGCTCTATATATGTTGCAATTGTTGTGAAAGTGAATAAATTCTAAAAAATGGATGGATATGGGACGATCAAGTGAATTAGAGAATTATTATGAGGACTAAAATTTATTTGGATTATGGTTGTATTATGCTCTTGGTCAAGTGTTTGAGCTGAAACTGAATATTTTGAGTATTGGAATATATCATTCATATAGCCTGCAGCAATCAAATAAAATTGTCAAATGGTATATCATAGAATCACATCTTTGGGCTGCTCAAAGGAATTAATTGAATTGATAGATGTTGGATTGTGACACACCAATGATTTGAATGCCTCATGTTTGGTATATGAAAGAAAATGAAAGGCTAACTTGATAATTGGCTTTGGAGGAATTTATTTGAGAACCTATCTTTTGATGACCAAGGTCTGAATAATACATATCCAAGTGGTCATTTTCAGTTCAACAAATAGAAATAATTTCCATGGTGGTGCTTTGCTGCAAATTATTTGCAATTGGAGGTATCAACATTGCCTATGTGCTCAACCTTTTAATTTAGTTTGATAGCCAATGTGACATGCTCTTCCACTTTGATCTTGTTGCCTAGCAAAATGATTCATCATGATCACAATTGAAGTTAATGGCTGCTGAAAATATGCTCAGTGCAAAAGTGAACTTGTGCTTTGAAAGGATCAAGATGCCTAAGAGGGTGGGGGGGGGGGGGTAAATTAGGCTTCTACAAAAATTTATGTAATAAAACAGCCCTATGCAATAAGCCAATTCACCCCATATGCCTACAAGTGTGGTTTGTGCCTAACTAGTGTTGAAAAGAGTTTTGCAACCAAGTTCCAATTCTACTCTAACATGGCAAGTCTAGGAATTGAAATGCGGAAAGTAAACTTGCTCAAAGTAAAGAGAAGAGTAGGAAGCCGATTTTTCCCGAGGTATCGAGGAGTCGGCAACTCCCCCCTAGTCCTCGTTGGAGCACCCGCGCAAGGGTATAGCTCCCCCTTGATCCGCGCAAGGATCAAGTGCTCTCGTAGGGGATATCCATTTCCCACTCCGGGACGGCGGATTCCCAAACCGTGTACACCTTCTTGGGGCTTCACACAATCTCCACGTGAGCTCCCAAGATCAACACCAACAAGCCGTCTAGGTGATGCCGAATCACCAAGAGTAACAAGCCAAAGATCTTCACTTGACCTAGACTAGACCAAGAGCTAGATGAATGCACACTTGCTACTCTCAAGCACTAAAGAGAGTCCTTAATCTTCACAATACCAAGAACACCAATCAATCCAAGTGTCTGTCTTGCCCTCAAACACTCCCCAACAACAGCTAGATGAACAGTGAAACTCGTGTGGCAAGGGAGTCTCAAATGAGTGAGTGAAAGGGTATAAATAGCCCCCACTCAAAATCCAACCGTTATGCAATTCGCAGAGCCGTCGACTAATTCAGTGGTCACACCGTCGAATCAGTCGATGCCCGCTTTCCATTCAAACTTTGAATAGTGCAACGGCTAGTTTCCTCATCGACTATTTCGACGCTTGCACCGTCGAACCAGTCGATGCTACCTAGAGGCATGCGCCACAAAATCTTCACAAAGATCAGAGAACATCGACTCATTCGACACTACTCCCATCGAATCAGTCGATGCAACTCAGAGCCATGCACTCTGGGGTCTTCACATCTTCATGCACCATCGACTAATTCGATGGAGTAGACCGTCGAATCAGTCGACGCTACACAGAACACTGCACCACCATCTGGGTGGAACTGAGGGCCGTCGACTAATTCGATGGTCACACCATCGAATCAGTCGACGCGACTCAGGAAGCTACGCCAGTGTTTGTGTGAGAAAACCAGGGGCCATCGACTAATTCGATGGTGCCTTAGCACCCCGTCGAAATAGTCGATGCCTCTGAGTTTTGTGTTGTCTTCTTCTCTTTTGAGATCGAAACTCGTCCAATTCAACTTCTTTGAGTTTCTTAACTTCTCAAAGGCTTCAATGCAGCTACCTAGCACTAGATTTCACAAGGGTGCTCCACACCTAACTTCTAGTCTTGCCTAGGTCAAGCTACCAATCCTCGACCCCTCTTTATAGTACGGCCAAAGGAAAACAAAGACCTAAACTACTCTAAGTGCCTCTCATCATCCAAACGGCACTTAGAACTAGCTTATCCTTAATCTTCGAGCATATCCTTTGCGCCAATACAATCATTCTCAAATGATGGGGGCCAAGAATACCATGAAAGCCCATCATTGCACTAACTTAAACTTTATCTCTACAAAACACTTGTTAGTCGCAATGATTATATTGTCATTAATCACCAAAACCGAATTAGGGGCCTAGATGCTCTTTCAATCTCCCCCTTTTCGGTGATTGATGACAACACAACCTCTAAAAGGATATGAGAGAAGTAAAAAGAGGTAAAAGGCGATAAGTAAACTTGAATTGCATGAACTAATGAAAGATAGCGGAAGCAAAACACATAGTTCATACAAGACAAGACGAGCACAAGCGCAAAAAGGATAAGGAAAATAAGACATAAGCGCACAAGAGATGTGAGAGACACGACATGAGATATTTATATAGCAAAAGCACATGTCAATCACAAGAGTTTTGGATAGCATAGAGCAACTCAAAAGGGCATCATACATATAAACAAGTGCACAAAAGAAATATGATGCATGAGTTCACACAAAGATCCAAAAGCCTATGCTACCCAAGCTCCCCCTATCTCACATATCACACTCTCTCCCCCTTTGGCGACAAGCACCAGAAACTAAACGTCGGAAGCCGGAGGAGTGCTCGAAGGTGGATCCTGAGACTCTGTAGAGGGAGGAGCTGACACAGAAGACTGCTGAAACATGGTGACAAAGCGAAGCTGGGCTTGATGAGCAGCACTGATGAGATCTATCGGAGGAGTCGAGGTGGTGACAGGAGGAGTCGGAGCACCGGTGATCTCGGAGTAGCTCGCCTCAAGCTGACTGGACTCTGTAGTAGTGATAGGAGCTGCCTCAGTCATCACTGCAGTCACGGGAGGGGAGCTCACAAACTGACTCACAAACGGAGACGTCGGAGACTGAAAGGATGTGGAAACCTCTGGTACTGGTGTGACATCCCTGATGTTAGTACTCTAAAAACACAATCAAAACAGGATTAAGGGTAGCAATGGTGGAAGCACACAAAATATGATCAAAGTTCGAAATTTAAATTCAAACAAAGGCCTTTTTGACACCCAACTGAAATCTCAAGAATTTTGTACTAAACTTAAAAATCTCCAAAAATAAAACTTGTTTTTCATCACAAATAAGGCCTAGTAACTGTTGGAAACTTTTTCAAATTTTGCAGTTGAGCCCCTCAAAAACTCGAAAAACCGTGCTGAATGCCTGTTCAAAAATGGCCTGTTTGAGCTTGAAAAATTTGAAATTTCTGGTTCACCCCAAAAAGAAAGTTGTGTCCCACATTTCAAACTCCAACTTTTGATGCTCCACGGGCGTCGCGACAAGCGCTCTGTCCAGGTCGACGGTGGCCGCCAGCGGCCGCCACGTGGCCGGCGAGCGGCGGCGACCTCGCCGAGCCGGCCAGAGCAGCGGCAGCAGCATCCCACTTCCCCGCGCACACGCCAGCGCCCACGCCTGGTCTTTTCCCGCGGTCTGTTGACGTCGTCGCGCGGCGCGCCATCATGGCGGCAGAGCCCACCATTGGCCGCGGCGGCGCACGCCGAGCCAAGCTCCTCAGCGACTGATTCGAGCCCGCTTGACGCCAAACCAGCAGCGCAAGAGGATCTTCACTCATCCATGCCGCGATCTTCCTCCCCCAACCCGCGGCCGCGCTCTGCCCGAGCTGTCAGTGCCATCAATGGCGGCTCCGACAGCCCGAGCTCACGTGCACGACACCCCCGAGATGCCCAGCCCTCGCTAGCTGCCCCAAACCGCTGCAAGGCGACTCTCATTTCCATCCTCGCCCAGCGCCTTGCCTTTCTCCTCCTCACGCTTCCTCGCCCCTTCTTCCACCTCCAGCCGCCGTGACCCGAGCTTGAGCTCGTGCTGTTGCGGGCCGAAATTCCCCTTGCTCCCCCCATGAATCTCCAATCCACTGCACCCATAGCTCACCCACTCTCTTAGCTAGCCTCTCGAACCTTTCCCAACCAAAACCGAGCACTACTCGCCGGAAATCGAAGAGATTTCTCACCGTTGCTCCATTTCCGCCCCCGAGCTCCACCTCCACGCCGAGCCCCATCTTCCGGTCATCCCCGTCGCCGCCAAGTACCTCGACGAGGTCCGTCTCACTCCGGTGAAGCTTTCAAGCCACTCCGCGCCTCGTCTCGACCCCCGTAGCCGGCTATCGACGTCGCCGGAGCAAGCCGCTTCGCCGCTCACCGTCGACGAGCCTCGCCACTGCACCACCGGCCTCGAGACCTACCCCAAACGACTCGCGGTGAGCCCCTCATCTTTTCGCCCCAACTTTCCCCGCGCTAGTTCGCCGTCTCCTCGCCGGCGTAACAACGCCGACGAGCCAAGGACCGAGATGCGTTCCCTTTTTTAGTTCTAGGGTCCTCTGTGTCAATTTCAGGGACTTGTTCGTGAGAGTTTAAAAGGTTTAGGGTCCCCGGCGTAAAAGAGATTCTTAAACATAGATCCATTTTTCTGAGATCTTGTAAATTCCACTAAAAATCATAGAAAAATCAGCAAAATGCACAAAAATACTCCCTGGACTCGTGAGATTGTAAACTCCAATCTCATGTTAGCATGTATACACTTTTGATGAATAGTTTTTGAATTAAAATTCAAACTCAGTTTTTAGAATCTTGTGCACCAGTTCAAATCCTGAGCTCTTCTGGAGCTGAACTTTGGATATGTTGCTTGTCATGCCTTTAGACGCTTTGTGTCCAAAACCTAACAATATGGACTGTAGCTTTAGTTATGAGTTATTTTGTGATTCCTGTTCTAGTTTGGTTCTGCAATTATTAAAACTAATCCATGCAGCCAAAAATCACCATCTTTCACCAGAGGTCTAGGAACTTGTTGGCACATGTGGTAGAATTGCTAAACTTAATTTTTGACCCTGTTTAGGCTCCCAATAAATAGATGTTGGTTTTCAGATAGAAAATTATTGAGGGCTGTCCAAGTGTTACTTTTGGCCACCACTTGGCCAGAGCCTTTCTGTCACTCATGTATAGCTCTGGTAAAGAAATCTCCTGTTTTGGAAGTAGTTTTGATTTTATATGAATTTATCTTATTTCCTAGGACAGCAACTTGTTCTATTTTTAATAAATTCTGTGTAGCTCAGTTTTAGCTAAATTTTGGAGTGAACCTAATTCTTATACTCCAGTAGCTGTCATAAAGTTTGTGGATAAAAAGGACGCACAGAAACAGAGAAACAAAAATGAGAAGAAACTAGAGTAAAATTGAGTTTTATAAAAAGAAATAGAACACTTTGATAATTAATTAAATGTGGAGCATGTGAAATCTAAGTTCCAGAACTGCACCCTTGCTTAAAAATAATAATGTGAACTGTTGTATATGTGTACACAATCACCATCATGAAGGCATACAAATTTCCACACACCTCCTCTAATTTTGTGAAGGAGAAAATAGGTCACTAGTATGTCTAGGTGAATATGGCCTTCAAGACCTTGCATTTAGATCACTTAGGCAGCCACCTTAAAGTTGTGCATCTCATGTAGAAGGCGCTCTCGCTGACGGCACCTACAACCTCGTCCCCGTCAATGAAGAAGAAGTCCCCGAGGGTGGTGCCGACGTCGTCGTGATCGACCAGGAGCCTGACAGTGGATTAGCTCAAGAAGGCAAGCCCTGGAGCATAACCTAACTTTTGATTCATGCAACTATGAATTTATTATGCTTGTGCATTTACGTTCTAGGTGTTGTATGAATACCCTAGTTGTATGATTCTAGTACCTATGACTTGAAATACTAGCATGATAGGATCGGTAGAGCAATGACTTCAGGACCGTTACAAGTCGAGTGATTTCCTGTCACTCGCGAGATATAGGAGTTGCTTGTCTTTACTTATGTTGGAACCATAAGGATGGACGGGCGGGAGGGTATATGTAGATCTCCCGTCCGTGTATGATAAATGGATTAAGGTCAAAAACGTGTGGTTCTGTGTGTCAAGTTTTTGAACGTACCACATGCATGCCGACCTATGGGAATCGGTAAGCCCGGTACCAGATCGAAGCAGCTAGGACCGATAGCCATCTCTCCTCGGAAACATTTTGTTTCCCTTGCTGTACACATGTGGATATATGCGTGATGCCGTGAGTGAAGCGGTAAACCTTTATCCTAAGGGAATGGACCCGGCGCCGAATTGTGGATGGATGGGAAATGTTGGGTAGTGCTTGTGCCTTTTACATCAAGCATTATCCGTGTGTGTTGGGTTTCCCCTGACCAGGTAGCAAAATTCGGTTCGAACTGTCCGCTTCTCGCGGTTAATGAGACTGCTTGACCGCTGTGCTGCATTGAGTAACAAGTGGAACTATGAGGATGATGAACCTATTGTATGTACTAAATTGTTTTGCACCACTTGTATGCTTAGAGAGGATGCTAATCTAGAATGGTTAACTCTACTAGAATTTGATGCTAAAATCATGAAAGTAAGGATCCACTCTTAGTAGCTTTCTGGCAAAACAAACCCACCAGCCAAAAGTCTCTCATGTCTAGAAGTCGGTGATGTAGTTTTCACCCGACGGGTAAGCCTTGCTGAGTATTAGTATACTCAGCCTTGCTTGTGGCTATTTATTTCAGGTACTGTTATAGATGTGGCAGTTGATTCCATCACTTGGCCTACCCAGGTTCCTCCTGGCTGGCATGTCGAGTGGGTTCCGTCCTCTGCCGAGGATCGGGAGGTTTAGCACCATGGCCGACTTCATCGTGGTGTTGCTATGTATCGTCGTTAGTTTAATTTCCGCTGCAATGAACTCTCGTACTATGATTTGAAATTCGAACATGGTTTGTAATAACTTCTTGATACTATTTATGTATGTTGAATTTGTGGAATGTTGTAATTGCTGGGACTCACCTTCGCGTGGGCGCGCGTGTTGTTTCGATCGTGAAAGTACGTGGTTAATCGGGTATAATCCGACGGCGCTCCAGCTTATTGCGGATTAAGTGCCTGACTGCTTGAATAGTGGTCCCGGGGTACTTAACTTGGAATAATTTCAGAGTGGTCCGCCATAGCTGGCATCAGAGCCGAAACATGCGCACCAGAGAGAGCAACAGACCCTAAATAAATATTTTTGAATTAAACTTGCCAACTCTTGCTTCCGCCGCGCACTTGCGATGGAATGTTATCCATAGGACCGCTAAGGATGATATATAGAGCGTGAAGCCTATGTGGGTTAAGGGATCACGATATGATAGGTGACTAATTATATATTATACTGAATCCCAGCATATTTCATTCTGTCATTTACTTTACGCAATGGTGGGCGCAAGGTACGACGATTGCTGTAACGTACCACGGCACTATATGAAAATATAGTGGCGGCACATAGTCAATACGCTGTGATGGCGTATGAAACTAGAATAGCATGGTGGGCGCAAGGTATGTCGATTGCTGTAGCGTACCACGACATCATATGCAAATATGATGGCGGCACAAAGTCAATACGCTATTTCATGAGCGTGTGAAATTGTCAATATGTTGCCTTGGTGACATATGAAGCATTGCCCGTTCAATGTTGAACGTTCGGGTGCCACCTCTATAGTGGGTGGTAATGTATGCAAACACTTTCGTGAGTGCTGGCACGAAAGGTTGATTATATACGTTTTGGAATAGAATTTTCTGCAGGTACACTAACCACGATTCCGTAAGATAAACGGTTAGAAAAGTTCGACTAGTTAATATAGGGAGAGACGGATATTGCCTAGCCACCGGCACTAACTTCGTAGGCCAAAAGTTTATTGGCACGTGTGTTGGTGAGAACAAATATGCCGCTGATGCATTGCAATTCACTGAAATTTTATTGAACCTTAATGCACGACCATTGAACTACCCGTCATCAAAATTTGAATAAACAACCGGAAATTGTGCCGAAACTCTGCCGAAAACAGTCTGTTTGCATCGTTAATTCGAACCCGAAAACCTTGTCAAATTAAAAAGTGTTCAACATGAAAGTTGTCATAAATGTTATCTAGTTTGTGCTGTGGAAATTTCAACAAATTTGGTTCAGTAGAATAAGAGTTATGCTTAAAATGGTAACCCCCTGTCTGCTGGAAATTTCTGGGAACAGTGAGTTGAAAATTGAATTTTTACATCTTCTAAACGACGGTTCCAGCTCAAACCTTCAACATGAAACTTGTTTGAAATTACTCAAAAAATGTTATTGCCAAATTTAGGAATTTTTGGGTTTGTAGATGTTGAGTTTTAAATTTTTACTACACTGTCCAGAAACTATTTTCTTGGCGCTAACCGGTTCTCACACTTGACCTTTTTTTTCAGATGGACGGCCACGCTGACCTTGCTAGCTACCCCAATGACGTCTCCTTCTCGGACTGTCTTGGATGGGAAGGTTTTCCTAGCATCCTTTGGTCCGTGTTGCAGGCGCTTGATTACCCAACCCCGCCACAATATGAGAGAACCATCCTCCGTGACCGTGGCGTGACTCGATCCCGAGTGCGTTTGGTGGTGCACCGCCACTCACCGTGTCTCAGCTCTCCCACATGGAGTGTGGAAGTCCATGGGCATCATATGGAGACCACTTGTGAGATAGCTGCTCTCAATGGGATCAGCTCCTTCTGCGCCCAGAACCAGGACCTTGTGGAGCATCAGCTTCTTGGGCTGTTTCCACCGGCCCAGTCGGACAACGCTCATTGGATGAGGCGCTATCTCAGTTCACCTTTGAGGGTGGTGGAGAACCCCGTCACTGCAGCTGCACTCTTGATGAGATGGATCCGGGCTTATCACCGGCTGCAGGCACTTTTGGGGCGGTCACAAAATGAAGCACTTAACCTTGCCATTAACATGTTTGTTCGTGCTCGTGACCTTGGAGTAGAGAGGACCTCTTTGTCCATAGAGGTGAGTACCAGGGACGCCATGATTGTAGATTTGGAGAGGCAATTAACCGACCTCCACATAGCACACAACAATGTCCACAACGAGCTGACCCAAACAAGGGATTGATATTGTTTTGGGGGCAAATTGGATGACTCAACATAAGGTTGTACTAGATGTTGCTGAAAGAGTTGTGGAAATAAACTCGCCTACACATGGCCCTAGTGCACTATATCTGCCACATCGGGAATGTGCCAATACTTGTGCTTACACCATGGTTGAAACACAACTAAAAGACATTCCGGTGGTATGTGAGTATGCCGATGTTTTTCCGGATGACTTACCTGGGATGCCGCCGGATAGGGATATTGAATTTGTGATTGAACTCCAACCTGGCACAACACCTATATCAAAGAGACCCTATAGGATGCCACCCAATGAATTGGCTGAATTAAACATTCAACTCTAAGAACTACTAGACAAGGGTTTCATCCGTCCTATTGTGTCACCATGGGGTTGTCCAGCTATCTTTGTGAAGAAGAAGGATCATTCCTTAAGGTTGTGTATTGATTACCGGCCTCTTAATGCGGTGACCATCAAAAACAAGTATCCACTTCCCCGCATTGATGTCCTTTTTGATCAACTAGCTGGCGCCAGAGTGTTCTCTAAGATTAATCTTCGCTCTGGCTATCACCAAATAAAGATTCGACCTTGTGACATTCCGAAGACTGCCTTTTCCACCCGCTACGGACTTTATGAATTCTTGGTCATGTCATTTGGGCTCACGAATGCCCCAGCCTACTTCATGTATCTCATGAATTCGGTTTTCATGTCCGAGCTCGACAAGTTCGTGGTGGTTTTCATTGATGACATTCTCATATATTCCAATAATGAGGAAGAGCATGCCGAGCACCTTCGCATTGTTCTTCAAAGATTGAGGGACCATCAACTCTACGCCAAGTTCTCAAAATGTGAATGCCGTGAGTGAAGCGGTAAACCTTTATCCTATGGGAATGGACCCGGCGCCGAATTGTGGATCGATGGGAAAGGTTGGGTAGTGCTTGTGCCTTTTACAGCAAGCATTATCCGTGTGTGTTGGGTTTCCCCTGGCCAGGTAGCAAAATTTGGTTCGAACTGTCCGCTTCTCGCGGTTAATGAGACTGCTTGACCGCTGTGCTGCATTGAGTAACAAGTGGAACTATGAGGATGATGAACCTGTTGTATGTACTAAATTGTTTTGCACCACTTGTATGCTTGGAGAGGATGCTAATCTAGAATGGTTAACTCTACTAGAATTTGATGCTAAAATCATGAAAGTAAGGATCCACTCTTAGTAGCTTTCTGGCAAAACAAACCCACCAGCCAAAAGCCTCTCATGTCTAGAAGTCGGTGATGTAGTTTTCACCCGACGGGTAAGCCTTGCTGAGTATTAGTATACTCAGCCTTGCTTGTGGCTATTTATTTCAGGTACTACTTTGGATGAGGCGGTGAATTCCGTCACTTGGCCTACCCAGGTTCCTCCTAGGTGGCACGTCGAGTGGGTTACGTCCTCTGCCGAGGATCGGGAGGAGTAGCACCATGGCCGGCTTCATTATGGTGTTGCTATGTATTGTCGTTAGTTTAATTTCGGCTGCATTGAACTCTCGCACTTTTATTCAAAATTCAGACTTGGTTTGTAATAACATTGATGAGACTATTTATGTAAGTTGAATTTGTGGAATGTTGTAATTTCTGGGACTCACCTTCGCGTGGGCGCACGTGTTGTTTCGATCGTGAAAGTACGTGGTTAATCGGGTATAATCCGACGGCGCTCCAGCTTATTCTGGATTAAGTGCCTGACTGCTTGAATAGTGGTCCCGGGGTACTTAACTTGGAATAATTTCAGAGTGGTCCGCCACAACTGGTGTCTCGGACGTCACAGGAGGAGAAACAGCCATATATGGACTCGGAGGTCGGAGCGGACTGAACTGAGCCATGGGTCGAAGAGGACTGAAAGCTGGAAGAGGTGGTGGTGCAAACGACCCAGGCACAGGCTGACCAAGCTGAGGAGGAGTAGGATATCCAGCCATAGGGACAGCAGGCAGAGGAACCTGAGGAGGCTGAACGTCGGTAGCCTGGTAGAGGTACTGGAGCTGAAACTAAAACATCTTAGACTGCCGGCACTGCTGCTCAACGAGAAACTGGAAGCGCTCCTCTGCACGCTGCTCTCTCTGCTCTTCCCTAGCATTGGTAGCAATGAGTAACTCGGCAAGCAGACGAACAGTGGTTGTCAGCTGACTGAGCTCAGATGAAGCGGCTGGAGCTGGAGTGGGCTCTGCTGGGTCAGCTGAAGGTCCCTCAGACTCTGGAGGAGCAGAACCTAATCCATCGGTCTCTGCATCATGAGCACATGGTGGCATCGGAGGCACGGGGACATACTCCTCATCAGTAGACTCATCCTCTGAACTAGGGATCATTTGAACGCCCTCTAGGTCTGCATCGTGCTCGGCCTTCCTCAACTCCTTGTCCTGAGCGGCAAACTCTGCACGCTGCTCAGGAGTGAACTGCTGCTCAGCAGCCACAAGAGCTCTCTGGCGTCGATGCTTGTCACCAATCTTCACTGGTCTGTAGTCAGGGAACGTGGTCTTTGACTTGGACCACTCCCCAATAGAGTCCATGAAGAGGCCTGCCCCAGATTCCCTGTTGTGGCGACCAATACTACTGGCCAAGATGTAGGAGATGATATGTGAATATGGCATGAACTGACCCATCCTGATACTGTCAGTGATCACATCCTCAATCTCACAAAGCAGAAAGTCAACCAAGTCGAACTGCTGCTGCCTGAGAATGTTACCAAGAGTCCACTGTTGCAGCGTTGTAATCCCATCCCTGTTGCCTGTCCTGGGGAGAATGTTGCTGCGAAGAAGCTCAAGGGCAGGCTGCCAACAGGGGTCAAGTCAGCTGGGTGACGCTCTGACAGGGCTGTGAAAGGAGGCCTGAAAGCTGGAGAGACCATCTCGTAGTCAGGTGTGCGAATGCCGGTCGACCGAGGACGGCGAGGGGGCTCAGCACCTGGGTAAGCAAGCTCATGGAGTCTGATCTCAACAGCTGGCGAGCGAAGAATGATCTCAAGATCAGCACGCTCAATCTGGATGTCTCTGCCTCTGAACATGCACCTGATGTACTCATGATCGGGATCCACCCAGACTAAAGCATAGAACACTCTGACCACACCCTCGTCATAGTGTCCAGGAAGTGAGATCACAAACTGAAGTCCAGGATGGTGAGCAAAGAGCTGGTGGATCTCATCCTCAGTCATATCAATAGCTCAAGTCAGCAGAGAAGTCACCATCTGTCTGTGAGGGAATAAGGTCATCCTCGAACGAGTGTAAGCCTGATGGAACTTCTGCTGACGAAAGGTGCAGAAGAGACTGCCTCTCTCTGTGGGACGAACTGTAGGGTACCACCTCTCCAAACTCCGAATCCTGAGGCGCTAGATCTTGGTGGTTGAGGCCTTGAGAAGCTCCTCAACATCTGGCTCAGACTCAGAACTTGAGCTCCCATCCTCTGCAGCTGCCTCTTCCTCTGCAATCTTGGCAAAGATCTCATCAGAGTCAACAACCTGTAGCTTGTGGACCCTGGGTTTGCCAGGAGCACCCCGAGCTGAGGCTGGAGGAGGTGAAGAACTAGCTGGGGCCTCAGAGGTACTGGTAGGCGCAGTAGAGCTGGCAGGGGCTTCTATGGAACTGGCAAGCACAGGAAATGTAACAAGAGGATATGACGCCTGAGGAGCCCTTGGAGCATGAACCTGAGCACGAGTCCTCCCTGACCGACGAAACGGAGGCGGTGAAGGACCCTCTGGAGTAGCCGGTGACCCTGACTGGTCAACAATGCGGAACTGACTAGCTGGCTGAGCTCTCCCTGACTCAATGTCTTCATGAGCTTGAGCGACTCGAGGGACTGTCTGCCATTCTGGAGAAAGACCTGAGGCGATGCGGCGCTTCTTTGGCTTGTGCTTAGCCACTGCTTTTCCTTTGGCCTTGTCTTTTGCTTGATCTGTCGGTGGCCTGTCATCACCACCTGCACCACTGCTAGAACCGATAGTCCGACCCATACTAGCAGAGTCTCACAAGCAGACAAGAGAACCCCTCACAGTTTCAAGAACCTCGACAAGGCTTTGCCTTGCTGTCCAGAAAAAGAACCCAAGGCTTTGCCTCAAGCACTATCACTGATCTGACTCTACAAACTGTCACTGACCACCGAGCTCAAACACAGACACACCATCCACCTGCTCACACAAAAGAAATATATATATATATATATATATATATATATATATATATATATATATATATATATATATATATATATATATATAGGTATAACTAGTTAGAAAGAGATACTAGGAAGCATGAAGTAGATAAGAGCTTAGAAAACACGGCTATCCTAAGATATGATTGAAATGTAGCTCTCATTAATCATGATAAATCATATGAATTATAATCATCTAGAGGTAATGAGAGCAAAAAATTCTCTAGCTCTAATTGTGTCATAGAGTGAGAATATGAATGAAATTGTACTCATGAGCACATAGAGCATAGGCAAGGTGCATTGGTCAAATTTTAGTTGAAATTTTAAGTCTTTGACCAAAATTCAAATTTTAAGTCAAAATTTGCTTCTCTCTAGGGTTATAGATCCAAAAGAGAGAGAGAGAGAGAGGGAAAAGGAGAGGAATTAGCACCTTGCTTGGAAACTGAGAGGTGAGACACGAGAGAAAGACCGTGAGCTCGAGGGGGAACTCCTTGCCGGCGGCAATGATGGCTAGCGGTGGCGGCAATGGGTGGCGGCGGCGCTAGGTTAGGTCTGCATCGTGCTCGGCCTTCCTCAACTCCTTGTCCTGAGCGGCAAACTCTGCACGCTGCTCAGGAGTGAACTGCTGCTCAGCAGCCACAAGAGCTCTCTGGCGTCGATGCTTATCACCAATCTTCACTGGTCTCTAGTCAGGGAACGTGGTCTTTGACTTGGACCACTCCCCAACAGAGTCCATGAAGAGGCCTGCCCCAGATTCCCTGTTGTGGCGACCAATACTACTGGCCAAGATGTAGGAGATGATATGTGAATATGGCATGAACTGACCCATCCTGATACTGTCAGTGATCACATCCTCAATCTCACGAAGCAGAAAGTCAACCAAGTCGAACTGCTGCTGCCTGAGAATGTAACCAAGAGTCCACTGTTGCAGCGTTGTAATCCCATCCCTGTTGCCTGTCCTGGGGAGAATGTTGCTGCGAAGAAGCTCAAGGGCAGGCTGCCAACAGGGGTCAAGTCAGCTGGGTGACGCTCTGACAGGGCTATGAAAGGAGGCCTGAAAGCTGGAGAGACCATCTCGTAGTCAGGTGTGCGAATGCCGGTCGACCGAGGACGGCGAGGGGGCTCAGCACCTGGGTAGCAAGCTCATGGAGTCTGATCTCAACAGCTGGCGAGCGAAGAATGATCTCAAGATCAGCACGCTCAATCTGGATGTCTCTGCCTCTGAACATGCACCTGATGTACTCATGATCGGGATCCACCCAGACTGAAGCATAGAACACTCTGACCACACCCTCGTCATAGTGTCCAGGAAGTGAGAGCACAAACTGAAGTCCAGGATGGTGCGCAAAGAGCTGGTGGATCTCATCCTCAGTCATATCAATAGCTCAAGTCAGTAGAGAAGTCACCATCTGTCTGTGAGGGAATAAGGTCATCCTCGAACGAGTGTAAGCCTGATGGAACTTCTGCTGACGAAAGGTGCAGAAGAGACTGCCTCTCTCTGTGGGACGAACTGTAGGGTACCACCTCTCCAAACTCCGAATCCTGAGGCGCTAGATCTTGGTGGTTGAGGCCTTGAGAAGCTCCTCAACATCTGGCTCGGACTCAGAACTTGAGCTCCCATCCTCTGCAGCTGCCTCTTCCTCTGCAATCTTGGCAAAGATCTCATCAGAGTCAACAACCTGTAGCTTGTGGACCCTGGGTTTGCCAGGAGCACCCCGAGCTGAGGCTGGAGGAGGTGAAGAACTGGCTAGGGCCTCAGAGGTACTGGTAGGCGCAGTAGAGCTGGCAGGGGCTTCTGTGGAACTGGCAGGCACAGAAAATGTAACAAGAGGATATGACGCCTGAGGAGCCCTTGGAGCGTGAACCTGAGCACGAGTCCTCCCTGACCGACGAAACGGAGGCGGTGAAGGACCCTCTGGAGTAGCCGGTGACCCTGACTGGTCAACAATGCGGAACTGACTAGCTGGCTGAGCTCTCCCTGACTCAATGTCTTCATGAGCCTGAGCGACTCGAGGGACTGTCTGCCATTCTGGAGAAAGACCTGAGGCGATGCGGCGCTTCTTTGGCTTGTGCTTAGCCACTGCTTTTCCTTTGGCCTTGTCTTTTGCTTGATCTGTCGGTGGCTTGTCATCACCACCTGCACCACTGCTAGAACCGATAGTCCGACCCATACTAGCAGAGTCTCACAAGCAGACAAGAGAACCCCTCACAGTTTCAAGAACCTCGACAAGGCTTTGCCTTGCTGTCCAGAAAAAGAACCCGAGGCTTTGCCTCAAGCACTACCACTGATCTGACTCTGCAAACTGTCACTGACCACCGAGCTCAAACACAGACACACCATCCACCTGCTCACACAAAAGAAATATATATATATATATATATATATATATATATATATATATATATATATATATATATATATATATATATATATATATATATATATATATATATATATATATATATATATATATATATAACTAGTTAGAAAGAGATACTAGGAAGCATGAAGTCGATAAGAGCTTAGAAAACACGGCTATCCTAAGATATGATTGAAATGTAGCTCTCATTAATCCTGATAAATCATACGAATTATAATCATCTAGAGGTAATGAGAGCCAAAAATTCTATAGCTCTAATTGTGTCATAGAGTGAGAATATGAATGAAATTGTACTCATGAGCATATAAAGCATAGGCAAGGTGCATTGGTCAAATTTTAGTTGAAATTTTAAGTCTTTGACCAAAATTCAAAGTTTAAGTAAAAATTTGCTTCTCTCTAGGGTTATAGATCCAAAAGAGAGAGATAGAGAGAGGGAAAAGGAGAGGAATTAGCACCTTGCTTGGAAACTGAGAGGTGAGACACGAGAGAAAGACCATGAGCTCGAGGGGGAACTCCTTGCCGGCGGCAATGGTGGCTAGCGGTGGCGGCAGTGGGTGGCGGCGGCGCTAGGTTAAGTCTGCATCGTGCTCGGCCTTCCTCAACTCCTTGTCCTGAGCGGCAAACTCTGCACGCTGCTCAGGAGTGAACTGCTGCTGAGCAGCCACAAGAGCTCTCTGGCGTCGATGCTTGTCACCAATCTTCACTGGTCTGTAGTCAGGGAACGTGGTCTTTGACTTGGACCACTCCCCAATAGAGTCCATGAAGAGGCCTGCCCCAGATTCCCTGTTGCGGCGACCAATACTACTGGCCAAGATGTGGGAGATGATATGTGAATATGGCATGAACTGACCCATCCTGATACTGTCAGTGATCACATCCTCAATCTCACGAAGCAGAAAGTCAACCAAGTCGAACTGCTGCTGCATGAGAATGTAACCAAGAGTCCACTGTTGCAGCGTTGTAATCCCATCCCTGTTGCCTGTCCTGGGGAGAATGTTGCTGCGAAGAACCTCAAGGAGCAGGCTGCAACAGGGGTCAAGTCAGCTGGGTGACGCTCTGACAGGGCTGTGAAAGGAGGCCTGAAAGCTGGAGAGACCATCTCGTAGTCAGGTGTGCGAATGCCGGTCGACCGAGGACGTTGAGGGGGCTCAGCACCTGGGTAAGCAAGCTCATGGAGTCTGATCTCAACAGCTGGCGAGCGAAGAATGATCTCAAGATCAGCACGCTCAATCTGGATGTCTCTGCCTCTGAACATGCACCTGATGCACTCATGATCGGGATCCACCCAGACTGAAGCATAGAACACTCTGACCACACCCTCGTCATAGTGTCCAGGAAGTGAGAGCACAAACTGAAGTCCAGGATGGTGAGCAAAGAGCTGGTGGATCTCATCCTCAGTCATATCAATAGCTCAAGTCAGGAGAGAAGTCACCATCTAACTGTGAGGGAATAAGGTCATCCACGAACGAGTGTAAGCCTGATGGAACTTCTGCTGACGAAAGGTGCAGAAGAGACTGCCTCTCTCTGTGGGACGAACTGTAGGGTACCACCTCTCCAAACTCCGAATCCTGAGGCGCTAGATCTTGGTGGTTGAGGCCTTGAGAAGCTCCTCAACATCTGGCTCGGACTCAGAACTTGAGCTCCCATCCTCTGCAGCTACCTCTTCCTCTGCAATCTTGGCAAAGATCTCATCAGAGTCAACAACCTGTAGCTTGTGGACCCTGGGTTTGCCAGGAGCACCCCGAGCTGAGGCTGGAGGAGGTGAAGAACTAGCTGGGGCCTCAGAGGTACTGGTAGGCGCAGTAGAGCTGGCAGGGGCTTCTGTGGAACTGGCAGGCACAGGAAATGTAACAAGAGGATATGACGCCTGAGGAGCCCTTGGAGCGTGAACCTGAGCACGACTCCTCCCTGACCGACGAAACGGAGGCGGTGAAGGACCCTCTGGAGTAGCCGGTGACCCTGACTGGTCAACAATGCGGAACTGACTAGCTGGCTGAGCTCTCCCTGACTCAATGTCTTCATGAGCCTGAGCGACTCGAGGGACTGTCTGCCATTCTGGAGAAAGACCTGAGGCGATGCGGCGCTTCTTTGGCTTGTGCTTAGCCACTGCTTTTCCTTTGGCCTTGTCTTTTGCTTGATCTGTCGGTGGCCTGTCATCACCACCTGCACCACTGCTAGAACCGATAGTCCGACCCATACTAGCAGAGTCTCACAAGCAGACAAGAGAACCCCTCACAGTTTCAAGAACCTCGACAAGGCTTTGCCTCAAGCACTACCACTGATCTGACTCTGCAAACTGTCACTGACCACCGAGCTCAAACACAGACACACCATCCACCTGCTCACACAAAAGAAATATATATATATATATATAGGTATAACTAGTTAGAAAGAGATACTAGGAAGCATGAAGTAGATAAGAGATTAGAAAAGACGGCTATCCTAAGATATGATTGAAATGTAGCTCTCATTAATCCTGATAAATCATATGAATTATAATCATCTAGAGGTAATGAGAGCAAAAAATTCTCTAGCTCTAATTGTGTCATAGAGTGAGAATATGAATGAAATTGTACTCATGAGCACATAGAGCATAGGCAAGGTGCATTGGTCAAATTTTAGTTGAAATTTTAAGTCTTTGACCAAAATTCAAATTTTAAGTCAAAATTTGCTTCTCTCTAGGGTTATAGATCCAAAAGAGAGAGAGAGAGAGAGAGGGAAAAGGAGAGGAATTAGCACCTTGCTCGGAAACTAAGAGGTGAGACACGAGAGAAAGACCGTGAGCTTGAGGGGGAACTCCTTGCCAGCGCCAATGGTGGCTAGCGGTGGCGGCAGTGGGTGGCGGCGGCGCTAGGTTAGGGCTTGGCGCGGTGCTGTTATGAGGCGTTGAGTCGCGGCTGCGCGTGGTGGAGGAGTGGTGGAGCCGTGGGCATAAGCAAGGGACAGCGTCGGCGCGAA
Organism: Digitaria exilis; assembly: GCA_015342445.1. Taxonomy (NCBI): domain Eukaryota; kingdom Viridiplantae; phylum Streptophyta; class Magnoliopsida; order Poales; family Poaceae; genus Digitaria; species Digitaria exilis. The sequence goes on from JACEFO010002467.1 coordinate 141,671, forward strand.
GGACGGCGAGCGCATGGGCGGCGGCGGCGTATGGGAGCAAGAGCGCGCGTGCGTGGGGGAAGTGGAGGACAGATTTGACAAGTTGTAACACCCTAAAATTTGCCCTATTTAAAATTTAGTAATTAAATAGCTTTTTATATTCAAATGTTCATGAGAAATGTAGGGAAAATAAAATTTTTAATAATTAAAAGCAAATATAGGAAATAGAAACATTATTGTTGCATTCATGCTGGTGCATTTATTTTTTATTGTTGAATTCAAATTTGAATTTGAGTTTGAATTCAATTGAGTATTTGGATAAAAAGAAAACCATTTCCTTTTCCTCTCTCCCATTTCAGCCCAGCCGGCCCAACTCCCCCTTCTCCTCTTTCCTTTCTCCACCGCGCAGCCCAGCGAGCGGCCCTGTGGCGGACCACTCCGAAATTATTCCAAGTTAAGTACCCACGGACCACTAACCACGTAGTCAGGCACTTAATCCGGAATAAGCTGGAGCGCCGTCGGATTATACCCGATTAACCACGTACTTTCACGATCGAAACAACACGTGCGCCCACGCGAAGGTGAGTCCTAGAAATTACAACATTCCACAAATTCAACTTACATAAATAGTCTCATCAATGTTATTACAAACCAAGTCTGAATTTTGAGTAAAAGTGCGAGAGTTCAATGCAGCGGAAATTAAACTAACGACAATAATGAAGCCGGCCATGGTGCTACTCCTCCCGATCCTCGGCAGAGGACGTAACCCACTCGACGTGCCAGCCAGGAGGAACCTGGGTAGGCCAAGTGACGGAATTCACCGCCTCATCCAAAGTAGTACCTGAAATAAATAGCCACAAGCAAGGCTGAGTATACTAATACTCAGCAAGGCTTACCTGACGGGTGAAAACTACATCACCGACTTCTAGACATGAGAGGCTTTTGGCTGGTGGGTTTGTTTTGCCAGAAAGCTACTAAGAGTGGATCCTTACTTTCATGATTTTAGCATCAAATTCTAGTAGAGTTAACCATTCTAGATTAGCATCCTCTCTAAGCATACAAGTGTTGCAATCCAATTTAGTACATACAACAAGTTCATCATCCTTATAGTTCCACTTGTTACTCAATGCAGCACAGCAGTCAAGCAGTCTCATTAACCGCGAGAAGTGGACAGTTTGAACCGAATTTTGCTACCTGGCCAGGGAAACCCAACACACACGGATAATGCTTGCTATAAAAGGTACAAGCACTTCCCAACCTTTCCCATCAATCCACAATTCAGCGCCGGGTCCACTCCCTTAGGATAAAGGTTTACCGCTTCACTCACGACATCACGCATATACCCACATGAGTACAGCAAGGGAAACAAAATATTTCCAAGGAGAGATGGCTATCGGTCCTAGCTGTTTCAATCTGGTACCGGGCTTACCGATTCCCATAGGTCGGCATGTGCGTGGTACGTTCAAAAACTTGACACACAGAACCACACGTTTCGACCTTAATCCAATTATCGTACACGGACGGGAGATCTACACATACCATCCTGCCCGTCCATCCTTATGGTTCCAACATAAGTAAAGACAAGCAACTTCTATATCTCGCGAGTGACAGGAAATCACTCGACTTGTAACGGTCCTAAAGGCATTGCTCTACTGATCCTATCATACTAGTATTTCAAGACATAGACACTAGAATCATGCAACTAGGATGTTCAAACAACTCCTTGAACGTAAATGCACAAGCATAAATAATTTATAGTTGCACAATTTAAAGCTAGGTTATGCTCTGGGGCTTGCCTTCTTGGGCTACGCCGGTGTCAGACTCCGGGTCAATCACGATGATGTCGGCACCACCTTCGGGAGCTTCTTCTTCGTTGGCGGGGACGAGGTTGTAGGTGCCGTCATCGAGAGCGCCTTCTACATGAGATGCACAACTTCAATGTGGCTGCCTAATGTGATCTAAAAGCAAGGCCTTGAAGGTCATATTCACCTAGACATACTAGTGAGCTATTCTTTTCTTCACCAAATTAGACAAGGTGTGTGGTGTAAGTTTTATGCCTTTATGATGGTGATTGTGTACACATATAAAACAATTCAAACCATTATTTTTATGCAAGTGTGCAGTTCTGGAATTTCAATTTCACATGCACTCTATTTACTTCAATTATCAAAAGTGATCTATTTCTTTTTATAAAACTCAATTCCCTCTAGTTCCTTCTCATTTTTTTTCTCTGTTGCTGTTCATCCTTTTTATCCACAAACTGTATGACAGCTACTGGAGTATAAGAGTTAGGCTCACTTCAAAATTTAGCTAAAACCGAGCTACACAAAATTTATTAAAAATAGTGCAAGTTGCTGCTCAAAGAAACAAGATTAATTCATATAAAATCAAAACTACTTCCAAAACAGAAGATTTCTCTACCAGAGCTAGTAATGAGTAAACGAAAGGCTCTGACCAAGTGGTGGCTAAAAATAACACTTGGACAACCCTCAATAATTTTCTATCCGAAAACCAACTCCTATTTACTTGCTAGCATAAACAGGGTCCAAAATTAAGTTTAACATTTTTCCAACATGTGCCAACAAGTTTATAGGCCTCAGGTGAAAGTTGGTGATTTTTTACTACATGAAGCATGTTTAATAAATGCAGAACTGAGCTAGAATAGAAATCACAAAATAAATCATAACTGAAGCTAAAGGCCATATTTTTAGGTCTCCTTTGGACACAAGGCTTCTACAGACCTGACAAGCAACATATCCAAAGTTTAGCTTCAAAGGAGCTCGGTATTTGAAATGGTGTACAAAACTCTAAAAACTGAGTTTAAATTTTAATTCAAAAATCGTTCATCAAAAGTGTATACATGCAAACATGAGATTGCAGCTTACAATATCACGAGTCTAGGGAGTATTTTTGTGCATTTTTCTGATTTTTCTATGATTTTTAGTGGATTTTACAAGATCTCAGAAAAATGGATCTAGGTTTAAGAATCTCTTTTACGCCGGGGACCCTAGACTTTTTAAAACCTTGCAAAAAAAGTCCCTGAAACTTTCACGGAGGACCCTAGAACTCAAATGGGGAACGCGTATGGGTCCTTGGCTCGCCGGCGACCGGACTCCGGCGAGGAGACGGCGAAGCAGTGCGGGGGAAGTTGGGGAAAACGACGCGGGGCTCACCGCGAATCGTTTGGGGTAGGTCTCGTGGACGGTGGTGAAGCGGCGCGGCTCGTCGACGGTGAGCGGTGGAGCGGCTTGCTCCGGCGACGTCGGTAGCCGGCTGCGGTGGTCGAGGCGAGGTGCGGAAAGGCACGTGAGATTCACCGGGAGAAGGCGGAGCTCGTCGTGGGGCTTGGCGGCAACGGGGATGACCGAAGGATAGCGCTCGACGTGGAGGTGGAGCTTGCGGCGGAAATTGCCGAGCGGCGGGGAAAACTCGTCGATTCCCGCCGTGTGGTGCTCGGCTTCGGTTGGGGATGGCTCGAGGAGCGAAAACTCCGAATCTCATAGACAGAGGTAGGTGGTTCCCAATCCATCACCTCTTGCACCTTGGTTGGATCCACGGATATACCATCCTTGAAACCGGGTGACCCAAGAATTTCACACTTTCTAGCCAGAATTCACATTTGGAGAACTTGGCATAGAGTTGATGGTCTCTCAATCTCTGAAGAACAATGCGAAGGTGTTCGGCATGCTCTTCCTCATTCTTGGAATATATGAGGATGTCATCAATAAAGACCACAACAAACTTGTCAAGCTCGCACATGAAAACCGAATTCATGAGATACATGAAGTAGGATGGGGCATTTGTGAGCCCAAAAGACATGACCAAGAATTCACAAAGTCCGTAGCGGGTAGAAAAGGCAGTCTTGGGAATGTCACAAGGATGAATCTTTATTTGGTGATAGCCAGAGCGAAGATCAATCTTAGAAAACACTCTGGCACCAGCTAGTTGATAAAAAAGGACATCAATGCGGGGAAGTGGATACTTGTTTTTGATGGTCACCGCATTAAGAGGCCGGTAGTCAATACACAACCTCAAGGAATGATCCTTCTTCTTCACAAAGATAGCTGGACAACCCCATGATGACACACTAGGATAGATGAAATCCTTGTCTAGCAGTTCTTGGAGTTGAATTTTTAATTCAGCCAATTCATTTGGTGGCATTCTATAGGGTCTCTTTGATATAGGTGTTGTGCTAGGTTGAAGTTCAATTACAAATTCAATGTCCCTGTCCGGCGGCATCCTAGGTAAGTCATCCGGAAAAACATCGGCATACTCACATACCACCGGAATGTCCTTTAGTTGTGTTTCTACCATGGTGTAAGCACAAGCATTGGCGCATTTTTGGTGTGGCAAATAAAGTGCACTAGGCCCATGTGTAGGTGAGTTTATTTCCACAACCCGTTCGGCAACATCTAGCATAACCTTATGTTGAGTCATCTATTTTGCCCCCAAAACAATATCAATTCCTTCCAATCCAAGCAAAATCAAATCAGTAGGAAAAACTTTACTACCCAACTTGATTGGTACTTTTCAAGTGACTTGGTTGGATGCTATTTTACCTCCCGCTGTTGATATCACATATGCTGATTTGGTGTGATATGATTTTAACCCACATTTTGCATTAAACCTTGTGCTTATAAAACTATGTGTTGCCCCGGAATCAAACAATATCATAGCAGGTTGATTGTGGATAGGGAAAGTACCAGTCATGTCCGGTGCTCCCTCAGGTAGGTCAGCCAGGGTGGTGTAGTTGAGCCTTCCCTGTCTAACTTGGACTCGCTGCTGCTTGCCCTTGTTCTGCTGGTTCCCAGGACGCTGGTTCTGCGGCTTGTTCTGTGGGCAGTCCTTGATGAAATGGCTGTTGCTGCCACACTTGAAGCATTGGTAGCCATCTCCAGGACGAAGCGGCTGCTGCACGTTTTGCCTCGGCACCTGTTGCTGCTGCGGCAGTGGAGGGAAACGAGGCGCACCTGCTATGGTGGCCTGGCAACCCAACATCCACCCTGAGGCGCCCTCGGTTGTCCCTGCGGTGCAACCGGTGGAACCAAGCGGAACCTCTGAGGTTGCCCACCCGAAGGTCCAGCGGGAGCCTTCCTTTTCTTCTCGGCCTTATGAACCATGTTAGCCTCTTCCTGGGCAATGGCAATATTCACAAGTTCACCATATGTGGCAACTCGTGTAGTGGTCAGCTGGGCCTTGAGCTTGGTATTGAGGCCACGACGGAACCTCTCCATCTTCTTCTCATTGGAGTCAGCATGATGACCCGCATAAGGACACAGGCCATTGAAGGCCTGGGAGTACTGGAGCACAGTGCGGGTTCCCTGAGTCAGAGCCAGGAACTCATTCAACTTCCTCTCAACCAATCCAGCAGGGATGTGGTGGGCTTTGAAGGCAGTCTTGAATTCCTCCCACTCAATAACATGGTTCTCCTCTTGAAGAGCCAGATAGTTCTCCCACCACAGGAGAGCTGTGCTACGGAGCTGCTGCGCCGCAAAGACCACCTTGCGGTTTGGAGTGCAAGGCGTAGTCAGGATGGAGAACTTGGATTCGATGGCCCGAATCCATGCATCAGCTTCCAAGGGCTCCTCGGCTCTAGGAACACCGGAGGGTGAGTAGCCAAGAAGTCCTCGTACCGGGCCACTTGAGGTGGAGGGGCACGATGACCACCCTGTTGTTGTTGCATCTGCTGCTGCATCATCTGTTGCTGGTGCTACAGATTATGGAGGATCTCCGTTTGGGTGGCATACAACTGTTGCCACGTTGGGGGTTGTTGCGGTGGCGGAGGTGGTGGTGGCTGTTGCCCTTCCGGCCCTTGCTGGTTAGCGTTGGGTCCGCTAGCATCGTGACCGCTGCGAGTGATAGCCATCTACAGTAGGTACTTGTATTAGCCACAATCCATAAGCTTGCATAAATAATGACAAGATAGAACGTGGCAATGTAATGAAGTATACTGCGTAAGGATAACATATCAGCAAGCAGTTTTGGAAGAAAAATCATATCTCCCAACCAAAGTCAAGTTAGATGCTCTAATTCAGTCAGTAGCTCATAAATTTCTTACTCTACAACTTTTATGTTTGGCTCAGAACCAAAATCGGGCTAGAACTAGGCCGAAAAACTCAAGTTTCAGTTCTCTGTTTTTACTGTTTTTCAGGAGGCCGAGCTGTAGTGTTTTGGTCGGAATTTTTATTTCGCTTAACCAATGGGGTTGTATTTTGGTGAGAGTTTTGTTTGACAAATTTCAGACAACTTTGTAGTTCAAGTAATAGCCCAGAAGTGAATGGAAAATACGTTAATAACCTAAACAAGGGTAGCTGCAGAAAGTTTTCAGCACAACCATTACAACCTTCTCAAGTTTTAGGGCTCACACATCCCATGTCAATGGCTTACATGCTCAAAAGCTTGAAAGAAAACTCAACTCCAACTAGCCTATTACATCATGAAACCAAAATTTAGGCTACACGGAGGAGTAACTTGCTACCGAAGCTCCTAGAAGTCGTCTAGGTTGTTAGCTGTAGCCTCGCTGCCCACGGGAGACGGTGGAGCTGGAAGAGGTGGCATGTCATCCTCTGTGTCCATATCTGAATCAGGGGCTTCTCCTTCATTTTCTCCACCCTCATTGAGAAGGTGCTGAGCTATCATGGGCAGCTAGCATAGCATTGGCATGCTCCAAGTCAGCCTGCACGTTCTCTAGCTCATCCCTCACTTGAGTCAGCTCATTGTTGGCATTGTTGTGCTCTAAGTGGAGGTCGGTCAACTGCCTCTCTAAGTCTGCAATCATAGCATCCCTGGTACTCACTTCTATGGACAAAGAGGTTCTCTCTACCCCAAGGTCACGGGCACGAACAGACATGTCAATGGCAAGGTTGAGCGCCGCATTTTGAGACCGCCCCAGAAGTGCCTGCAGCCGGTGATAAGCCGTGATCCACCTCATCAAGAGTGCGGCTGCTGCAACGGGGTCCTCTGCCACCCTCAAAGGTGAGCTGAGGTAGTGTCTCATCCAATGAGCGTCGTCAGGCTGGACAGGTGGAAAAAGTCCAAGGAGCTGATTCTCCACAAGCCCCTGGTTCTGGGCACAAAAGGAGCTGATCCCATTGAGAGCAGCCATCTCACAAGTTGTCTCCATATGGTGCCCATGGACCTCCACACTCCATGTTGGAGAGCTTGGACACGGTGGGTGGCGGTGCACCACCAAGCGTACTCTGCATCGTGTCACACCACGGTCACGGAGGATGGTTCTCTCATATTGTGGCGGGTTTGGGTAGTCAAGCGCCTGCAACACGGATCGAAAGATGCTAGGGAAACCTTCCCACCCAAGGCAATCCGAGAAAGAGACATCATTGAGGTATAGCAAGGTCAGCGTGGCCGTCCATCTGAACAAAAAGGTCAAGTGTGAGAACCAGTTAGCGCCAAGGAAATTAAAACAGATTCTGGACAGTGTAGTAAAAGTTATAAAACTCAAAATCTACAAACCCAAAAATTCCCAAACATGGCCATAACATTGTTTAAGTAATTTCAAACAAGTTTCATGTTGAAGTCTTGAGCAGAAACAGTCGTTAAGAAGGCTTTAAAATTAAATTTCCAACTCACTGTTCCCAGAAAATTCCAGCAGACAGGGCGTTACTGTTTTAAGCAAAACTCTTAATTTACTAAACCAAAATCGTTGAAATTTCTACAGCACAAACTAGACAACATTTATGACAACTTTCATATTGAACACTTTTATTTGATGGGTTATTCAGTTTCGAAACGACAGTGCAAGCAGAACTGTTTTCAGCAGAGTTTCAGCAGAATTTCCGGTTGTTATTCAAACTTTAGTAACGGTAGTTCAATGATCATACATTACGATTTAATAGAGTTTCAGCGAATTATAAATGCATGAGCGGCCTATTCGTTCTCACCAACACACGTGCCAATAAACTTTTGGCCTACGAAGTCAGTACCGATGGCTAGGCAATATTCGTCTCTCCCTATATTAACTAGCTGAACTTTTCTAACTGTTTAACTTACGGAATCGTGGTTAGCGTACCTGCAGAAAATTCCATTCCAGAGCAATTATAATGAACCTCCCGTGCCAGCACTCACGAAAGCGTCCCATTCATTACCACCCACTATAGTGGTGGCACCCGAACGTTCAACATTGAACATGCAATGCTTCATATGTCACCAAGGTAACATATTGACGATTTTATACGCTCATGTAATAGCGTATTGACTTTGTGCCGCCATCATAATTGCATATGATGCCATGGTACGCTACAGCAATCGCTGTACCTTGCGCCCACCATGCTATTCTAGTTTCATACGCCTTCGCAGCGTATTGACTATGTGCCGCCACTATATTTTCATATAGTGCCGTGGTACGTTACAGCAATCGCCGTACCTTGCGCCCACCATTGCGAAAAGTAAATGACAGAATGAAATGTGCTGGGAGTCAGTATAATATATAATTAGCCACCGATCATATCATGATCCCTTAACCGACATAGGCTTCCCGCTCTATACGTCATCCTTAGTGCTCCTATGAAAAACATTCCATCACAAGTGCGCGACGGAAGCAAGAGTTGGCAAGTTTTATTCAAAAATATTTATTTAGTGTCTGTTGCTCTCTCTGGTGCGCATGTTTCGGCTCTGATGCCAGCTGTGGCGGACCACTCCGAAATTATTCCAAGTTAAGTACCCACGGATCACCAACCAAGTAGTCAGGCACTTAATCCGGAATAAGATGGAGCGCCGTCGGATTATACCCGATTAACCACGTACTTTCACGATCGGAACAACACGCGCGCCCACACGACGGTGAGTCCTAGAAATTACAACATTCCACAAATTCAAATTACATAAATAGTCTCATCAATGTTATTACAAACCAAGTCTAAATTTTGAATAAAAGTGCGAGAGTTCAATGCAGCGGAAATTAAACTAACGACGATACATAGCAACACCATAATGAAGCCGGCCATGATGCTACTCCTCCCGATCCTTGGCAGAGGTCGGAACCCACTCGACGTGCTAGCCAGGAGGAACCTGGGTAGGCCAAGTGACGGAATTCGCCGCCTCATCCAAAGTAGTACCTGAAATAAATAGCCACAAGCAAGGCTGAGTATACTAATACTCAGCAAGGCTTACCCGACGGGTGAAAACTACATCACCGATTTCTAGACATGAGAGGCTTTTGGCTGGTGGGTTTGTTTTGCCAGAAAGCTACTAAGAGTGGATCCTTACTTTCATGATTCTAGCATCAAATTCTAGTAGAGTTAACCATTCTAGATTAGCATCCTCTCTAAGCATACAAGTGGTGCAATCCAATTTAGTACATACAACAAGTTCATCATCCTCATAGTTCCACTTGTTACTCAATGCAGCATAGCGGTCAAGCAGTCTCATTAACAGCAAGAAGCGGACAGATCGAACCGAATTTTGCTACCTGGCCAGGGAAACCCAACACGCACGGATAATGCTTGCTATAAAAGGTACAAGCACTTGCCAACCTTTCCCATCAATCCACAATTCGGTGCCGGGTCCACTCCCTTAGGATAAAGATTTACCGCTTCACTCACGGCATCACGCATATACCCACATGTGTACGGCAAGGGAAACAAAATATTTCCAAGGAGAGATGGCTATCGGTCCTAACTCTTTCAATATGGTACCGGGCTTACCGATTCCCATAGGTCGGCATGTGCGTGGTACATTTAAAAACTTGACACACAGAACCACACGTTTAGACCTTAATCCAATTATCGTACACGGACGGGAGATCTACACATACCATCCCGCCCATCCATCCTTATGATTCGAACATAAGTAAAGACAAACAACTCCTACATCTCGCGAGTGACAGGAAATCAATCGACTTGTAACGGTCCTAAAGACATTGCTCTACCGATCCTATCATACTAGTATTTCAAGACATAGGCACTAGAATCATGCAACTAGCGTGTTCAAACAACTCCTTGAACGTAAATGCACAAGCATAAATAATTCATAGTTGCACAATTTAAAGCTAGGTTATGCTCCGGGCCTTGCCTTCTTGGGCTACGCCGGTGTCAGACTCTGGGTCAATCACGATGACGTCGGCACCACCTTCGGAGCTTCTTCTTCGTTGGCGTGGACGAGGTTGTAGGTGCCGTCAGCGAGAGCGCCTTCTACATGAGATGCACAACTTCAATGTGGCTGCCTAATGTGATCTAAAAGCAAGGCCTTGAAGGCCATATTCACCTAGACATACTAGTGAGCTATTCTTTTTTCACCAAATTAGACAAGGTGTGTGGTGTAAGTTTTATGCCTTTATGATGGTGATTGTGTACACATATAAAACAATTCAAACCATTATTTTTATGCAAGTGTGCATTTCTGGAATTTCAACTTCACATGCACCCTATTTACTTCAATTATCAAAAGTGATATATTTCTTTTTATAAAACTCAATTTCCTCTAGTTCCTTCTCATTTTTGTTTCTCTGTTTCTGTTCATCCTTTTTATCCACAAAATCTATGACAGCTACTGGAGTATAAGAGTTAGACTCACTCCAAAATTTAGCTAAAACCGAGCCACACAGAATTTATTAAAAATAGTGCAAGTTGCTGCTTAAACAAACAAGATTAATTCATATAAAATCAAAACTACTTCCAAAACAGAAGACTTCTCTACCAAAGCTAGACATGAGTAAACGAAAGGCTCTCACCAAGTGGTGGCTAAAAATAACACTTGGACAGCCCTCAATAATTTTCTATCCGAAAACCAACTCCTATTTATTTGCTAGCCTAAACAGGATCCAAAATTAAGTTTAACATTTTTCCAACATGTGCTAGCAAGTTTATAGGCCTCAGGTGAAAGTTGGTGATTTTTGACTGCATTAATTGTTTTTAATAAATGTAGAACTGAGCTAGAACAGAAATCACAAAATAAATCATAACTGAAGTTACAGGCCATATTTTTAGGTCTCCTTTGGACACAAAGCTTCTACAGACCTCACAAGCAACATATCCAAAGTTTAGCTTCAAAGGAGCTCGGGATTTGAAATGGTGCACAAAACTCTAAAAATTGAGTTTGAATTTTAATTCAAAAACCATTCATGAAAAGTGCATACATGCAAACACGAGATTGGAGTTTACAATCTCGCTAGTCCTGGGAGTATTTTTTTGCATTTTTCTGAATTTTCTATGATTTTTAGTGGATTTTACAAGATCTCAGAAAAATGGATCTAGGTTTAAGAATCTCTTTTACGCCGGGGACCCTAGACTTTTTAAAACCTTACAAACAAGTCCCTGAAACTTTCGCGGAGGACCCTAGAACTAAAATGGGGAATGCGTATGGGTCCCTGGCTCGCCAGCGACGGGACTCCAGCGAGGAGACGGCGAACCAGTGCGGGGAAAGTTGGGGGCTCACCGCGAGTCGTTTGGTGTAGGTCTCGTGGACGGTGGTGAAGCGGTGTGGCTCGTCGACGGTGAGCGGCATAGCGGCTTGCTCCGGCGACGTCGGTAGCCGGCTGCGGTGGTCGAGGCGAGCTGTGGAAAGGCGCATGAGCTTCACCGGGAGAAGGCGGAGCTCGTCGTGGGGCTTGGCAGCGACGGGAATGACCGGAGGATAGCGCTCGACGTGGAGGTGGAGCTTGCGGCAGAAATGGCCGAGCAGCGGGGAAAACTCATCAATTCCCGCCGTGTGGTGCTCGGCTTCGGTTGGGGATGGCTCGAGGAGCTAGCTTGGTGAATAAGGAAACTTTGGGTGCGGGGGATTGGGAAAACATGAAGGGGAACGTGGGGGATTTGGTTCGCGGCGGCAGGAGCTCGGGCTCGGTTCACTGTGGCCGGAGGTGGAAGAAGGTGTGAGGGAGCACGTGGAGATGGAAAAATGGCAGGGCGCTGGCTGAGGGAAGGAACGAGGGTCACTTGGTGATTGTTTGGAGCGAGTTAGAGCTGACTAGGCGGTCTGGGGAACACGCGCGGAGCGGATGGCGACGGCAGCGCCATTGATGGCCTCCGAGCTCGGACAGAGCGCTGGCCGCGGTTGGGCGAGGGGGATTGTGGTGTGGGCGAGTGAAGATCCTCCACAGAGGTGCTTGGCGCGTAGCGAGCGGGAATCCAGCCTGCAGGGGTGCTCTGTTCGACGCGCACGGCGATGGCCAATGGCGGAGCTTGGCTCGCCATGATGGCGTGCCCGCTCGCCGCGGCAAGGTGGCTTGTGCAGTGCGCGACGGGACAGCACAGTGGGTCAGACGCGTGTGCGGGAGGTCGGGACACAGCTGCCAAGGGATTGGCCGGTCGGCTGGAGTCGCCGCCGCTCACCGGCCACATGGCGGCCGCTGCCGGCCTCGGGCAGAGCTGGCCGAGCTGCCTGTCGGGACGCCCGTGGAGCTCCCCGGTTCAAACGTGTATATCTATGAAAATTTGAATTGAACTTCAAAAACTGCAAAACACGAAAGTTGGAGTTTGAAATGTGGGACACAACTTTCTTTTTGGGGTGAACCTGAAATTTCAAATTTTTCAAGCTCAAACAAGCCATTTTTGAAAAGGTGTTCTGCATAGTTTTTAGAGTTTTTGAGGGGCTTAACTACAAAATTTGAAAAAGTTCTAAACAGTAACTAGGCTTTATTTGTGACGACAAACAACTTTAATTTTTTGGAGATTTTCAAGTTTAGTACGAAATTTTTGAGATCTCAGCCAGGTGTCGATTTAGCCTTATTGAAATTCAAACTTGAATTTAAAAACAACTTAAGTGTGCTAAGACCATTGCTGCCCCTTTAACCCTGTTTTTAGTGTATTTTTAACGTTCTAAACATCAGGGATGTCACAGGTCCACCGCAGCCCGCCAGCCCAGCTGCACCTCCTCACTCCTCCAGCTGCTGACGCACGGGGCCCACTCGTCAGCTTCTCCTCCCACCTCTGACGCCGGCGCCCAACCGCGCAGAGACCGAGCCTGGGTCGAGCTCGAGTCCCATGCGACCATGCTCCGAGCCCGTACCAGACTCCCTGGCTTGGCGCGCACGCCGAGGACCCCCCTGTGACCCCTATAAAGGCGCCGCCGCAGCCCAGGAACCCGGCATGCCAAACCCTAGCCGCCATTGGGGTTCGCCGCCGCCGCCGCCAATTAGCCGCTCCACCGCTCCATTGCTGCCAAGAACCCGCCCCGGAGCTCCACCGCGAGCTGAGGAACTCGCCAAGCTCGTTTCCCCTCTTCGTCCCGCTATAATCCATGCGCGCGACCTCGCCGTCGTTTCCCGAGCGCCGCCACTCGTCGCCAGCCGCCACCATCGCCCGATCCTCGATTAGAACCCCCCAAAATGAGTTCCCCGTTGTCCCCTCTCTCTCTCAGGCCCATCGCGGCGAGATTTGGAGCCCTGTAGCGCCGGATTGGCCAACTCCGGCGAGGATTCCGGCCGCGCGCCGCCGTCTCCGACGACCATTCGACCAGCACTATCCAACGGCCCAGATCGAACCCGAATCAAGTCAGCCTAGGTCAAACCGGCCGTCGTGGCGTTTTTGCAAAAGAGCCGCTGTAGTTTTTGGAAATCAACCTGCGGTCCAGCGTAGTTCAAAAATAATTAGATTTAGGTCCTTTTTCTTTTAGTTTAGCCCCTGCGCTTTTGAAAATTAGTGCCCGTCGTCCTGTTTGGTCTTTTTACTCAAAAGTCCTTCTGTTTTTATATGAAATTATATTTTAGGTCCCTGGTTTCTTTCAAAAACATCCCTGGAAGCCTAAAACTCTCACTAGCAAGCCCCTAAAGCCCGTTTTAAGCGTAGTTTCTTCGTTTTAACTCCGATTTGAGTGATTTTCGCGCTCACGTGTTGGTAGCAAAGCGTACAGTAACTCTAAAGCCTTCTTTTCATATTTTGTTTATGGTTGGTGTACTGTTCTAATTAAATGCCTTGTTTGCATGTATGTGTGGATGCTTGTGTGGTGATCGATGTGAGTAGTTGACGAGCCGTTCGAGTTCGCCGACGATTCCATTCCCGAAGAGCAGGTGCATCAGCAGTTCACTGAGGAAGGCAAGTATAACATGGACAATCCTTGTTACCTACACACCATTTAATCATACAATTCATGTGCATGTGTCTAATATTGTTACACACTAAGGATGTACCTAGTCTTTACCTTATTCCTTGTTTACCCGGGTTGAATGCATTATGGTTAGTATTTGCTACGCGCTGCAACCAACATTTATTTTAATGTTAATATTGAATTAATGGTTCACTTCAATGATGGTTAAAAGATGCTTTTTAGCAACATGATTTGGGAACTAGAGCATGTGCTTCGTGCTTTGTTCTAGTGTCTCTATAAGGTTTGGTCTAGGGAATTAGAGCATGTGCTTCGTGCTTTGTTCTAATGTCTCTCCGTAAGGTCGGGTTCTTAAAGCGGCAACCCAGGAACTTGTTTGCCGCCGTTGGAACTATAATGGCTCTGGTCTTGGATAATTAGCTTGTACGTCTCTAGCTCGCCAGTGGTTACCGAAAGGCGTATGTAGGGATCATGGGTGAGAGTATAGTTTGATCCATCGAGGACGGATTTATCCGTTGGCTATGTCTCGTTAGGCAAAGTCCCGTGATGTAAGCGCTCGATGTACGGTAGCTTCACACGTTGCGATGATTGCGCTCTCGCTCTGGACGCCATTGACCCCCTCACGTTGTGCCCTGAGCGTACGTCAATCTCGATGCCTTGGGTTATGCTGCCTATGTTGAACCAAAATGGCTACTGTGCTTGTTAGGGTGTTTTGTGAAAGTCCTCGTAGCATAAGTTCTTTTGGATTTATGTGACCAGCGGGTAAAGGGCGAAACCTCTGCAGAGTGTTAAATCTATCATGATAGCCGTGCTCACGGATACGAGCGGCCTGGATCCTTTTTTATTAGAAGATGATGTTAAGGTTGATGTTGGAATATTCTATTATTATTTATACATTATTATTAATGGGTTTATACTTGGGTTTCTACTCACTTGTAGTATTTTGGATGATAATAAAATGGAACAACTAAAAGTGCTAATACAGTTTAACCGTGTAAAGCCTTTTGTTCTTGCATAACCCGTGTTATACTTGTTAAGTAAGATGGTTTACTTACACTTGCAACTATTCAACAAAATCCCGGATGGGTAATAGATAGAGCATTGAATGATCAGTCGCTTGCTGAGTTTCCGGAGGATCTGCCGTACTTCTAGCTGTGTTCAACCAGTTGGTGTCCCTGTGGACTTGAGGCTCTACTTAGTTAAGACGTTTAATAATATTAAGACTTTCGTTGTGTTATTTGTGTAAGACTATGTCTTGTGTTAAACTCTGATGTAAACTATTTTATTTCGAGCATTGTGTTCTCTAGGATTCAATATTTGTAATCTATATGTGTTCTGTCGACATCCTGGGCACACATATGGAAGCATTCGGATTTCTTGGAAATCTGGGTGTTACACAAGTAGGCCCCATCGAGCGGCGGCAGTTAGGGTTAGAAAGAGATAAACGGTTGAGATTTGATGGATTCAAATCAATGGCCCAGATCGCGACGGTTTTATAAAGCGTTGACTAATTCGATGCCAACAGAAGTTGGCGCCGAAATAGTCGACGGTCACCAGAACCGAGCACAGAAGAAAAGCACAGCCATCGATTGATTCGACGCCCAGTAAGTACAACCATCGAATCAGTCGATGGCGTCGACTGATTCGACGTTGTGAAGTTAAATGCGTCGACCCTCCTTTGACAAGGATTTTTCAAGGAATTTTTCGGGAATTTTCTTGTCTCAAGTCCAGAGATCCAAAGAGAAGCAAATAAATATGAGTCATGGACAGAGACAAGCGAACCTCTCTCAAACACTCTTTTCAAAATATTTTCATGTATAGTCAAGTGGTTTAACATAATTTTTTTGAAATGGAAAACCAAAGCTAAAACACCAGAGGGCACCAATATCTAGAGCTAGGGATGATGATAGCAGTCCATGCTCCCCTTAAATGTATGCCACAACCAAATACCAACAAAATGACTAAAACAACACAAAGCAAGATGCATGCAAGTGCAAAGCCAAGAATTTAAAGCGAGAATTTAAATCTATCTTGTCAAGTTTGAACCCTTTGCAAGCTTACTCATGGTTTTCACCACTATCTTCCAAAGGTTAGACAAGCTCCTAATGCATATGAATTATACTACAGATGATATGCAAGAACAACACTAGCAACTAATTTTTTGTGTTTTTCAAGCATATCTATATACAAACAACAATGAGCATTCTAGGTGAATTTGGAGAAGTCAACCACATTGGGCTCATTCCGCAAGTTACAAAACCTATTTTCATCCAAGGGCTTTGTGAAGATATTCGCCAATTGATCATCCGTCCTTACACCATGCAAAGATATATCGTCCTTAGCTATATGATCTCTAATGAAGTGATGATGGATATCTATGTGTTTGGTACGTGAGTGTTGGACGGGGTTGTTGGCAAGCTTTACCGTACTCTCGTTGCCACAAAGCAAGGGTACATTCCTAAGAACTAGGCCGTAGTCTAGGAGTGTTTGAGTCATGTAAAGGAGTTGTGCACAACAAGAGCCGACAGCAATGTACTCGGCCTCGGTGGTTGAAAGAGCCACACTATTTTGCTTTTTGGAGGACCAAGAGACTAGCAACCTACCAAGAAATTGGCACTCGCCGGAAGTGCTCTTCCTATCCACTTTGCAACCCGCATAATCCGCATCGGAATAGCCAACGAGTTCAAAGTGGGCTCCGTTGGGATACCAAAAGCCAATGCTTGGTGAAAACTTGAGATATGCAAAGATCCTTTTCATGGCCTTAAGATGTGCTTCTTTGGGGTTGGCTTGAAAGCGAGCACAGATACAAACACTAAACATGATATCGGGCCTAGATGCGGTAAGGTAAACTAGACTTCCAATCATAGAACGATAAAGAGTTTGGTCTACCGGTTTACCTCCCTCATTAAGGTCGAGATGCCCATTAGTAGCTATAGGAGTCTTGATAAGCTTGCAATCTTCCATCTTGAAGCGCTTGAGAAGTTCCTTGGTATACTTTTCTTGACATATGAAGGTGCCTTCTTCAAGTTGCTTGATTTGAAACCCAAGGAAGAATATAAGTTCACCAATCATAGACATCTCTAATTCCCTTGACATCATTTCACCAAATTTCTTGCATATCTCTTCATTTGTTAAGCCAAAGATAATATCATCCACATAGACTTGACAAACAAAGAGCTCGCCATTCTCTTTCTTGGTGAATAGTGTAGTATCGACCTTCCCAATCTTGTAGCCCTTGGCAATAAGAAAGTCTTGAAGGCGTTCATACCATTCTCTTGGTGCTTGATTGAGACTGTAGAGTGCCTTGGACAACTTGTACACATGATTGGGGTTGTAAGGATCTTCAAAGCACGGTGGTTGCTCAACATAGACTTCTTCATTGATGTACCCATTGAGAAATGCACTCTTCACATCCATTTGATAGAGCTTCATGTTGTGACAAGAGGCATAAGCTAGAAGTATGCGGATAGCCTCAAGTCTAGCCACCAGTGCAAAGGTCTCTCCAAAGTCAAGTCCTTCTATTTGAGAAAACCCCTTTGCAACTAATCTTCCCTTGTTCCTCACTATATTGCCTTGATCATCTTGCTTGTTTCGAAACACCCACTTGGTTCCAATCACTCTTGCATTGCTTGGCCTCTCCACCAAAGTCCATACATCATTGCGGGTGAAGTTGTTGAGTTCTTCATGCATTGCATTCACCCAATTTGGATCCACCAAAGCTTCTTCAATCTTTGATGGCTCCTTCTTTGACACAAAGGAGAATCACTCACAAAACATTGCTTGTTGCTTCTTGGATCTTGTCATGATTCCTTTGCTGGGGCTTCCAATGATGACTTCTTTTGGATGAGCTTGAATTCTTGGATTATGTCTTCTAGGTGGTTGTTCTTGAGGAGCACAGGGAGCATCAACATCTTGAGCTTGAGCCTCAACCTCTTCTTGTGTGACATGTACATCTTCATGAGGTAGTGGAGTGTTGTCTTGATGATTCTTGTCTTCATCAACATCCACTTGAGGTGCCATGGAAGAAGAGGATGGTTGATTGCATGCTTGTACTTCATCATCATCTTTCTTAGGCTTGATGACTCCAACTTGCATATTCTTCATTGCTTCCTTCAAAGGTTCACCACCTACATCATCACAATTTTCAATTGCTCCTTGGGAGCCATTAGATTCATCGAACTCCACATCATATGTTTCTTCAACTAAGCCGGTGGCCAAGTTGAATACTCTATATGCCTTGGAATTCAATGAGTAACCAAGAAGAAAACCAATATCACAATATTTTTGAAACTTCCCTAGGTGTTGCCGCTTCTTGTAGATGTAGCATTTACAACCGAACACCCAGAAGTATGAGATATTTGGCTTCCTCCCAACGAGCAATTCATATGGAGTCTTCTTCAAGAGATGGTGAGGAAAGAGCCTATTTGATGCATAGCATGCAGTGTTGATTGCCTCGGCCCAAAACTTCTCATGTGTGTCATACTCATCCAACATAGTTCTAGCCAAGGTGATCAAGGTTCTATTCTTTCTATCCACTACTCCATTTTGTTGAGGTGTGTAAGTTGCGGAGAACTCATGTTTGATTCCAACTTCATCACAATATTCTTCAATGTTGGAGTTAGCAAACTCGGTGCCATTGTTACTTCTAATCTTCACCAAAGAGACTTGATATTCATTTTGAGCTTTCTTGGCAAACTTCTTGAAGACTTTGGCAACCTCGAACTTGTCATGAAGAAAGAATACCCAAGTGTATCTAGAGAAGTCATCCACCACAACTAGACAATAGAGATTTCCACCAATGTTAGCATAAGTTGTTGGTCCAAACAAATCCATGTGTAGAAGCTCTAGAGGTCTTGATGTAGATACATAAGCTTTGATTGGATGGGTGTTTGCCACTTGCTTGCCGGCTTGACATGCACTACACAATTTGTCCTTCTCAAATTTTACATCCTTCAAGCCAACTACAAGATCCTTCTTGACCAACTTGTTGAGTGTTCCCATTCCAACGTGAGCAAGCCTCCTATGCCACAACCAACCTTGTGATGTTTTTGAGAATAAGCATGTGTACAAACTAGTTTCACTTGAGTTGAAGTCAATGAGGTATAGATGGATGGTTATATCTAAACCCTTTGAAGATAATCTCATCACTTGCTTTCTTGGTGACCTCTACTCCTTCATCGGTGAATGTACATTTGAAGCCCAAGTCACACAATTGGCCCACGGACAAGAGATTGAAGCTCAAAGTATCAACTAATAGCACATTGGAAAGAGAATGATCACTTGAGATATCTATCTTCCCAACTCCTTCAACCTTGCCCTTTGAATTATCCCCAAAGGTAATCTTCTCATGACTTCCACTCTCTTCTAGTGAGATGAACATCTGGGGATCACCGGTCATATGTTGAGTGCAACCACTATCTATGTAACACCCAGATTTCCAAGAAATCCGAATGCTTCCATATGTGTGCCCAGGATGTCCACAGAACACATATAGATTATAAATATTGAATCACAGAGAACACAATGCTCGAATAAAATAGTTTATATCAGAGTTTAACACAAGACATAGTCTTAAACAAATAACACAGCGGAAGTCTTAATACTAATAAACGTCTTAACTAGGTAGAGCCTCAAATCCACAGGGACACCAACTGGTTGAACACAGCTTAGAAGTACGGCAGATCCTCCGGAAACTCAGCAAGCGACTGATCATTCATTGCTCCATCTGTTACCCATCCGGGATTTTGTTGAATAGTTGCAAGTGTAAGTAAACCAACTTACTTAACAAGTATAACACGGGTTATGCAAGGACAAAAGGCTTGACACGGTTATACTGCATTAGCACTTTTAGTTGATTTATTTTATTATCATCCAACTTACTACAAATGAGTAGAATCCCAAGTATAAACCCATTAATAAGGTGTAAGTGATTATAGAACAAACCAACATCAACCACTAATATCATCTTCTAATCAAAAAGGATCCAGGCCGCTCGTGTCCGTGAGCACGGCTATCATGATAGATCAACACTCTGCAGAGGTTTCGCCCTTTACCCGCCGGTCACATAAATCCAAAAGAACTTATGTTACGAGGACTTTCACAAAACACCCTAACAAGCACAGTAGCCGTTTTGGTTCAACATAGGCAGCATAACCCGAGGCATCGAGATTGACGTACGCTCAGGGCGCAACGTGAGGGGGTCAATGGCGTCCAGAGCGAGAGCGCATTCATCGCAACGTGTGAAGCTGCCGTACATCGGGCGCTTCCATCACGGGACTTTGCCTAACGGGGCATAGCCAACGGATAAAACCGTCCTCGATGGATCAAACTATACTCTCACCCATGCACCCCACATACGCCTTTCGGTAACCACTGGCAAGCTAGAGACGTACAAGCTAGTTATCCAAGACCAGAGCCATTATAGTTCCAACGGCGGCGAACAAGTTCCTGGGTTGCCGCTTTAAGAACCGGACCTTATGGAGAGACATTAGAACAAAGCACAAAGCACATGCTCTAATTCCCTAGATCAAACCTTACAGAGACACTAGAACAAAGCACACAGCACATGCTCTAGTTCCCCGAACCATGTTGCTAAAAAGCATCTTTTAACCATCATTGAAGTGAACCATTAGTTCAGTATTAACATAAAAATAAATGTTGGTTGCAGCGCGTAGCATAGACTAACCATAATGCATAAAACCCTGGGTAACAAGGAATAGGGTAAAGACTAGGAACATCCTTAGTGGCTAACAGTATTAGACACATGCATATGATTTATGTGATTAATCGGTGTATAGGTAACAAGGATGGTCCGTGTTATACTTGCCTTCCTCAGTGAACTGCTGCTGCACTTGGTCTTCGAGAACGGAATCGTCGGCGAACTCGAACGGCTCGGCAACTACTAACATCAATCACCAACAAGCATCCACACATACATGCAAACAAGATATTTAATTAGAATAGTACACCAAACATAAACAAAAGATGAAAAGAAGGTTTTAGAATTAATCTACGCTTCACTACGAACACGTGAGCGTGAAAATCACTCAAATCGGAGTTAAAACGGAGAAACTACGCTAAAAACGGGCTCTAGGGGCTTGCTGGTAAAGATTTTAAGCTTCCAGGGGTGTTTTTGAAAGAAACCAGGGACCTAAAACATAATTTCATAAAAAACACAAGGGCTGCGGCGTAAAAGCAACTTTCAGGACGGGGGCATGATTTTTCAAAAGGACAGGGGCTAAACCGAAAGAAAAAGGACTTGGTTGTAAATACTTTTGAACTGCGTTGGACCGCGGGTTGATTTTTGAAAAACAGAGGGGCTCTTTTGCAAAAACGCCACGGCGACTGCTGGATGCTGACGTCGGCTGACGTCACCGTCAACTGTGCCGTGGACCGGCCGTAGACCGCGGTCCACGGGTCCACGGTGAACCGGACCGGGTTTAAAACGGGTTTAGATCTGGGCCGTTGGTTTTGGATCGAGCGGCTGGGATTAGATCTGGGCATTCAGCTCGCCGGGGAAGACGGCTCGCGGCGGCGCTAGGTCGAGACCTCGCCGGAGTAAGCTCGGCTGGGGGCTAGAGGGCTCGGTTTCTCGCCGCGATGGCTCCTAAAGAGAGAGGAGACTACAAGGAGTCGGTTTTTGGGGTCCTGTCGAGGGTCGAGCAACGGCGGAGGCCGGCGGCGAGCGGAGGTGGATGGGAAACTACGGCGAGCTCGTATGGGCAAACGAGAGGGAGAGAGCGGTCGCGAGGCGGACGGGAATCTTCCTCACCTTCCGGCGAAGCTTCGAGACGAGCTCTCGACGGCAGAGCGCGGCAGAGAGAGGGTGCTGGCGGCGGCGGCGCAAGCTCGGGGTCGGCGGCTAGGGTTTGAGAAGCAGGGGGTCCACGAGGAGGGGCGGCGGCTTATAAAGAGGCTCTGGAGACTCCTTGGCGTGCGCGCCAAGCCGGAGAGGGAGACGTTCGCGGAGCGGAGTCCGCGGCGGCGCGGGGCGGAGCGTGGCGGAGGAGTCCCTAACGCGCACGGCGCGAGGTAGAAGGCGATACCGACATGTGGGCCCGAGATGTCAGCCGCAGAGAGAGAGGAGTGCGGGCGCGCTGCGGACAGAAGGGAGAGGCGCCGACAAGTGGGCCCGGGACGTCAGTGGCTGCGGGAGAGAAGAGCGCGGAGCGGGCTGGGCTGCGGTAGCGCGACTGGGCCGTGCAGGGAAAGAAGGATTGGGCCGCGCGGAGGAGAAAAAGATGGGCCGCGCGACTGCTGGGCTGGGCTGCGGTGTTGGGCTGCGCGACGGGCCGCGGAAAAAGAAAAGGAAAGGAGAAAGAGTTGGGCCGCGCATGGAGGTGGGCCGTGGAGAAAAGAAAAAGAGAAAGCTAGGCTGTTGGGCTGCTGGGCTGAAAAGAGAGAGGGAAAAAGAGAGAAAAAGAAAAGGTTTTTCTTTTATTCAAACACTCACTTGAATTCAAATTCAAATTTGAATTCAACAATAAAAAATAAATGCACCAGCATGAATGCAACAATAATGTTCCTATACCCTATATTTGCTTTTAATTATTCAAAAATTTTATTTTCCTACATTAATTATGAGCACTTCAATATAAAAAAAAGGCAATTAATTACTAATTTTTAAATAGGGCATTTTTAGGGTGTTACAATCTATTACCCAATGGTGTCCACCGGTCTTGTAGTTCACCTACACCCACAAATGAAATCAAGCTTGAGGTTTAGCTACCCAAACCTTTGAGAAAGTTTGGGAGCTAGAGTTTGTAGTTGATGCAACATTTGACTTGTGTGGTTCACTCAAGTTAGCAACTAGTATCTTGGGCACCCAAATTTGCTTAGGCCTAGTTGAGTCCTTAGGTCCAAAGAATCTCACTACCACCTTCCCACTTGATATCTTAGATACACCATAGTGAGCATTGAAGGCTTTGGGCCTCAAGTGATCTTGCATCTTTGGACGAGGAGGAGTATTTCATTCATGAGCAAAGTGGCCTTCTTGTTGACATTCGGTGAAATACCTAGTCTTGGGTTTGTATGGCTTGGGTTGAGGTAACTTGTGCTTTTCTTCAACAATCTTGGTGGTCAAGTACCCAAGCCCTTGAGTGTTATAGTTGATTGCTCTATTGGACATCATCTTGCCAAAGAGTTGGTTGCCATTTGCAAGTGTGGTATAGCCAGACTTGAGATAATTCACTTGTTGCTTGAGCTTTTGAATTTCAGCCGTGGCTTGCTTGTTCTTGACTTGAAGGTCCACATAGTCCTTGCCAAGCATCCCATTGGGTGATACTCCCAACACAAACTTGCCCTTGCATGTTGCACAATTTTTTACTGAATTTACAATGCTAGAGCCTTCTCTTTGACTTGAGTTGCTAGCCTCCATTGGGGGATTAGGCAATGCACTAGCCACTTCGTCAAGTTTAGCTTCAACACTTGCCTTCATTGGGAGATTAGGCAAGAGATCAAACAAATCATCACATTAAACTCCACAATCATTGACAACTACCCTTTACTCAACAAGATCATCACATTGAATACCACAATCAACTTGTACTACTCTTCCCTCAAGGATATCATCACATTGAGTAGCACAATTGACCTTCACAATCTCCACCTCATTCGATTTTTCACTTGATAGCACATCAAACTTCTCTTCAAGTAGCTTGTGGTGAGTAGTGAGCTCTTGGAACTTAGACTTCAACTCAACATGATCACTAGCAAGCTTAACATGCTCAAGTTTTATCTCTTTGTTCTTAGCTTCTAGATCATCACATTTAGCAACTAGTTTTGCCTTCTTTTGCTCAAGCCTATCAATTTTCTCATTTGATTCTCTAATGATGCTAGTATATTGTTTGAGATAAGCTACTAGATCATCATAAGAGGGCTCATCATCATTATCATCATCACTAGCACTATCACTCTCATCCTCATGATGGGTAGGCTTTCTCACCTTGCTATCACCCTTTGCCATGAGACAAAAGTGTTTTCTTGACTTGGAGCTTGAGTGAGGTGGTGGAGGGATGGATGCACCAATAGCAAGACCGGCAACACCTTCATCTTCACTTTTATTTGAAGAATTGCTTGAAGTGTTATCGTTGGTGATCCACTCCCCAATATAGGCTTTGCCTTGCTTCTTCTTGGTGGGTGTGGAAGACTTCTTCTTGTGGCCATCTTTCTTGCTCTTGAATGATTTCTTCTTGTAATCACCCTCATCATCACTCTCCTCCTTCTTGTAATTCTTCTTCTTTCTCTTGTTGGGAAGAGAACATTGATGTGCAAGATGGCCAAGCTCTCCATAATTGTAGCAATCTATATCCTTGATGGACTTCTTCTTGACAGAGAATTTCTTGCTCTAGTGGTTGAAGTCAATAGCCTTCTTGTCAAGCTTCCAAAGCATCTTGGTGGTCTTCCTCACAAGAAGAGCAATCTCATCAAGCCCATCACTCTTGTCATCGTCATCATCATCACTTGACTCCTTAACAATCACATTCTTCATCTTCTTCTCTTTGCTAGCTTTGAAAGCTATGTCTTGCTTGGTGGAAGAAGAAGAGCCTTCATACTTCTCATATTCTTTGGTGTAGCCCATGTAATCTTCATGGCCCTTGATCTTCCCAAGCATCTTGGTGATTGAGTGAGTGTTTAGATCATCATAGAAGTAGACGGTGACGATGCTTGAATACTTGTCACTTGGAAGAGCGCTTAGGAATCTTCTCTTGACTTCAAGCTCTTCCATCTTCGTGACATCGAGCTCATTCAATTCCTCTACAAGAGAATTCAAACGTGAGTACATAGTGTGAGCACATTCATTAGGAAATTTCTTGAAAGCATTAATTTTATCCATAATGACTTTGTGTCGCTCCTCTTTCTCATCCTTATAACCAATCTGAATCTCAACAAGTTTTCTCCATATTTTATGGGCTTTTGTCTCACTACAAACTTGATTGAACTTTTCCTTGTTGAGACTTCTAAGGAGAGTGTTCCTAGCCTTAGCATTAAGCCTCGCATGAGTTGCCTCAAGTGCGGTGAGGTTGTCCTCATCAACGGGCGCGGGAAAACCAACTAGGGTGGGCTTAAGCACTTCGGCATCCATGGCATCAAGGTATGCTTCCATACGGATCTTCCAATAGGAGAAATCCTTGCCATCAAAAACCGGAGGAGGCCCTTCACTAGACATCTTGCTCTAGGCGGTGAAGCCTATCCTTTGAGCAACGAGGCTCTGATACCCATTGAAAGAATCAAGGTGCCTAAGAGAGGGGTGAATTATGCTTCTACAAAAATTTATGCAATAAAACAGCCCTATACAATAAGCCAAGTCACCCCATGTGCCTACAAGTGTGGTTTATGCCTAACTAGTGTTGAAAAGAGTTTTGCAACCTAGTTCCAATCCTACTCTAACATGGCAAGTCTAGGAATTGAAATGCGGAAAGTAAACTTGCTCAAAGTAAAGAGAAGAGTAGGAAGACGATTTTTCCCGAGGTATCGAGGAGTCGGCAACTCACCCCTAGTCCTCGTTGGAGCACCCGCGCAAGGGTATAGCTCCCCCTTGATCCGCGCAAGGATCAAGTGCTTGCGTAGGGGATATCCATTTCCCACTCTGGGATGGCGGATTCCCAAACCGTGTACACCTTCTTGGGGCTTTACACAATCTCCACGTGAGCTCCCAAGATCAACACCAACAAGCCGTCTAGGTGATGCCGAATCACCAAGACTAACAAGCCAAAGATCTTCACTTGACCTAGACTAGACCAAGAGCTAGATGGATGCACACTTGCTACTCTCAAGCACTAAAGAGAGTCCTTAATCTTCACAAGACCAAGAACAAAATCTTCACAAAGATCAGAGAACATCGACTCATTCGACGCTACTCCCATCGAATCAGTCGACGCAACTCAGAGCCATGCACTATGGGGTCTTCACATCTTCACGCACCGTCGACTAATTCGATGGAGTAGACTGTCAAATCAGTCGATGCTACATAGAACACCGCACCACCATCTGGGTGGAACTGAGGGCCGTCGACTAATTCGATGGTCACACCATCGAATCAGTCGACGCGAGTCAGGAAGCTGCGCCAGTGTTTATGTGGGAAAACCAGGGGCCATCGACTAATTCGATGGTGCCTTAGCACCCCGTCGAAATAGTCGATGGCTCTGAGTTTTGTGCTGTCTTCTTCTCTTTTGATATCGAAACTCGTCCAATTCAACTTCTTTGAGTTTCTTAACTTCTCAAGGGCTTCAATGCAGCTACCTAGCACTAGATTTCACAAGTGTGCATGACACCTAACTTCTAGTCTTGACTTGGTCAAGCTACCAATCCTCGACCCCCCTTTATAGTACGGCCAAAGGAAAAACAAAGACCTAAACTACTCTAAGTGCCTCTCATCATCCAAACGGCACATAGAACTAGCTTATCCTTAATCTTCGAGCATATCCTTTGTGCCAATACAATCATTCTCAAATGATGGAGGCCAAGAATACCATGAAAGTCGCAATGATTATGTTGTCATTAATCGCCAAAACCGAATTAGGGGCCTAGATGCTCTTTCATGCTTGTTGAAAATCAGATTTGGTCACTCATACTTGATTTAGTGCAGCTAGCTGAAATTTGATATCATTGTCATCTATTATACATGATCATGGATAGTTATGAGTTCAAGATTTTATTTATAACTTAAAGTTGGGCTGAATGTGAGATTGATTACTTTGGTACAAGAATCATCTCTATTGCAGCTACGTTTGTGTGCTTAGCTATCCTATCCTTGGTAAACATGACCGAATTGGAATAAGCCTGTCAAGTTCAAAGTGTCAATATATGAGAGAATCAACAACAACAAAAATAGAGATGGAATCCTATTGATAATTGGAGAGTTGGTGATATTTGGTACTTTTGGGATGCTTCTATACAAGGAATGAATTTCTTGCATCAAGTTTAACAATGGGAAGTTTTGGCTGCTATTAAAATTCAGATATGCATATAAATGGAAGTTGGAGCTACTGAAATTGAATTTCCTGCAGCAAGGATATTGGTTTTCTCAGTTGGATGTTATTTATCGTCTATCTTTTGTCATTGGTCAATTCAAAATTAGAATCAGTGAAGGCATTCAGAAATTAGTTGGGTTGAGAAAATGATTCCATTGATATTTATCTAGTGAATGGAGATGAAATTTTGGACTTCAACTTAGTTGTTTGCAGCAAATTCAGATTTCAGTTCATTTTACTTGTTGTCATTGGAAAAGGGCTGCAAGAAGGTTTCAGATTTATTGATAGATAAAACAGTAGAAGGGAACAATTGGTATCTTTGGACAGCACAATCTGCAAATCCATGCGAAATACATGATAAAGTCACTTGGTGATATTTGCTGAAATTTTCTCATTAAACAAACTGAGATATGTGACATATTGGAGTACAAGTCATTTTCAGATTTTGAGCCTTGTAAAGTGAGAAAGCTTTAGAGATGAATATTTGTGGACAAAATTCAGATTTTGAGCCCATTCAAGTGAACAAGTTTTAAGGATGAATATATGTGGACAATGCTACATCTCTCAACTCCTTTGAGTTTGAAAAATTCAACTAGCTACAATAACAACTGCAGTTCTCCAAATCTGAATATCATAACATATTTGAGAAAGTAAACTGAAAAAGATGGTGGTTGTGGTTGCTTCATGAGAATAAAAGTGTCAGAAGTGCATATCCATTTTTTTTAATGAGCTGTTAATATGAAATCTTTGAAGAAAATTTAGAAATCAACACGGGGACATTGCAATCACAAAATTTCTGAGTATGACACTTTATATTGCAAATTCCTCATGAGAACATTAGAATTTCATATACCAAATAGTAGTTGAGGTTATTTGGACAATGACAAGCATTTCTTAGTGCCTCGACTCTATTTTTATGTGACGAATGTTAGGATAAATGGCCAGTTTTGTGCAAAACTCAAGATATGCTTCCTAGCTTTGGATAGATCAATATCTCACTATTGATCAAGTATAGAATCTGATGGTTATTGAACTCTTCACCATTATCATGATACTTCATCCTAGTCTTGATTTTTGGTACTTGGAATGATAATTTCTCGAATCAAGATTTGATATGTTGGGACAAATAGAGGTTCAGCTGAGCAGTACATGAGCAATAATATATCCTTTAGTGCTATGAAAGAACTAACATGGCAGCAATCGAGAAATCGTGTTCAACTCTGAATTTATGAAAAAGAGGCATCATACTCAACTCAGCCAATGTCATGTTCCGAAGGATTTTTCCTACTATTATGTTGACAGAAGCAAATATTAATGAGAGATGAGATAAATTTCAGAATGGACATTGAGTCACAAATTGGTATATCTCTGAGGGCTAATACTTGAAGCATGATGGAACATTTAGTGAGCTGAACTTTATGGATGAGAAGACGCTGAAAATGGGTTATACACACATAATTCTTGAACATATTTTCAGTGGCATGGAGATGAACAAGGCCCTGATTTGGATGATTGGATTCATAAACATTGAGGACAAAAGTCACTTCACTTTTGCAACATATCAAGAGCAGCTCTCTACCTTTTCTTTTATATCTTTGTTTGTCATATCATTTGCATCATTGCACTTTCTATTTCGCTTTTCTGATTTTCAGCTTGAATATAGTCCTATGTTATATCCTTTGCATATTCATCCAAATTATGGGAAGTTGTCTCCATTGTTCTCAACATAAATATGTGCATCATTGTTTCATGATTTTATATGTATGTATATCTTGAGAAAATTTTTCTATAATTTGTAATCGTGGGACTGATGCCTTTGCTCAAGTTATATGTTTTAGTCCTTTGGTGGATTATATCTTTCTTAAATCATTACAAGCTAAGCACAATTGATTTGAATGACATGGAGAAAAATGGTGATAATGGACTTTCATGGTCATTTCTCCACAATTGTGCTCATAAATGATCATGAAAACACCTTTGATCATCCATGGTTGTGTCAACATTGATGCTGGATATTGGATGGGAATAAGAGCTCACATTCACACCAAAACATCAGCTGCTATAAAATTGATGACACATGAGTTTCAACTCCACATTATTATCAAAGGATCAAGTCATTTTCGGTGATTCCATCCATGAGTATTGAGAAGGTAAAATAAAAAAAGGTGAGTTCATGAGTTGTGCTTCATTGATATTTAACACTTATGTCTAAAGGTTAAAATGGTGAAGTATAATACATGCCTCATTTTGGTTCTTGGATGCATATTTTTACAATCTTGTTCCTCCATTGAACCAAGATGTTGTATAGACTCCTCTCTTGACATTATTTATGAAAATGCATATGTATACATCGTATTCATGTATGCATACTTTGAAGGGGAGCTTATTTGATATATTGTCAGACTAATACTTTAAATTGAGTTCATATTGCCTAGTCTCATTTGGTGAAAAAGAAAAGCTATCAAAAGGTATGGACTTTTTGTACATCTTTAAATTGCCTTCCTTTATACAAATCTGAAATATATGATAAACTCTTCTCCATTGCTCTTAATATGAGAAAGTGCATATGTTTTTCTTGAATATCTATTATGCTCATCTTGAGGAGAGAATTATTCATGTGTTTAGACATCTTGAGATGGACTTGGTTCTAAAGGTCTATCATTGATCACATATGTATGCTCATGTTTAAGGGAAGTCCTTTCTATTTATGTGGTCTTACAATAATTAATCAATTTTGCTCTTGCCACATATTAGTTGGATCTTTATGTTTGACATATCTATCTTTGAGAAGTTATGTGACTTGTGTAGTCCATGGTATACCATTTTTAGGCGAATAGCAGGGGAGGCCCCTACTGGTTTTTTTCTATTAAGCATAAAAGGATAATTACATTTTACAAGGCCTCAGGCCCAAAGAGCGAAAGAGAAAAACTAGTGGAAACTACTCAGCCAAGTTTGTAACTCCAATTTCAGAGTTGGTTTAGCCCTATGCAGCAGGTGACTAAACTCATCCCTGAATAACTGCTTCCATCTTCTAAGTGATATGTGAGCTCCATCAAATATAACTTCATTTCGGTGGGTCCAGATGGCCCATGTAGCAATGATGACCACTTCTCGAAAAATTTTGGAATTGAAATCCCTCCTTGCCTGAATAAGCATATCCATATCCATCAAATTAAAATTCCAGCGCACATTCAGAAACCGCTAGCACCATTGACTAAAGGAGCATTCAAAGAAAAGATGAAATAGCGTCTCTTCAGTGTTGGCTGAACAGAATGCACAATGGTAGTCCTCTAGAGCTCTTCTCTTTCTTCTTAGGATGTTGCGATTATTCAATCTATCTCTCAAAAGCAGCCAAAAGAAGAATTTATGACGTCCTCGACAACAGGATTTCCACATCCATTTGAAAACAGGGCTTACCAACAAGGTACCTTTCAATTGCTTATAGGCCTGTTTAGATGTGAAATCAGAATTTCCCCAAATATATGACCATTGATCTTCCCGGCTATTATCCAGCAACAAAGCTTGCAATAGATCATTTAATGCACTCAATTGATCTGATGCCTCCAGAGACAGAGGTGTAAAAAAATTAGCATAGACATCCTGAGATAGGAATCTCTTAACAGAAATCTTCTTATTCCTTGCAAAGGTAGCCAGCTGTGGAAATAAGAGCTCAAGAACACCCAAGTCCCAAGAATCGGACTAAAAAGCAACTGATCTACCAATTTGCACTTTACATGAGGCAATTTCAAAGAAATTTTCAGAGAGTGACATTACATCTCTCCTCCAAAAGGACCCCACTGGTCTCTTCAAATGAGGCACCATATCTATGTTATATAAACATTTCCAAGTCAGTGAAACCCAAGGGACGTCTGCATGATTGTAGACCTTGTGCAAGAATTTCAATAGTAAGGATGTGTTCCGGGTTCTAAGATCAATAATCCCTAAACCACCTTGCTCCTTTGATGTACATGCAGTCTTCCAAGCTACCAAGCATCCCCCCTTTCCGTTAATGTCACCTCTATCCCACAATTGGTGCATCTGATACTTGTCAACCTACCCAAGTATCCCTGGAGGAACTTTAAGAGTGCAAAGATAGTACGTAGGAAGAGATAAGAGCACCGATTTCACTAGCAGCAATCTTCCATCGTAGGATAATAGTTTGTTCAATCCCATCATTCTTCTTTCAACTTTGCTTACCAAGGGTAAGTATTCCTCCACTGTAGGTCTAGTAGTTCCAAGAGGTAAGCCCAAATAGGTGAATGGCATCTGACCAACTTGACACCCAATAGCCTGAGAGAGGGAGACAGCTTGCTGTGGGATCACATTGATGGGCACTATAGTAGACTTTGCAAAATTAACTTTCAAGCCTGTTGAAGCCACAAAAGTATTTAGGA
The DNA here is from genome assembly GCA_015342445.1 of Digitaria exilis. Taxonomy (NCBI): domain Eukaryota; kingdom Viridiplantae; phylum Streptophyta; class Magnoliopsida; order Poales; family Poaceae; genus Digitaria; species Digitaria exilis. The sequence goes on from JACEFO010002467.1 coordinate 173,010, forward strand.
TCGCCTTTGGGTTTATGAACTGTTGCTCTTCAGCAGGCAGAATTATCAAAGTATCATCTGCGTATTGCACTATCGGATATTCACCGCCAAAGTTCAGGACCAAGGGGTGAACCAACCAACCAGAGGATGCAGCATCATTGATAACCGATTGCAACAGATCGGCAGCCATGACAAATAAAAGGGGAGATAGGGGGTCTCCTTGTCTCACTCCCCTCCTGCATTTGAATGGCTCTCCAGGAACACCATTGAGCATCACTGCCGATGATCCTGAGGATAAGATCATCTCAATCCATTTGACCCATTTGTCTGAGAACCCTTTGTGCCGGAACATTTGTAGAATGACTGGATGTTCAATTTTATCAAAAGTTTTTTAAAAGTCCAACTTCAATATCCCTATTTCATTTTTACTATGATGACAAATGTGCAGAAACTAGAAAGCCCAAGCTAAGTGGTCTTGTATTGTTCGGCCTTTGAGAAAGCCATATTGGTTTGCATGAATGACACTAAGAATTACCTTCTGTAATCAATTTGCCAACAGCTTGGTGAGCAGCTTGAGAGAGAAATTAAGCAGAGATATAGGCCTATAATCATTTACTGTCAGAGGGCAGTCTTTTTTTGGCACCAGAGTTATATATGATCCATTTATGCACTCCAAATCAACCATGCAGTTCGCAAAATTAGCACATAGCTTATAAAAGTCTTCAACAATAATATGCCAACATTTTTTCATAAAGCAACCAATGAAACCGTCAAGCCCTGGTGCATGGTCTAGAGCCATTTCTTTAATAACAACATCAATCTCCTCTTTAGAGAAAGCATCATCCAGATCCGGTAGAGACACAACTTGGATGAGAGAACCAAGGTCATATAGAATATCAGAAAATTCAGAGACCCCCAATCTGTCCTTGAAAGCAACCCAGAGAGCACCTGGCTTTAGAGAATGGTCACTAACTATTGAGCCATCGGACAATGTCAAATTGGCGATGTAACTATTCCGGAAGCACAGAGTAGCCATGGCCTGAAATAATTTGGTGTTCTCATCGCCAAATTTTAACCATCTTATTGTGGACCATTGCTTCCAATACACCCTTTTAGCCTCTAGCATTTTCTGCATATGGCCTTTAACAGAAAGCCTGAAAGCTGATTCCGATCCACTAAGGGCCCTCTAATCCTCTAGGCCATCTAGGAGAGCAAGAACCCAGCAGTTATTAATAATCTTATTCAACTGAGAAAACTCTTTGCTCCATTTTTTCAATCCAACTCTAAGCTGCTTGAATCTGCAACTGATGGTGCTAGCCATATTAGCAAAGTAAGGATTAGAATGCCAATGCAACTGCACCAAGTCAAAGAAACCTGGACAATCCACCCAATAATTTTCAAATCTAAATCTGGACGCCTGGGGGATATTAGAATTCATTTGCACCACATACGGAATATGATCCGAGATTGGCCGAGAGAGGGTTTAACTGTTGTACCAGGGTAAGAGAGAGTCGAATTCATCGAAGTGAAACCCAATCCAACTTTTCTAATAATGGGTCATCTTGCATATTGCTCTAGGTGAATTGCCGCCCTTCAAAGGGTATGTCCACTAGATTCAAATGCTGGATAAGATCATTGAAAACCATAATATCATTGAGATTGTCACCTGGCTTATTTCTGTTTGATTGAGATCGGATGAAATTGAAATCACCAACTAACACCCAATCCTCCAAGGGTGATGCATCAAAATTATAGAGCCAATTAACAAAAGCCGCCTTTTCATCAGGGGCAGAAGGACAGTAGACATTGGTTAAATGAAACACTGAGTTGCTGGCATTAGATGTGAACTTCAAAGTGATAGCAAAGTTATTCTCCTGCACAACCTCTCCCGTGAACATGTTGTTATTCCATACTACAATAATACCTCCTGAAGTACCCACAAATGGGAAGTATGCAAAATTATTCAAATTGCACGGACAGAATTTTGACAAATAAGCTTGGTCAAACTGGCTGCGTTTAGTTTCCTGGAGGCAAACAATATTTGCGTTGCTTTCAACAATTTTATTGCGGATATGATCCCACTTGTTTTGGGAATTGATACCACGAACATTCCACGACATAATATTCCAAGTTCGGCTATGATTCATAGATAAATTGATAAAAGACACCAATCCATTTAGTCTGAGCACACACAAAGACTAAGACAGCAAAACTCCCACATATGACCGGGAGTCGAAGTCTAACAAAAGTATCCCAGGAGCTAGGTAGCATAAACAGAGAGAGGCTACCTAGAGTAAACAGTTTAACAGACCTAATCATCATCAGAGCTGAGAAGAACATCGGCTGATACAGCCCCAGGCTGCATCTTCAGGAACTCAGTGCCAATGGCCTAGAGCATGTTCAGGGGCAGGTGTGGGGCAAGTACTGAAGACTCCCCAGACTACCCTTCATGTGCTGGCACCAGTTCAAGTCTACCTTCATCATCATCCTCATCTTGCCCGTCCTGGCTATCCTGCGAAGCCAAGGTTGCTGCACCTGCAACATCTTTACAGCCCTCCTTGTTCTTGTTTAGCCTTGAGCTATGTCTCAGGAACTTGACATCAACTGGGCCTCTTGGCTTCCTTGCTCTGCGTTTGCATGACGTCTTGGTGGTTGGAAACTGATCCAGAATCTCCACCTCCTGTTCCTCCACCAGGACCTTAGCCAAGTGCTAGAGAACATCATATTTTGCTGTTGAGTTGTGATCCAATTTCATCACAAGTTAAAGGCCCATTAGGCCCAGGTCGCTACTGCGGGTGTGTCTACCTAGTATTCTATTTTATTCTTGTAAGCCGCCGCAACGGCGTTGTAACCTGACTCCTCCACAATAGTGAAGTTCTTGCTGGCTGGCGCCCGTGGTTTTTCCCGCAAGGGTTTTTCACGTTAAAATCGTGTCTCGTGTTTGATCTTGTTGTCGCATTATTTGCTAACAAGTGGTATCAAGAGCCAGTTAAGTTACGAGATTCGATTGTTGAAAAAAAATTAGGGTTTCATCCCTGTTTATCGCCGCCGCCGCCGCCGCCGCTCGGTTCTCTGTCGTCGTCGCCTGTCCCTTCTCGGTGATGATCCGATCTGCTACTGTTGCCTACGGTTGATTCGAGCCGACTGAACTCCGCACTTGTTTCGGTTACAAGACCGACGCCGTCTACAAGTCTGCCACGACCGCTTGCAGATCGATTGGAATAGTCGTGCGTTGCTGGCCTACAGCTACCTGTCGCACACGAATCAGCGATTCGCACAACACTCTGTCCGCCTGCCGATTTCTGTCCGTGAAAGTTTGTGCTCAAATCAATTTTGTGGAGTTTTTGCTACATCCACCCGTGAAGATCTACCAGGAGGTTGTTCAGCTCTTCGCTGAACGTACACGGAAGTGTACCCAGGTTGTAGGTTCTTTTGCTAGGGTTACATAATACCTAGATTTATACTACAGATTATTTCTTCTGGTTATTTTCTTTGCAATGGCTTCGATGAAGTATGATCTACCGCTGCTGGATTATAACACGAGGTTCGCGTTGTGGCAAGTCAAGGTGAGGGCTGTTCTGGCGCAATCCAATGATCTAGATGAGGTATTGGATGGCTTCGGCAATAAGAAGAAGGAGGCGTGGTCCGATGAGGAGAAGCGCAAGGACCGTAAGGCTTTGTCCCTAATTCAGCTTCATCTTTCTAATAATATCTTGCAAGAGTGTCTGCAGGAAAAGAGTGCTGCAGAGATTTGGCTCAAACTAGAATCGATCTGTATGTCCAAGGATCTAACCAGTAAGATGAAAGTAAAGATAAAGTTTTTCACGCTCAAGATGCAGGAGGGTGGTTCGGTGTTGAACCACATATCTGTTTTCAAGGAGATCGTTGCCGACCTAGTGTCGATGGAGGTTAAGTATGAGGATGAAGATTTAGGCCTCTAACTGTTATGTTCTCTGCCAAATTCATTTGCCAATTTTCGTGACACCATACTGTTAAGCCAAGATGAACTAACCCTAGCGGATGTTTATGAGGCACTCCAATCCAGGGAGAAGATGAAAGGCATGGTGCACAATGATGGGTCGTCGTCCTCCAAGGGCGATGCACTCCATGTTAGAGGCAGACCTGAGTAGAGATACTCCAATGATGGCAACAAGCATGATAAGAGTAGAGGTCGCTCCAAGTCCAGACAACCCACTACCAAGAAGTTCTGTAAGTATTGTAAGAAGAAGACTCATTTTATTGAAGATTGCTTTAAGCTTCAGAATAAGGAGAAGAGGAAGAATAATCCTGATGGTAAGGTATCTGTTGTCTCTGCTGGTAAGGGTTCTGATTCTGGAGATTGTCTAGCTGTTGCTGCTTGTGTTTCTGGTCGTGATGAATGGATTCTGGATTCTGCATGTTCATTTCATATCTGCACTAATAGAGATTGGTTTAGTTCTTATAAACCTGTGCAGAAGGGAGATGTTGTGTGTATGGGTGATGATAATCCGTGTCAGATTGTGGGCATTGGCTCTGTTCAGATCAAGGCTCATGATAGGATGATTCGCACTCTTGAGAATGTGAGATTCATACCAACTATGACTAGAAATCTTATTTCGAATGTGAGATTCATACCAACTATGACTAGAAATCTTATTTCGATCAGCACACTTGATGAAAGAGGTTTCAAATACTCCGGTTCTAATGGAGTTTTAAAGGTATCAAAGGGTTCTCTTGTTTGGCTCATTGGTGATAAAAATTCTACTAATTTATATGTCTTTAGAGTTAGTACTTTGCATGGTTTTGTTTCTGCTACTGCTGTTACTAATGCTGAACATAGCAAGTCTGACCTTTGGCATATGCGTCTTGGACACATGAGTGAACTTGGCATGGCAGAATTGATGAAGAGAGACCTCCTCCCTGGCTGTACTCTGAGTGGCAGAAAGTTCTGCGAGTATTATGTTTTTGGGAAGCATAAGAGGGTAAAACTCAATACCTCTATTCACACCACCAAAGGTACTCTTGATTATGTACATGCTGATGTTGGGGGTCCTTCCCATAAGCCTTCTCTTGGTGGTGCTCGTTACATGCTTACCATTATTGATGATTACTCTAGAAGAGTATGGCCTTACTTTATGAAGAATAAAAATGATACATTTGCTGCGTTTAAAGAGTGGAAGACCATGATAGAAAGGCAAACTGAGAAAAAGGTAAAATTGCTTCATACTGATAATGGTGGAGAGTTCTGTTCGGATGTTTTTTATGATTATTGCAGGCAAGAAGTTCTTAGGCAGCATACCATCCCGTACACACCTCAGCAGAATGGTGTGGCTGAGCGCATGAACAGAACCATTATCTCAAAGGCCCGTTGTATGCTGTCCAACGCCAAGATGAATAAGCGTTTTTGGGAAGAGGTCGCGAACACTGCTTGTTACTTGATAAACAGGTCGCCTTCTATTCCACTCAATAAGAAAACACCCATTGATGTATGGTCTGGTACACCTGCAGATTATTCACAGTTGAAAGTTTTTTGCTGCACTGCTTATGCTCATGTTGACAATGGTAAATTAGAGCCTAGAGCTATTAAATATCTGTTTCTTGGTTATGGTTCGGGAGTAAAAGGATATAAATTGTGGAATCCCGAAACAGGAAAGACTTTCATGAGCAGGAGTGTTGTTTTCAATGAATCTGTGATGTTTACTGATAAATTGTCCTCAGATCATGTTCCAGAAAATTCAGCAAAAGAATTGCAGCATGTCAGTGTGCAGGTGGAGCATGTTATTGACGAGGAACATGTGCAGGTGGAGACCGTGACTGATGTTGTTGATGATGAAGCTCATAGTGATGGTGTTCAGCAATCACCTCCTGTTTTGCAGCTAGAGGAGGATGTTCCTATTGCTGATCGCAGGCAAAAGAGTGGTTGTGGACCTAAACCCCGTCTTATTGAAGAACGTAATATGACTTATTATGCTTTGAGTTGTGCTGAACAGGTTGATAGCACTTATGAGCTAGCAACATACAAGGAAGCTATTGATTGTGGTGATCGTGAGAAATGGATTTCAGCTATGCAGGAGGAGATGCAATCTCTTGAGAAGAGTTGTACTGAGAGATTGTTCCATTGCCAAAGGAGAAGAAGACTGTCCGTTGCAAATGGCTTTACAAGAGAAAGGAGGGTTTGTCTCCTAGTGAGCCTCCTAGATTCAAGTCAAGGTTAGTAGCAAAAGGGTAGAGTCAAATTCCTGGTGTTGATTATAATAAGGTATTCTCTCCCGTTGTGAAGCATAGCTCTATTCTCACATTCCTTAGTATTGTTGCATCACATGATCTTGAGCTTGAGCAGTTAGATGTGAAGACTGGCTTTTTGCATGGTGAGCTTGAGGAGGAGATATATATGGACCAACCTGAAGGGTTCATAGTACCAGGCAAGGAGAATTATGTGTGCAAGCTGAAAAGGTCCTTGTATGGTTCAAAGCAAACTCCCTGTCAGTGGTATAAAAGGTTTGATTCATTTATGTTGTCACATGGCTTTAAAAGGTCTCAATATGATAGTTGTGTTTACATGAAGACTGTTAATGAATCACCTATATACTTGCAGTTATATGTTGATGACATGCTGATTACTGCCAAGAGCGGCAGAGAGATCACTGCGTTGAAGAAATTGTTGAGCAGTGAGTTTGATATGAAGGACCTTGGTGCTGGTAAGAAAATTCTAGGTACGGAAATTACTAGAGACCGTTCAGCTGGTTTGTTGTTTCTTAGTCAGCATAGTTACATGGAGAAGGTTCTTCGGCGTTTCAATATGCATGATGCTAAGCCTGTTAGTACTCTTATTGCACCGCATTTTAAGTTGCCAACTAAGCAGTGTGCTAGTTCAGCTGAAGATATTGAATACATGTCAAGAGTTATGTATTCTACTGTTGTTGGTTCTCTGATGTATGCTATGGTTTGCTCTCGACCAAATTTATTATATGCTATGAGTTTGGTTAGTAGATACATGGCTAATCCTGGTAAAGAACACTGGAAGGTTGTTCAGTGGATTTCCAGGTACCTTAGAGGCACGTCAGATGTTTGCCTGAAGATTGGGAGGACAGATAAGGGGCTCGTTGGATATGTTGATTCAGATTATGCTGATGATTTGGACAAGCGCAGGTCACTCACAGGTTATGTCTTTAATGTTGGCAGTTGTGCTATGAGTTGGAAGACTACTTTGCAGTCTGCTGTTGCTTTGTCTACTACTGAGGCTGAGTACATGGCTATTTATGAAGCATGCAAAGAGTTGATTTGGCTGAAGGGTTTGTTTGCTGAGCTTTGTGGAGTTAAATATTGTGTTAACCTGTTTTCTGATGGTCAAAGTGCAATATTTCTCACTAAAGATCAGATGCTTCATGAGAGGACTAAGCACATTGACATTAAGTATAACTTTGTCCGTGATGAGATTGAGAAGGGCAAGTTAAAGGTACGCAAGATTAGTACTCATGATAATCATGCTGATATGTTGACAAAGTCAGTCCCTGTTGCTAAGTTTGAGCTATGCTCAAGCTTAGTTGGTTTGATGGATTAGCCCAAGAGGCTATTTGGCGCCAGAAGTATTTTCTTTGGTATTTCAAGATGAAGGTGTTGATTATGCTACAAGATGAAATTTGTCTCAAGGTGAAGTTTGTTGAGTCGTGATCCAATTTCATCACAAGTTAAAGGGCCATTAGGCCCAGGTCGCTACTGGGGGGTGTCCACCTAGTATTCTATTTTATTCTTGTAAGCCACCGCGACAGCGTTGTAACCTGACTCCTCCACAATAGTGAAGTTCTTGCTGGCTGGCGCCCGTGGTTTTTCCCGCAAGGGTTTTCCACGTTAAAATCGTGTCTCCTGTTTGATCTTATTTTTGCATTATTTGCTAACATTTGCAAGATACGAGGGCACAAGAGTGTCAAGATTGATTACCACATGGTTTATATGAGAATAGGTGGGAAGAGGAGGCAAGGAAGCAAATGTAGGATTTGGAGTGATCACCTCAGATAGAATGGAGTGTAGGGAAACCAAGCTGGCAGATGCTTGATTGCCAGCATCAATGATCACATTCTCATTTGGGCATTGACACCCTCATCCCCTACATGTTCTGCTGGAACTTCTTGTCTCACTAAACCCCAAAAGCTTCAAGTCCATAGCTGCCAAATCAGGGGAGTCAACCAAATTTTGGGCATCAAAATTGGTTCTACCCTCATGCTGGCTTGACACATTTCGTGCTACATGCAGACTATCCCCATGGTCACTGGATATATCCTCAAACATCCCCTGAGCCACATTGATTCCTGGATGCTGAGCATTGACATTCACGGCATTAAAGCTTGCAGAATTCTCACTAGGAGGTTGAACCCAGTTTGGAGCAGGGTACGGCATGGGGTGTGAAGAGCCTTGATCAGAAGGGAGCTCCTCATCCCTACCCACAACCATATCTGAAGCAGTGAGGATGTAAATAGGCACTGTAAAAGTTCTTGCAGTCTGGCCCTCCCCAACAGTGACTACGAAATCATCTGGTATATCTTGCTCCTTGTTCACTAAAAGCCTTAACAATGATTCTAGCCATAGTGATTGATGGGTGAACATGAAGGAGGTGAGCGAAACCACAGATAGCCTTGCCCACCAAAGATATAGAGCGAGCATCCGAAGGGTAAGTCATAAGCATTAGCCAAACAACTCTATCCATAGCATCGGAGCAGAGATTCGTACCCTCGTCATGTTTGATGAAGCTAAGGTGGTAATGACCAAAGTGACGAGGAGGACCTTGCAGGAACCGTTCCCTTCCAGGGGTGTTGAGAAGCAGACGAAAGCATCGCCAATTGGGCACGGCTGGATTTCAGGTGCCCGAACTCCTTCATCAAGAAGAAACTGGTGGAGAGCATGCGCCATTAGGACGAAGTCCTCCTTAGCAACCGGTGGAACCAGATGAGCAATGGCTAGATCCTCATTGGTACGCTCCAAACTGAGCCCAATGCAGGCACGTGGACGGGGAGGTGGAACATACGGGAGCACCCTAGGCGCCCAGGTGAACCCAGGCGGAAGGTGAGGGCGGGGATCGATGCGAAGTTCGCCATGGGAGGAGCAAACAACGGCGTTGGCGGAGGCGATGGAGGCGGCAGATGGGTCGAGGAAGAATGAACTATAGGGGGGATGAGTTGGGGGAGGATGTTTCGAGGAAGTTGAAGAGCCGCCGTCTCTAGGGAAACTGTGGTAGAACCGTCCAATTTAAACTGGCTCAAGTGCGCCTAATCGCCCAAATAAAGACAATATCAGAATGCACTTCAAACAGTTTAAACCCGGTAGTCCGTCGAGTGTCCCCGGGACATCCCAAATCATCAACTGACAACTTCATCCATCCATAGCTCAGGATCAATTCCACGATGGGAAACACAACAGGCATTACCTTTTTACATAAATACAGAAAGGTACGAATTATTAAAAACCAAGTTTGAAACAATATTAGATGTAGGTCAAGCTACTAAGAGCTTAATACAAACTGGTTTAGGCAACTATTAGGTTATATAACAACACAAGGTAACTTTATTCGTCTAGAGACATCCGGGACCAACTGATGCTCTAGGGCTTCTGGTTCTCCTCCTCACCTTCCTGCCGCGGAGCATCCTCTGGAAAACAACAAGGAAAGAACCCTGAGTACAAAGGTGCTCAGCAAGGCTTACCCGCCTTACCAAAGAAAATACTCTCAAAGGAATATGATTAGCCCTCTGAGTGGTTTTTGGCTGACTCAACACTTTTTGCAAAAAGGCTTACTAATTATTGATCCTTAATTGGCAGCTTTTAGCTCAATTGAGTAGTTACTTATTCAACTACGTTATAAAGTGCTTTTCATACAGGTGGTTCTAGGCTCAACCAGCACTTTTGATTCAAACTATTTTGTTCAACATGTTTCCTCTACGATGCTTAACAGTTGATCAAGTGCACTCATAACCAAGAGTTGTGTCGATCCGGATCAATGTACATCCTGCAGGAGACACCTAGCCCCCAGTCACGTACAGTTGATCCTACTGTACTCAACAACCTTTCAATCAGCTGGGCCAACGACCAGAAATATCCTTACTCGAACCCAGGAACGCACCCCCACGTGGGCCCCATGTCTAGCGACCACCCCGTGAGTTATAGGCTACGGCCCCGCCTTTCTCCGACCCAGCAAGCACAGGTAAGCGATATTTCCAATCATTGAACCAACTAATCTAATAGGCTTTACTGGTCCCATAACCCAGTAAGAAACCAGGTAGAATCACTTGATCCTCAGTTAAAACAACGGATCGGTCCTTAGTCACTTAATCAAGTAGGCAGACTACAGGATTGAGCTTTCTCAATCCCTCTTTCAAGCTTCTACCCACTACATCAACCTTACATACTTCTTTGATTCAGGAGAGATTAGTGTATCCTAGATTATCATCTTTAGTTAACCTTTCTAAGCATAGCATGGTAGATAGTACTAATCAAGTTTCTTAACTAGGTAAGGTTATTTCTACCAAGGATTTTATCATGCATCAGGGGTTTCAACCAATTCCTAACCTAATGCAACATAGAAGCATAATATTTGGACCCGGGTGAATTATGAAATAAATAGGTAGAGATGCTCCGGGGCTTGCCTTGAGTCCCAAAAAGGTTAGTAGCGTCAAAGACTTCCTCGGACTACGGAGCTACCACCATAACTTCCTCGTACTGGACTTCTTCTTCGGGAAGTTTAATGTACTCCACTTCGGATGCTTCGGGTTCTAACATGAAATGCAAGTTAGAGATTAGAGACGCAACAAAATTTTAACAACAGAACACACAAAACTTTATCTCACGATAAAGTTGCAAGCCAACACAACAAAACCACCTATTTTTAAAAGAAAAACCTTGCATTTCTCTTGGGTGAAATAGTCCTTATTTTTATATTTGTTGAAGAAGAATTATTAAGGGTTCCAAAAATGACTACAAAAGGCATAAAACCTTTCCTTTATTTTTATTTGTGATTATAAAGCATAAATCAGGTTTCTAATTATTTTTATAAACATCCTAAACATTTTTACTATTAAACTTCAAAAGATGAAGTTTTTATTAAATTCTAAACAACACAAGTTAAAAAGATTTAACATTTTTAAAACAGCAAGGATAATCTAAGAAAGCTATGAAAACTGGTTTTACATTTTTCTGAATTTTCTGTGATTTTCTACAATTAAAACAGTGGAAAACATAAATTAAAATCTAAATCTAAAACCTAATCGGCTTTATTGCAAAAACCCCCTGGCTTCTATCTCTTCTTCTCCAGAGCCCCTGCCCACGCCAAAACAGAGCACCGGCGTGGACCGAGGTCCGCCGACCTTGACCGACGGCCGCTCGCCGGCGGCGAGGTCCCCAACGACGACACCTAGCTCTACGGCAACCCCTCGCAACCACGCACCTATCTAGCCTAGCATCCCCGCAGCAAGACACTAACCCTAGCACCGCGGCGATTCCGGCGGCGGCGCAAGGCTGCGCGACGAACTCTGATGACCACACGACAAGCACCTGCACCCAAGCTGGTCTGTGAGCAACACTAAGACAAGGAACAGCTCGCGCGCACGCTAGCTTGACCCTAAGCGACGCGAAGCGTTCTAGCTCCAAGCGTCAGCCATGGCGGGAGCGCGCCTGGCGCACGCTGCGGCGAACGCCTAGCGGAGAGGACGCGGCGAGACGGCAACCAACAACACCGCTACGAGCACCAGCGAACCCTAACGCATCAAGCAAGCACACCAGCCTGGCCGGAGGAGGCTCGAGCAAGGCTGGCCACGTGCGCCGGCCATGGCGGGAGAGCGCCACGGCGGCGAACGGCGTTCCCGGCCCGAGGAACGTCGCGCACGACCAGCTAACCCCCTAAACACGCTTCAAAGCTCAAGCACAACCCTCCTGCACTCTCAAACTTCGGCTAAACACACGACAACATCACCATCCACGGCAACCCAAGCTTTACCCAACAAGACGACATCAAGGAGGTTGAAAAAGAGGTTGCTCCGAGCTGTGGAGAGGTAGATGAAGAACGAGAGCTAGCGGAAAAGGAAGAGGAGGTGAAGGCGAAGCTTTTGGTGGAGAGGAACTGGATGGAGAGGTTCGGACGGCGGCGGCGGAGCTGCGACTTGCCGGCGATCAAGGTGAAAGGAAAAGGCGAAGAGGTGAAAAGAGAGGGGTGGAAGATCGATGACGACGTCTTTAACTGCAGACCGACGCAGCCGTCACTTGCCACCTCCTGTTGTACCAAGCGCTATAGCCCAATACAGACTTATGGGCCATCACAACGGGCCAGCGTGCACCACATCACCCTGCCAGCGACGATATGCTTTGGACGGTCGGGCTCTCGGCTCCGCGTCTGATTTTTTGTTTTTTAAAAAGTTCAGTGAAGGTGAGAAAAATTAATCAATTTTGGCAGAAACATTTTCTAAATATCAGTTTTTGTGGGTTTGACCTCCTCCCCACCTCCGTTGACCCTTACATGTGGGTCCAGCGTGAGGGGTAAGGTGGGTCCGATTTGGGTGAGAAACGTTTTCAATTCTACTCGTTCTTTTATAGATGTATTTACTTTGTGCAATTTAAATTCAAGAAAGTTTACATTCTTAGAAATATTTCTTGTTTGCTTGTCACCCTAGGATTGCAAACCTTGATATAGACATAGGGTGTTGGTGCACATAGTTGAGATTCATCTATTGAGGGTGTAGTTGTGTTTTAGCCGATAGTTTTAATTCCGCATCTTTCTCCGTTAAGTTGTGCTAAAATTTTTAGAACCGACTATTCACCCCCCTCTAGTCGGCCTCTTCGATCCTACGGTTTACTTGAAATATATGAATTGTGCCATGTCTAGGAACATTATGGTTTCCTGTATACGTGCCTAACCTGACTAAATTCGATTCGAAATTCAAATTGCAGCCAAGATCGAATTTTCTTTTTTTGTAAGAAATACATAACAGAGGCGGGCAGTTTCTTTAAAGCAACCGTCTCCGTTAATAGCTTTAATGGAGGCTGTTGTTGTAAAACAACTGCCTCTATTAAATACATTAACGGAGGCGGTTCGACAACCGCTTCCGAAATTAACAGTAGCCCCATGGTGGAGGAGGACGCTTTGCCCGCCTCCGATAACTAAACATGACCGCCTCTGAAAATGTATCCTTTAGTAGTGATTCTCTTACATATATACACATGGATACTGGCCACTATGTAGATATTAACTATATATGCAAGTTGTTAGAGTAGCTATGTGCTTCTAAGAAATAATTCCTCCGCCCTTTAAATATAGGTAAAAGTCCGGTTTTCACCCTCCAACTATAGCAAAAGTCCGATTTTCAAACCGCAACTACAAAACCGGTCAGAAAAGGCCATCCAACTATCAAAATCGTGCAAATTTAGCCCTTTGAATGGTATCAAAGGTGGTTTTCTGTTTTCAAAAATTATGTAAAAAATAATTTAATCTAAAAAATTTATAACTAATTCATTTTAAGTTAAAAAGATATGAATCTTGTGCTAACTATTTTATAAAAATATAAACTATATATTTATACAGCATTTGAAGTTATTTGTATTTTATTTATTTCTATTTCTAGTATTCTTTAAAAAAAATAGTAAAACACTAGCAACATAAAAAATAATACCCAAATAAGCATGACGTATCAATAGGTAGGTTGCATTTTTGTAAACCTTTTGGCATTGGTTTCATATCTTTTTTGATTTAAAACAAAATAGTTATGATTTTTTTAGTTCAAACAAAATTATTTTATTTTTGCATAAAATGGAAATCCACCTTTGAAACCGTTCAAATGGCCAAATTTGCATGGTTTCGATAGTTGGATGGTCATTTTTGTCCGGTTTTGTAGTTGTAGGTTGAAAATTATACTTTTATTATAGTCGAAGGGTGTAAATAAGACTTTTCCCTGAAATATATGTCGTTTCGGACAAGTAAATTAATTAATGTTGGAACTAAATGCATAGCTTGTCCTAAGGGAGTAATAGTTAATAATCGCTCTGGGTTAGTAAAGTAGGTCGTTTTGATATTGTCCTCACTCATAGTTTTTAAACTTTAATTGCAAATAGTTTTTTTATGTGTTAAGGTTAGAAATATGACAATGTATGGGTTGATATCTGAAATATAGTTTGATAAAAGTATATATTAAATATATTTTATAGCAAAAAAGTATTAGTCAAAGTTATGATATAGACTGTGTCAATGTTCAAACGACTTCCTTTAGCAACCCAGATCGAGTATGTCTCTATGCATGTCATCACCTTTCAAAAAACCGAAACACTCTTTTGTGTAACATATAATGCGTGGTAGTAAACGTACATACCAAATAGTTGCTACATCTTGCTGGGTCTATCAAGTTTCGGAAAGGGTTGCGAACTGAGCTCTAGCTCAGCTGGCAAGGTTCCTTGTGGTGGAACCAGTCCACCAGGGTTCGAGTCCTCGACTCGGCACTGGTGCTCGCATTTTCCTAGATTTATTCCATGATTTAACCGGCACTATTCTTTTAGTGGTATGTGACGTGCCCATCGATAGCGAGGCGTCTTATGGTGACTTCGTCAATTTAGAGGATTTGTTGGCCCAGTCTTTCGGGGTTGCTCATATAGGGGTAGGGTTGCGTGCGTATGTTTGTAGGGACAAGTGTGTATGCGTGTTTGTGAGCGTCTGCGTTTGTACTGTGTGATTTAAAAAAAAAGTTTCGGAAAGGGTTGTCCTTTTTTCCTTCGAACGGATCGCAGCGAGAGATGTTTGATGAACGAATCTATTTGGCTTGCAGTCTTGAATGGGCGTTATTAATTTTATAGAAAAGTCCGATTTACACCCTCCAACTATAACAAAAGTATGATTTACAACTTGTAACTGACAATCCAACTATCAAACCGTGAAATTTAGTTGTTTGAGTGGTTTCAAAGGTGGTTTTCCATTTAACTATTTCATTTTAAATAAAAAAATATGAAACCAGTGCCAAAAGGTTTCTAAAAATGCAACCTGCTTATTAATATATCATGTAAAGTTATTTTTGGGTATTATTTGTTTATGTTGCTAGTGTTTTATTATTTTTTTAAAAAAAATACTAGGCATACAAATAAATAAAATGCAAATAACTTCAAATGGTGTACCAACATATAGTTTATATTTTTAGAAAATAGTTCGCACAAGATTCATATATTTTTTACTCAAAATAAATTAGTCATGAATTTTTAGATTAAATTATTTTTAAGTAATTTTTTAAAATAGAAAACCGCCTTTGCAACCACTCAAAGGGCTAAATTTGCACGATTTGATATTGCATGGCCTTTTTTGTCCGGTGTTATAGTTGAGGGTTGAAAATCAGACTTTTGTTATAGTTAGAGGATAAAAATGAGATTTTTCCCTTAATTTTATCATTATAATACTAATATTATTTTAATGTGGTATTTCTTTTAAAAGGTCAAAAACTTTGCCTGTCATTCGCATTCAATATTTCAATTTGCTTGGATATGTATAAACATCAAGAGTTTGCGTTTCATACAGTCACTTTAGTTGGCACCTAATTCAATTACTATTTTAGAGACCTTGGATTAATTGAAGCATTTAATCTGGGGATACAACCTGAAAGCCATTTTATAATGAACAAAAAGTCTGAGTTCTCATGCCTTTTGACGTTGCAAGATTCTGTTTTGCTTGTTGTATTCAAAATGATGGTGGAGAGGAAGGAAAAAACTATTTCTCTCATTATTAGAGAGAGAAATGACGATATGCGTGGCTCGTTGAACAAAATGTCCTCTCCATTGGCATGTTGAACTATGTCTCTGTCGAAATGACGATCTGCCTAGCTTGTTGCGACGTTGACGGAGCGTCGTGACAACGATCGATACGATCACTCGTGGAAAAAGACTGACAAAAAAAAGTATACTTTTATATGCCCATCAGTCACCAATGGCGGCTGACAATGCAACTGGGTGTCGCCGTTCCGGCTCACGCATAGCGGCGAGTCGGCGACGATGGCGACCGGTGAACGGAACCGACCAGCGGTATGCGTCATCCCGGCTGTCCGAAGTCCGGCACAGCCGCACAGCAACGCCGCCACACCCGTCGGTCAGATGGTTCCGTGCATCCGGCCTGGCAGCCGTCGTATCGCCTGCGAACGAACCGGGGAGTTGTGGATCACGAGGAAATGGGCACGTAAAACGAAAGGGGAACGAAGCTCCCGGAACAGAGGACGTATATATATATATATATATATATATATATATATATATATATATATATATATATATATATATATATATATATATATATATATATATATTTTGGAGGGCAACAGAGGACGTATATTGACGGACGGAAGGCAGCCGAGTTCGTTCGCCCCCGGAAACAGCTTGCGAGCTGCCACCGATTGACAGTTCTGCTCGCTCCAGGCCGCGACGACGCGCGCCGCCCTCGCCCCGTCCCGTCCCTTGCGTTGCGTTCCGTTCCGTCCCGTGCGGCAGGTGACAAAACTGCCCCTCTTCCCGAGGCGGAGGGGGTAGCAGCGCCCAGGTGTCACGGGCGGGACAACGATTTGGTTAGATTGCGACGCTGCGTCGTGCTTGGCGGTCCAGGGCGCTCGTCCACGCTGACCCCGCATTGAGACACACCGCCTGGGGGTAGGTGGCACACGGTTGAGCAGGGCATGGGCGTGGGAATTTTCTTTCGAGCACCGAGCATAAGTTGGATGGGACAATGAAGGTTTCTTGTATTAATATAAGCGGGTCCTCGTATTATTCGTCTTTGAGCGATAAGCAGGCTGCATTTCTCAACACGGCATAGACACCCCCTGAAATACGTCTTTTCCTGTTATATCACTTAAAACGGTAACTGTCACAAATAGTTTGCACAAATTACATATAGATTTGTGCACAGATAGCTTCGTCGGCGCGTCAAACTTAGTTCTCGTTCCACTTTTAATTAAAATCCTGCTACTTTGTGTAAACCATAGCAAGAATATAGGCGTAATTCCAGAAGAATTGACATGACAAAGAAAGAGCACTAGTACTAGTGCCGATCCAATTTGCCTCGCGTCTATTAACCATCCAAGATACAACCGAATAGACACCTATACATATACTACGATATACTAAGCCGATACACAGCAGCACGCCTTGCGGAGAAAGAAAGATGTCAGAATATAGACACGAAACGAAAGCCTAATTACGGCTTGGACAAAAATACATGCGAAAACCAGGGGAGAGAAGGGCCCACAGGCAGGGACCGAACCGCGCACGCCGCACATGCTTGGCACTTGGGAACCTGCGATCCGCCACCGCTAGCCGCCCCACGCCTGCTGGCGCAGCCAGATCGGATTCCATTTTTCTTTCCCTTCGCTCAAGCCGGAACCGCTCTTGAAATAGCCCCCCCGTCTCCGCGGCCGTCTCACCCCCAACAAAGCATTCGCACCCCCAGTCACCTCCCAACTCGCGATTCTCTCGTCGTAGCCTCCCACCATCACGCGCGCATCGGCCATGTCGGCCTACTGCGGAAAGTACAAGGGTAAGATCCATCGTCTCCTCCTCTTCCTCCTCCTGGGTTCCTCCGCCCGTTCGACGCGATCTGCTCCCTGTTATTTTGTTTGTTGTTCGGTAGTGGGTAGTAGTACAGATCTGCTGGCTGTGTTTGATGTGGTACCCTCAGATCTAGCTTGTTGTCTGTGTTGATGGATACGATAGTGATTTGTAGGGCTTTTAGATCCGTTTGGGAATAGGACTTGTGAGAATTCGATGGGTCCGTACATGATTGGTATGCTGGGTGTGGGTGTTCCTACCCGCTTAGCGTTTAGGGGTTTTGGTGGGTTGTTCGGAGGGGTTAGAAAACGGCAGGGTGATGCGCCTCGGTTAATTGGCTTTGGGATTTACTGGTTTTTGTTCAGATCAATACAGTATGTGATGCTTACTGGGTACGGATATGCTTAGTTTTGAGGGTCTTTGTTGTTTCCAGAGGATTGTTCTGTTTTTGGGAGGTTTCATGGTAGTAGTAGATACGTTTTTTATTTATCTTGCTAGCATGCACTGTAATTTCTAGGGGAAATAGTACTGGTAAATCAATCTAACATTTGCCTGCTGCATTGCTTTTTTTTCTAGAATGTAGAATAGTGCTATGCAAAGATGATCTACATTCGTCAGATATACATATATATCCATCTGTATTTCCTCTTTAGTCATAATATGTATGTGACATTGTTCGATCTATATAAAACAGGTTTTATGTAAACTGAACACTGTTTTTTCAATAAAGCAAGAGAATTAGATTATTCAGGATTGCATAGCACTTGTAAATGTGAAACGGAGCATGTTTATGATTTGATTATGTTATCAATATACACTTATACAGTGTGTGCTCGCTAATTGTTGCTGGTTATGTTTCAGACGAGCTCATCAAGAACGCTGCATACATTGGCACCCCTGGCAAGGGTATCCTTGCTGCTGATGAGTCCACTGGCACCATTGGCAAGCGTCTTTCAAGCATCAATGTTGAGAACATTGAGGAGAACCGCCGTGCCCTCCGTGAGCTCCTCTTCTGCACCCCTGGTGCCCTCCAATACATCAGTGGTGTGATTCTCTTTGAGGAGACCCTCTACCAGAAGACCAAGGATGGCAAGCCCTTTGTGGATGTCCTCAAGGAGGGAGGCGCTCTACCCGGCATCAAGGTCGACAAGGGTACCATTGAGGTTGCCGGCACCAACAAGGAGACCACCACCCAGGGCCATGATGACCTTGGCAAGCGCTGCGCCAAGTACTACGAGGCTGGTGCCCGCTTTGCCAAGTGGCGTGCTGTCCTGAATATCGGCCCCAATGAGCCTTCAAAGCTAGCCATTGACCTGAACGCTCAGGGTCTGGCTCGCTACGCCATCATCTGCCAGGAGAATGGTCTGGTGCCGATTGTTGAGCCTGAGATCCTTGTTGATGGGCCGCATGACATTGAGCGCTGCGCTTACATCACCGAGGTGGTCCTTGCTGCTTGCTACAAGGCTCTGAACGAGCACCATGTCCTCCTCGAGGGTACCCTCCTGAAGCCCAACATGGTCACCCCTGGCTCCGACGCCAAGAAGGTGGCCCCTGAGGTGATTGCTGAGTACACTGTCCGCACCCTTCAGAGGACTGTCCCTCCTGCTGTGCCTGCTGTCGTCTTCCTTTCTGGTGGACAGAGCGAGGAGGAGGCCACCCTCAACCTGAATGCCATGAACAAGCTCAACACCAAGAAGCCGTGGTCACTGTCCTTCTCCTTTGGCCGTGCCCTTCAGGCGAGCACCCTCAAGGCCTGGGCTGGCAAGGAGGAGAATGTAGAGAAGGCCAGGGCTGCCTTCCTCACCCGGTGCAAGGCCAACTCAGAGGCCACCCTCGGCACATACAAGGGTGACGCTGCTGCCGGCGAGGGCGTCTCGGAGAGCCTCCACGTCAAGGACTACAAGTACTGATCCGCCTTCCTACCGACATGTGCGGAACGAAACTCGGCTTTAATAATCCTGAACTTATGCTTCCCTTTGTGGATGATGCTTGGTTACTTTTTATATTCGTATATTAGTCTCTTTTTTTTTGTGCTAATCTGTGTAATCTGGTCCTGCCGACGGTAATTCGAGCAGGCATTTTTCTTGTGTCTCGCGCTGTTACGCTGTTATACAGTTAAAAAAAAACATTTTGTATCATAAGTTGACCGGTTTGCGGACGTTTTGCGCACTAGAGCTAGTGAGCAGCACTTTTATTTCTAGTAGGATAGATATTGCGGCGCTTTATATTTTTAGTTGCATATACATATAAACCAATCAACTCAGTGATTTCTCACATAAATGTCTGGTGCTGTACTGGTCTTCGTTTAGTTTTTGTTTTCACATTTGTTATTCCCTGTGGCTCGGTTTCAGCATAACATACATCCATCTCCTCCGAAAGATGAAGGAACAACCGGTTTCTGAGAGGCAAGGTCTATTTAGAACAATGGAATGCAAAACACAGGAATTGTAAAAAAACACATAAATAGGATAGAACGAAAAGTTAAAAATTACATGATTCTAAAAATTAGTAACTGAACTCTGAGCTGTTTGGGTTGGAGGAAAGCGTGTCGACCATGGCATCGCTGGCAAAAAAAATTAGCCACAGAACATTACTGTATCCTTTGTGATTGAGGTGCTTTTAGTGATCCAAGGGGGGGTTTCAGGGAGGTGGGAGGGATGATTTGCAGGATGGGAGGATGATTTGCAAAGAGTAATTAGAGGTGCTTAAATGCCAAGGCGTCGGTCAGCTATATGCCAAAGAAACATAAATCATTGCAAGGACTAAAGTATGTAGCACTATTCCATTAAGGAGGCAATGGAGACAAGACCTGACTATACTACTAGCTAAACGTCTCGTGGAAGATTTCTCCCAAAGTGCTCCCCATCGCAAAGGAAACTTCATCCTCGGGCTACCTAAGTAACAACAGTTCTCAATCTAGTTGCGTCACGGGAAGAGATGCCAAAAAAAAAAAGAAGAAAAAAAGAAAAGAGGCAACATGTGTAGCACATAATCCACGAAAAAGGTGACTAAGTGCATAATCAAATCCTACACATGTGACTATTAGCTTGTACTAGTACTTAAGAATACTAGTATACTTATTGATGAGCAAAGTTAATCCCAGCAACGTCTCGTGTCAGTTTGTAAATTCAAGGAAAATCTGAATCTGGTGGGCTTGATGCTGGACCTGTCACTAAACCAGATCTAAACAGCCCACAGCGATCGATGATCTGTCCCAACCGCTCTGTTTTGATTGAGGTGTATGCGTATTAGGATATTGCACTGTGCACAATCAATGGGAACAGAATACAACTATACAAGTCCTCTTTCTTTATTGGTAACTGTAGTTTAGCAGTGGCGCTTGCATCAGAAAAGGCACGAGAAAACACTACTAACTACTCTCTCCGTCCCAAAAAGATAGTCGTTTTGGGTGTTCATATCATGAGTTTGACTAAATTTATAGAAAATACGTGCAACGTTTAAATATCAAAACATTTTTTATAAAAAATTAGATCTAAATATCTAGCCAATAATATCAATATTATACCATAAATATTAATATATTTTTATATATACTTCGCCGAAGTGTTTTCTCGGGAAGTGAGAAAGACACTTATTTTGGGACGGCGAGAGTAGTCTGTAATTCACATGGTATCGTGAAATAGAAACAGCGACTCCAGTTAATGTGCTCTGGCTGTACTTAGGGGATAATCACAGATGTCCAATTTTGTGTAGCCTCAATTTTAAGTTTCAAAAGCCTCCGGATATGGAATTTAGAATGTCTCAATCGTTGCAATTCACATGTGGATCTAACGGTGATTTTTTTGGACAGTCGACATGATCCGGATAGCACACACTGTTGCTTGATAGCAAAATGGGATCCAAGTCCTTAACGTAACATTTTCCATTCTTTTTTGGTTCATAACAAATCCTCATAATATTGCTCCTGGATACTAATTTTTTCTTCTGCGTAGTTGGTAGGTGATTATAATCAAAATAAGAAAGACAATCGATAGGAAAAATATTGGCTTACCTATAGATGATAATAGACTAAGGGCCCATTTGGATCCCTTCATTTTGAAGGAATTGAACCCTACTTAGTGGAGTAGGCTATTTATCTTAGAATGAGGCATTTCACATCTTTCTAAAGCTTAGGTATATGCTTATCTTAAAGTCATAGGGATAGGAGATGGAAATTGATTCTATAGATCCTCATATTATGTTTCTAATGAGCAATTTATAATACACTCTTTGACTCGCTTCCTTATAGCAGAAGCGCAGTACAAAAGTGTTTCTCCCATATGGCCAATAATAATGTACTATATATTTCACATACACCTATATTAGCTTAATTAATTTATGTATAAATTATGATCATCATTAGAATGGAATTCAATTCCAATTATCCAAATTGGGTCTAAACGAAAACATTAGATTTTTGTTATTTAGGCTTCATTGAATCTGTATATGCTTTCACATAACGATATAGTTTTGTATATACATCAAGATCATGAAGTTCAACCAGAAAGAATAACTAACTAGACCGCATGCTCTAATGCAAAGAATAATATAATCATGAGCAATCCTTGCGGGCAAAGCCAAAGATTACTTCTAGAGAGAAAAGGAGGCTTGTCAAGCAATAGGGTGATGCTTCAGCTTTGGTGTATACTTTTCCTTGTGACTCTGACATTGGTCCATTAGGTTGTTCCAAACTAAAATAGTATTTCGTACATAGTTTTAAATCTTAATTGTCTATAATAAGAGTACTAAAACAACTAACTACTTCCATTACGTACCTTTCTCTTTGCTGCTTGTAGTATTCTAATATCTTGTTAAAAACACCCCCTATGGAACATCATACCAGCATTCAGTTGATTTTTGAAAACTGACATCCATCCCATCCTCCCTAATCCAAACATCCTAATTCTATATACAGTACAGTGTAAAGATATACTAATAAATTAGACTACAATGCCAATACATTAACTTAAGGTCACAAGGCATTGCATTTCCATCCACATGAGCTTGGCAAACCCCCAAGGCAACATGGACAAGTGTCCCCTTCCTGAAACTGGTGAAAATACAAATACTGCTTTTGTTAGCTGGCTTCTCTCCCCTGCCAACTCCCCGAAATTTGCCTCAGCCACTCATGTGTCGCGAAGCGGAGAATCTCCCTCGGCCAGCTTGGACTCTCTCACCCCTTGGTTGCCTTGTTGCTTTGGTTGGACAGCGAACCACATTCTAATGCCACTGTCATCCTCATATATATGTATATATATATTCGTCACATACACCAAAAGAGGTGGAGCACAAGCGACAACAACATATACTCCACATATCCCGCACCCCCAATTGTCCCTTCAACGCTGCCACTGCCTGCCACCAACACCGACGACCACCTCAAGAACAAGAAGCAAACAAAGAGGAGAAGTAGAAGCTTCAATTCGTCTCGACTGGCTCCCTCCCACTCTCCGGCGAGAATGGGGCAACCCGTGGAGTGGCAGCGCGGGCCAGTGATTGGCCGTGGCGCATCGGCCACCGTGTCGATCGCCACCGATCGGCGCACCGGCGACGTGTTCGCCGTCAAGTCCGTCGAGATGGCGCGCTCTGGCGTGCTCCGACGCGAGCAGAGCATCCTCTCCGCTCTCAGCTCGCCGTACGTCGTCTCCTGCCTGGGCGCCGACGTGTCGGTGGATGGGAGTGGACACGTCACGTGCTACGACCTGTTCTTGGAGTACGCGCCGGGCGGGTCGCTGGCCGACGAGATCAGGCGCCACGGCGGGCGGTTCGAGGAGGAGGGCGTGATACGTTCGCGCGCCGCGGACGTGCTCCACGGCCTCGCCTACGTGCACGGCGCCGGCGTCGCGCATTGCGACGTCAAGGCCCGGAACGTCCTCATCGGCCGCGACGGCCGCGCCATGCTCGCCGACTTCGGGTGCGCGCACTACTGGACGGAGGAAGACGGCAATGCCGGAGGCGTGGTCATCAGGGGCACGCCGGCGTTCATGTCTCCGGAGGCGGCGCGAGGGGAGGCGCAGGGTGTGGCTGCTGACATCTGGGCACTCGGGTGCACGGTGATCGAGATGGCCATCGGTGGCGCGCCGTGGCGGTTCGCCGACCCCGTCGCTGCGCTGCACCACGTCGCGCACTCTGGCGAGGTCCCTCCGTGCCCGGCCTGGCTCTCGGATGAGGCGAAAGACTTCTTGTCACGGTGCTTGGTCAGGGATCCGGCCAAGCGGTGGACCGCGGAGCAGCTTCTCCAGCACGGGTTCATCGCCTCTTCTTCGGCTCCGGTCATCGATCCGGCCGCCACCTCTAAATCTGGACTAGTTCAACTCCGGGTGTCGCCCAAGAGCGTCTTCGATCAGGCATTTTGGGAGGATGATTCTTCCGATTCTGACACTACGGTGGCGCTCATGCCGGCGGAACGCGTCCGGGCATTGGCGGCGCACGACGTCGCGGCAGACTGGACATGGAGCAGCGGCGAGCACTGGATCACCGTCTGCGGCGCCCACACCGGCATCGGCGAGGACAGCAATGTCACGGCAGCGTCGCCAAGATTCGAGGCGGACGCCGGAAGCAGCAGCAGTGTCGGAGTGTCCGAGGCACAAATCGAGCACATGTTCGCGGAGCACAGCGGCTCGTCACATGGCCACCATCACGGCAGCACAGCGGCTCACGGCAACACCGACGCGAGCGCTGGCAGGGGTAGTAGCTCGTCTCCTTGTAACAGCGTGATTAGCGGCAGTAGAAATGAGTGTTCCTGTAGCAATAGCAGTGGTAATTTCGCAAGCACTCGCAATAATAAACGATGCTGCTGTTTGGTTATGTTCCATCTGAGCTGGCAACCATTCTGTTTATACTTTCCAGCGTGCCGCCTCGTTTTTACCTTTTGGGGGAGTAGTGTCCTTTTCATCACGTGGCAGGCGTGAGACGTAATCAAGGTGGGTCTCGTGCTACTGGTGGTGGTAGTTACGGCCAGGCCAAGCAGCTTACAGGTTACGCCTCGGTTCAGCATCGCGTGGGTACAGCCCTTTGAGATTCCCAATCTCACACTCTATCCCACCGCATCAGAGCACCAAGAAAATTGTGTCTTCGGAGACATGCCGTAAAACAGCACCAAGAAAATTGCCCCAAGAAAAAAGAAAATAGCGCTATAAACATTTCAATTCCGCTGGATGAAACCTTCGTTCCCTTGTGATTGTAACAAGAACCGACACATTCAGGTTGAGACATTCTAACACGTGGGTCCAGTGCCCATGGTTTCTGCCATGAATATCGTTTATGTGGGTCCAGGGGGATAAGCAAGCACCCTTTGGAGAAAGAATTTGCCGGTGACAGCAGAACACAACAGATGCCCGAAACATAATTCCGGCCGGAGCTGATTGCTTATTGATACCTGGGCTTGAGGTTAGAGAGGGCAGGCGGGCAGGATGTGCAAGTGCGCAACCACCTGACCCACCCCAACTTCTGGGGCTCATCGAACTGCCAATTGATGCTAGAAGCTATCTCGGTCGCTTGGTCGTCGTCGTCTTGTCGGTTGAGCTGTTGGTTGAGATGGGTTTGCGCTGGTTCAAGTTTCCTTCGCGCCACCCTCAGCGTATCCATCTGACCAGAACGCACAGAGCTCGCCCGGTAGCGGTAGCAGTACCACTACCATTTAGGATAATGGAGTATCATAACAATTAATTAGGTACCACGTATTGTTGGGAGATGTAATAAGAAATTAAATAAGAGAGAAATGAAGTTTGTATCTTGTGGAAGATACAGCTTTAACACAGCTTGTTATGTCGTGGTTGTGGTCATAGCTGTCCAGAAAGCCCGGAAACCCACCCATAAGCCCGCTTTTTTGGCTCAGCCCAAGCCTGGCCCTATCCGAGTTGGCCTGGCCTGCTACCTAGAGTCGTGTCTGGGATATTACCCCAGCATGTCGAGTGCCACGGCCAGGCACGCTAGTAACAGGCCGACCCAGCTAAGCCCCGGCTGTCCCAAATAGTCAGGAGGCCTCGCTAGCTTGCTGCCCTGCCCCATTGGTCGGGAGGCTGAGGGGCCAGGCCCATACGAAGGGGAGGGGGCCCCAATCGGCCACCTAATGCTCCCAACCCTAATCCATTTCCCTGCCGCTCTCCTAGCTCCATCTCGCTTCGTGTGCCGCCTCTCATTCTCCGCCGTCGGCTTCTCGCCTCTGGATCCGCTTTCTTCCTCATCTCGAAGGACTAGATGTAGACCATGTAGGCCTTGCTGCCATGGTTTCTCTTCGTCGCCTCACTTCTTCAACCCTCTTTTATCCTCTTCCTCTCCTCTTCTTCCTCCTCCTCCTCCTCCTCCTCCTTTTCCTTCAGTCCACTGATGGCACTCTTTAGCCTTTACGAATAACTCTGCAAGTGCATATAGACCGTTGTAGCATTTCACAAGGTTCGTAAAAATTTAGATATCAAATCCATAGAACACCAGATGTGACTAAGCCTAGAATTTTTCAATCGGGCCCACTAGGGGAGAAAAGGTACGAGAGCAGAGGACCTAACTTCAATTAGCCAACTCGGTGCCCTCGACAACTTACATCTACTAACCTGAACCGCTTCGACGGCTGGAGCGGAAGGACCTTAGAAAGGGATGAGAAGGAGACTATAGTAATAATGAAAATACCAAAGTGCAACCCAAACATGGTGGACTATAAAATATTGTCACCACCTGCCGCTTGTTGGCATTTCTTAACATCATTAGTACCAAAGTGCAATGCCTAGTAATAATGCAAGGAGATGACCATGATAATCTTAACTCATAAACATATATGTATCTACCGCAAACGCATAGATATATCATTGTAGCATTTCACTCTAGAGTATTTTAGGGTATCGTTATTTATTTGATCTCAAAGGATGGAAGGCAGATGATTAATTCTGAATCATTGCATTCCTAATAACTCAACTCATGAGAGATCATTAGATAGGGGTAAGCTATGATAAAAATATAATTATGGTAATGTGACACACACATCTAAAGCCAATCTCAAAGATATAAAGAATAAGCAAATGAAACAGAGGTTAGCAGGAGCAAGCCTATAATCAGTGTTCTAAAATAGAATCTATCAAATAAAGAAAATGCCATAATATTCATATGAATTACCATGGAGTATATCCTAATTACAAAAGGAATAACCACACCTAGGTGTTGTTACGGTCCAAATATAAAAGGGCTCCTACTATGTATTCTAGTAGGAGGGGATACACAAGACTTGCAGAGCATCTCGAGCGAACAGGCTGTTACTACCTATTGTCTACCACATAATTCTAGTAGAACGCACGCATATCTAGAGGATTTCATTATACTCATGCACTACACATGCATATATGAAGGATCTAGGCCCCCAAACATTGTGCTACAGTGAATTTGTTGATTAATGACGACTTGATGTGGGGGGCTAACTATTTCTATAAGATTGTGTGGTAGACTAAGTTCCGGCATCAAGATGAAAATGTTGATATTTTATTGGTTTAGGATCAATAATTGGAGGATCTGAATGAAATGAACATTATGAGTTTATGAAGATCATAAGAAAGAATATGATACGATGGCGATCAACAACATCAAGAATAAGAGCTTATATGTTGGTAATGAACAACCGTAGTGAAAGAACATGTTGAGTATGTGATCAATAAACATGGTGATCAAAATGAGAAAGTGAATACATTTAATGATGTGTGATGAGAAGTGGTTTATATGGCAAGATGGTGGTTAAGGGTAAGCAAGGCTTGGCTGCGATCGACCATGCAAGGGTGAAGGGCAAGCAAAGGGCTTGGCGCCGATGGACCAAGGCAATGGTGAAATAAAAATTTCCCTAGAGGTCCAAAAACATAAAAAAAAAAATATAAATACTGGTAAGAGAAATGTTGACGATCAAAATTTGTTTGCCTAGTCTATTACCAAGACTGGTCAAACCAGTTTTGGTATGTTTCTCATAATACATATTAGACTTTATCGTTTAACTTTTCTTTGACATCAATAATGACATCTCGTTTGAAAACATTTTCAAATGCTAGTAATTGATTGATAAAGAATATCCATGAATTGCAAACTTCCAATAATAAGACCATCATATTGAACATAAGCCCATGGCTTTGTATGTCAAACT
Organism: Digitaria exilis; assembly: GCA_015342445.1. Lineage (NCBI taxonomy): Eukaryota > Viridiplantae > Streptophyta > Magnoliopsida > Poales > Poaceae > Digitaria > Digitaria exilis. Next base: position 200,611 of record JACEFO010002467.1, read on the forward strand.
CATGAAGTCTTGCAATGTTGCTTAACCATAATCATATTCTTTTATAAATGATCCCTTCATTTGTCAATCAAACTTTCAACTAATTTAGAAACTTTCAAATATAAACTTTACACATGAAGCACATATTCATGTTTAACTCAATCTTTGCTTGTCATTGTTTTCATAATATCACCATGGGATCACATATTCTTGTTTGCTTTTTTTCCTTTTTGTGAGCCATACATGTATTCAATATATGACACAACATTTCTTAATAAATATAAGAATGGCAACCTGCTCACAACCTTGGACAAACATATTAGTCACTCTTGGTGCCGCATCGAACAATGTAAGCACCATGTGCCTACCGACTACTGCACCGACCACTATGAGTGACATGCACTCACCGCGAACTCCTCTGGATGATGGTTCCTGGACAACCTATCTCTGGTACCAATTGTTGAGAAAATACGTGCCATTAACCTTGACACCGACTTCTTCTATGGACCCTTACCTACAATACTTTCTCTTGGAGACATTCACCTCTACACCAATATGGGAGACCAACTCTCTACAAAAAGCTAAACCTTTATTTACACATAAACGTGATATAAGATAGACATTTTTTTTATTTGGCTATCTATGACCCACTATGATACCTACTCCCTTTGTCCCAATTTATTTGCTCTTGTAGAGTTCAAAAAAAATTCCCAAATTAAGTGGTACACTAGGGAGGGATATGTGCTAATCAGCTCAATATTTTAAGGCATCGTTGCTGCCCACCATCATTACATGGGCTCCATTTGCAAAATAAAAAAATTAAAGCACCGAGTGGCCCATGTATATCCTCCACCTATCATCCTGTTCGGCTGGCTGGAGCCAGCCGTGGCTGGGCTACAAGTGGCTGATTTTTGTCATCCAATGGGGGGCTGACTGGTGGGGCCATCAGCCAGGTTATTTCCACCTAGCCACTCCAGCCAGCCAAAAACTATCAGCCGAACAGGCTCTATGATATTCTCTTTCTTCCCCACTGCTTCTGGTTCCTTCCCCACCGCTCCTTCTGGTTCCTTCCACATCTGCATTGTTACCCTGCATTTAGCTCCAATCCTAGCAACTAGCCCTGTGCCTCGCCCCTTGTTCTACGTGTTACATATCTCCTCCTCACCCCTCATCATGTCCTCCATCTGCATGTGTTCCCGGTGTAGATACCCCATCCTACAAGCCTCCACCAAGCTATCATAGCTAGTGGCAATACGTGCCACCGGCGTTAGAGCTGGATCAGTTGGTACTGTTGGCATCGTGGGGGCTCCAAGCTAAGCACCCATGGTGGAGCAAACGTTGACATTCTCATTAAGTCGAACAACCCTGACTATGGAGAGTGGATCTGTCTACGCAGGCATCGCATAAGACGGAGGGGCCGCATCAGGGTGGACGCCAACGGCGATATGTACATACCAGACTCCAAGGACAAGAGCCCAGCATGGAGATGGATGTGATGTTATCGATTTGGCCAATTAGGGAGGTGCCTCGGTCACCTCGAATGCCATCACGGTTGGAGATAATGGGGTCATGGGGGATGGCTTCGATGTGGCAGCCGAGAGCATACCTACTGATGTGGTCAATGTTGCTACTGAGGAGGGCAATTGCGATGGTGTAAAGGTTGAAGATAACACTGATACATGGGAGGAGATGCACATAATGGTGGTTGTGCACCTGAAGATGTTGCTTGGCCACATTGATCACCTTCCACGAGGTTTTGGTACCTGCCCTCTTCGATCCCTAGTTTCTTGATGTGATGAAGTAATATTGATAGGGGTCATGGGAATCTACTATGTGCTGATAATGTTAAGTGTTCAAACCCATGTTTATAAGTGCTAATGAATGTCCATATTTATGTCTTATTAGAACTATATCAAAAATAAGTTCATGTATGGCAGCTAGAAGTGTGCTTGGCTATACTCCATATGGAGTATGTGCTGAGGAATATCTATGTTTATAAGTGCTAGTCAAACCTCTATGTTTACATGTGTTAGTCAAAATATTGTGTGACCCCAATATAAATATGCATCAGTATCACCAATAGAATTGTAATAATATTCAAGTATTTTATTAAGGGACAATTACAATTGAAACACGAGATGCCTCTGCTTCAATTACAAAAGTGGGATTTATGTAGTAGCAGTAGTAAAGTTACTTGCTTAATTACAAGTAAACATCAATATGACACACCACCCTCTTTAAAAATAGCATCTCATTCTCATATAGTCTAATGCTTAATTACAAAAGCATGCACCCTACCCTCTTTAACAATAGCATCTCATTCTCATGAAGCCCAATGCTTAATTACAAAAGCATATCGTTAGTTTCGTAATAGTAGCATCACACTCTCATATAGTTGGCGGTCAATGCTAAGGCTTTTAGGCAACATTCCTAGTGCCTCAAGCCAAACCTTGTTCATGTGAGAAATCTTGTATTATTTTCGTCACCATCTTTCATCACCTCAATCAAACATGCTCGTAATGGTAGGAAAGCCCTATTCAAGTAGATGTGTCGTATTCATCAAATTCTTTTTATACGTTCTCAGTTAGTTCATCTATGTTCCTAGAGATCGTATCATCTGCTAGTAATGGAAGAGAAGCAAAAAATCCTCAAGTCAAGTACATTCATATATGGGGAACTGGGAAGCCGATTGATGATCCTAATGTATAGCCTTGTCTATGCTAAAGCAACATAAAATTGTTCATCATTCGTTGGAACATGATAAGGGGCATTATCTTGCTAGATCCACATGGTTTAAAAGGGGGAAAGAGAGGTTTAAAAGATTCAAACTTTTGTAAACTTTTGCAAATTGAAAACTTCACTCAAAAACTGAATGCAAGGGTATGAATGCAAAATAGTTATTATACTCTAATTACTTTAAAATGTTGTTCAAATATTTTGAGACCAAGATTCATTCATCAATTAAATCTACCCTTAAAACATAAATCTCTACGCTAAGATGGTTGCTTACATTGATTTAGTTGTGATGAGCTTTTAGGGTGTTACATCCCACATATAAAGGGTTCAATAGGTCTATGTACGGCTTTACACACAAGGTTAAGGCAAACACAAGACAATGGATGCATCGGTCATTTCACATGAGTCAATAAAAATAAATAAATAAATAAATAGCATAATTTTCCAAAGATGTTTTCTTTATCTAACTATTATATATTTTACCCATATTTTCCAAAGATATTTTCTTTATCTGACTATTTTCCAAAGATATTTTCTTTATCTAACTATTATATATTTCACCCATAACTATTTTCTTTATCAATTCAATATTGCACCAATTAGAGAGTACATTAGAGGGTAAATCCTATCGAAGCTTTTTCTCCCCTTTCCTTTTCCATTCTTAGGCACTCATAGTTGTTCGAGTACTCTACAAAATTGCTTCCAACCATTAATTCTTTCTAAATTCTTTTCTCAATGTACCTTTATGGGTTTCATCTAGCTACTTGCATGAATAGTCCGGTGTCATGAAAATGTTGTTATTAACCAAGAACTCTTTTAACAGCACACTTTGGCCCAATTAGCTTGTGTCAAGTGAAATAACCCAAGTTAAATGAATATTTATTTTAAAATTTTCGTAGAACTGATTCAACAATTTTAATAGAATTGAGGGTCAAATTTTGAAATAGTATAGATGAAATGTTGAAATTGGAAGAAAAAAGAGATGGAACTTTAAAACAGAAATGTCGAACAGTTTCAAATGTTGTGTTTTTTGTGGTGTGGTGTTGTTTGGCATAAATCTCAGTTAGGCTTGTTGACGATAGCAACATGTTTGAGTGGCATGTTACCATCATTGCCCCCCCACACCCTATAGTATCTTGATCTCTCCATACTTAGCATCGACAAAGAACCTTAGCTTAGAGATCGTTTCTAGCTGAGATTGGTGTGCAAATAATAAATAGTGTAGGGACAAGGATCGCATAATAAATATTATGCGAATGAATGAACAAAAAATCTTTGAAATTGAAATTTTGTTGTGTAGCAAAACTTTAGGTTTTCAAATTTCACAAATTTTTGTATTAAACACCTTTTAATTTGAAGATGCTTGAATGCCGAATCATAGGTACAACGGACTGCTTGTAAACATTGGTGTGAATGAATTGTGGAAGCATGTTGAACTTAAAAAAAATGCTTTATCATAATATTAGCGAACGCTGGCCCGGAGCTCTGGTCGGGCCTTAGCCCGACCGCCCCACCGACTACGTCCCTGTCACCCCCAGCCCGATCTGCCACCATCACCGGAGGCAGGCGCGTCACCAGTGCCGTCGGACGCCCCTGGTGCCATCTTTCACCACTGCCGGCACCCTCGTCGTCCTTCCAACTGCCTCCTCTGTTGGGCCGGTCAGCCGTCCTCGGGCCTCTAAATACCCTTCCCTCCCTAGAACCCTAACCTTGTTGGAAAGCTCGCTGCGTTGGGTAAGAAACGACGTTGCTACTCGCTTACACAACACGCTCAACGATGACCTCACCATAGTAGTGACCGCAGCGTGGCGCCAGTGACGCCGAGACGCGGCGACAGTGAGCGATCGCCACCTTTGAGCTCAGGAGCAGATGATGCGCTCATGGCGGCCCTTGAACCTTGCGGCTCTAATGCCGTTGAACCTTGGCTCTAATGCCAATTGTCACAGTTCGCCGGAAGATTGGAGCGCTTTCTGCTGAAGAAGAGAACGGGTAGCTAAACTCCCGGATCGTGCAGTGCGCACGCATCTACGTGGCCACGCCATCCCATGGCCGTTGCACGACTGCACGTCGTCCCTAAGACTTGACGCACCCCTGCACGAACGTGCGTGCGTCGGGCTCTTACGGACCATGCCGCGAACGTGAATTGAAACGCTAACTAACTATAGCAAACTTTGTACAAGATGCCGGGTGAATCAAGGCTTAAGTCTAAAAAAACAACAAGTACGATTACCGATTTACCGGCACCATCATTGGTTTGCCGGCGCTGGTAGATCAGCAGCGCCTCAACACGCGACTACACACAGTCACACAGACAGCAAGCAAGTTGCAAGCGATGTAAATTACAACTGTTATCTCATCACGACGACCCCACGGGGAAGCCGATCCCGCGGCGCGTGGACGGGAACATGGCGAAGAGGAAGCTCCCGGCGGCGCCGGCCGCCACGGGGACGGCCGCCATCAGCTGCCTCGTGGACGCGGACTCCACGGGGTAGAAGCACGCCACCACGTTGCGGTCCACCAACGCGACGGCCAGGAACACCGCGAACGAGAGCATCCCGTGCAGGACGTCGCGCGCGTTCAGCCGATACCTCTCGTCCCTCGGCGGCGGCGAGCCGCCCCCACCCTCGACGGGGAGCAGGCGGCCGCTGGGCGTGACGAAGCCGTAGCGGAGGGCGCCCGTGGCGGGGTCACGGTAGCTGTCGGTGAAGCAGAGCACGAAGCAGCAGAGCGCGCAGACGCCGATGAGGCAGCCGGTGAGCGCGCGGTTGGCGGCGTTGCATGAGCCGTCGGCGGTGAAGGACGGCGAGAGCATCTCAAAGGCGAGCACGGCGCCCGTGGGGAGGTGCTTGGCGAGGTCGGCCGTGCTGCTCAGCGCCTTGCTGACGACGGTCGTCGTCGGAGCCGCCTGCGCTGCGATGCCATTGCCGCCGTTGGACGACAGCAGTGGCGCCTCTGCGTCGCCGCCGGACGATGGTCGTGATGATGCCGTTGCCATGGTCTTTGGCTCGGAATGTCCTTTGTTCCGGTGCAGTTTGCGCAGGGAGCATGTTGGTGCAAGTCTTTTAGGCACGAGAGGGATTGGTTTATGCCTGTATTGACGATGAAGCAAGGAACATTTGCGATGTGGCGTGGCGTGTGATCTGACACACTAATGAACCGCTCGTTAACGCAAAGAAGCCCTCCATGGATGGCCATTTCAGCGGCATCACCCAGACCCAAGGGCCAGGATCCAGGCGCGGATGCACTGGCTACTTGGCAACCTGTGGGCAAAGGACTTTTGAAAGGCGTGGATAGGAAAACTTTAACAAACTCGCTTATTCCTAACAACAGGCCCCATGCTAAAACCTAGACATATTGACGACTATCAAAAGGTTAAATAAACAACTTTACTATTCAATATGGAAAGACAGAGTAGTGTCTTCAAACTACACGTTCAGCGCAGAGATAATACATTGAATTTCCCACCATGAAGGAATCTTTTACCCCTATTACATTATCTACCACGAACGGAATAAAACTAGTATCCAATGCACTCTTTAGATAACGCGCTCTTTAGAGTAATTCTTTTAGCCAATCTAGATTGTACCTTTCTAGATAACTGAATTTTATCCAACCTAGATAGATTGTACCTCTTTAGATAGCTGAAATTTAACTACATTGAAATTTAACTATTGCAGACTTAGTACGGTTTTCAAAAGTCAGCATGACTAATCCAACTAAGCAACACGCAAGTGTGGTGGAATCAGTAAGGCAAACCAACAGCATTGAACAATTTCACAAACAGTAATCCATCACAATTGAAAACAACCCCAGCTAATTAATTAGACAGATGATAGCAAAAACATTGAGTATAGCATCTGATACATAGCACTGGAGTAGATATTGAAATCCTTATTGCTAAGCAGCAGTTCAGGACCCTAACATTTCACATAGCGCAAAATTTGAAGGCTACATACTCCAACGTGAAACACTTGGTTCAGTACAAACATAATCTTCCAAACTATTCTAGTCTCCCTTCCGGCGGAAGGAGCAGCCCTCAGTGAGCCTGGCCTTTCCTCCAGTTGGCTGGCAGAGGACAGTTTGGCAGCCGGGGCACACCACAACAGTCTGGGAATGGCTGAAAACAGTGGTTCTGCAAAACCAGTGTTGAATTGATGAGACATAACCAATGAGGTCTAAGACTAACAGGATCCTATTAGCACATCACGTGGCAAAATGAACTACTACATTGAAATGCTATCAGTATTCAAATAATTTGACCATGCAATCAAAGAACAATCGTTAATTTACAAGGACCACAATACAGAACAAGCAACAGTCATCCTAAATTAGGTGCTTCTTTCGAAGTGGTGGTAGATATTGCCCAAAAAATTACTTTAATGAAACAAAAACAGTGCACAAGATCCTATGGCACGTTTCTCAAATACCAAAGAGAATAGCTTGCTACTGTAATGTACAACAGAGTACACCAACAGAAACTTCTCATCGTGAGGTGATTTAACTATGGGTTTTTGTTATTGCCTGCTGTGCGTTGTATTCAAATGTTGCTGTACTTAAACCAATAAAACAGTATAATCATTCTACCTGGCCAAGGACATTGAAATTATAGAAAATGGTTCTCCAAACCATAAATAAGAAGTTCAGAAGAACGTCGTCAGTGTATAAATAACCATAATTTATGTCATCAGAGGTATGTAATTGCTACAGGTTCTTCGATGGCATATAAGAAAATTAGTAACTAGCAATAACAGTAACAGAAACCCTACCAACTTGAATGCAAGTTTACACACTCAAAGAAAGGGAAAAAATAGGCTAATTACACGTATCGTGATTAGAATCACGAATCAACGATGACAAGGATAGCTACCACAATAATACAATCAATCAATGACCAAGCACTACAAAATTCTAAACCTAGAAAAAGAGCCTGAGGAGCAGGAAAACTTACATGCTGAAGCATCCCTGGCACTTGACGTCCTGCAACACAACAACGAGATTTCACAATTAATACATGGGGAATAGGAAAAAGATGAAACAAAAATTATTTCTCCCAACCACAGAAACGGTGGCAAATTGGGGATGAAAAAACGCACCATGAAGAAAGAGTTGGGGGACTGGACGAGGCGCTTCTTCTTGTGCTTGAGCTTCTCGAGCTCCGCCGGGGGGTTGAGCAGGTCAATGTCGTTCTGGAGCACCTGCGCCACGAATCATCTCATAATCAGATCGAGGACGCCAGCGAGAGGACGAGCAAATTGGGATCTGGGGGAAGTAGAAGAGGTAGCGACCGGAACGTACCATCTTGGAGGGCTTGCTCGAGCTCGGATGGCGGCGGAGAGGAAGGGGAGGCGGCGGCGCTGCAACTGACGAGGCTGAGCCGGGAGGGTTTTGCACGGAGCGCGTGGCTGCCGTTTTATAGCTAGATCTGGAAGCTCCGAGCCGTTGGATCATATTGGCTCACCATCTGGACCTTTGGAGTGACCTGCGTTACACAATGGGCCGATGATAGTTGTGTTGGACTGTTGGGCCTCGCCTGGTATTTGAGTTGGGCCTATGATCGATGAATCCATATGAAGATGGATGGGTACCTCAATCTCAAAATAAAAAATATGAAGATGGATGGGAAATACGTGTATGGGCGTGATAACTGGATGAATTGTATATGCAAAAGAAAGAGATACACAAACATGACATGTGGCAGGTATAGCAAAAAGAATGGGTAAGAAAAATAAAGTGTTCACCAGGAGCACTTGTGTTAAAACTGTAAGCAACGGAACATTTTTATTGAGCTGAGAAAGTTCAACGCAGATATTTCAATTTTAAGAAGAAAAAAAAACTGGGAGTTAAATAAGCCTATTACATGAAATGGACACTTAATTCTGGAGCAGTCTGGCACGGGGAAACGGAACTATTTAAACAAAACGCGATTTTGGGAGCAAACTGCAGCATTTTTTAAGGGACTGACAAGATTGAAATAATTTCTTCAATCTTTTACTGTTCAGCAATGAGCATGCCATCCTGATCCGGCGAAGCCCGAAAGGGTATAACAGAATAGTATGTGCCCATGCATATCATACTCAAGAAGCTATTTCTTGTAAAAGATATGGATGTAATGCCTACTGTAGAACAGAATAGTATGTTACAAGTTTACAACATAAGATCTTTCCTTTCTATTTTGCTGTGAAGCACTACCACAGAAGAAAATTTTTGTTACACTGGCCACCACAACAATCAAGAAAATCAACATGCTCAAATTGCCAACAAATCAATAGCCACTTTGCTCACGGCATGATTATCTATGCAATCCTCTAGTCATCAAACGTCTGTCCTCTTGTGTCATGTTGGTTTCGGAAATCTGGATAACGGTTATCTCTGAAACTTGATTCATTTTGGAAATCTGAATCGCGATGTCTTCTGAAATTTGTTTCATTTTGGAAACCTGAATCACGCTGATTCCTGAAACTTGAGTTGTTTTGGAAACTTCGATCAGAATGGTGTCCAAAAGTACCACGCGGGCCAAAATCATCACTCGTGTCTGTTGGGGCAAAATTTGAATCATCATGGCTTCTAAATCTTGGGTCATGCCGGCCAAAATTGCTCTCCATATTCATGGGAGCAAATGCTGCAAGACATTAGATGACAAAACATCAAAACACAGAAGTACAGAACAGATATAGGCAACACCAATCATACTTAACATGCAAATGTCTATAACAGTACAATTTTGCCAAGTTCTCAAAAGGGTGCAAGCTGTCATTCCTTATTGAGAACACCTTTAACACGACTTATTTATTGTAAGAAACAATATCATCAACCATTTATGAAACTAACAACTATGACGGAAGTGCTACATACCAGCTTTATACGCATAACCTTGAAGACAAAAGAAAGTAAAAAAGAAAAACAATAGAGATTTTGGTACCAACAGAGCTTACCCCGTTCTCTCATTCTTCTTTCTCTATCATATTCAAACTTGTCACGAATTTGAGTAACCCTTTCCCACGTTTCACCTTGTTTGTTCACCCCAAAGCCAAGGTCCTGCAGCAAAAGAACAGATCTTTTTGGTAGTTGATGTACTAATGCTATTAAATTGATTATTGATGCAGCAAAAGAACAGATCTCATACTGGAGAACAGACCAAAAAAATTATCCAGTTCCAGGACAGGAGCACTATAAATTTTAACTTAAATTATCCTGCACAATTTTAAAATTCATTCTCTTGAATATCAGTTAAGAAAGATTCAGATTACCTGATATTCCACCAATTATTAATCCAACGTTCTAGACATTTGTCAAAAGAGAGATCTATTTTTCATGTTTGATCTGTAAATGGATCTTTTAATGAATCCGCTTCATTCAGACTCCCATTTCATTCACTGAATACATATGATAAATTGATAATTCATTTACTTCAAACGTGTGTATGTGCCTCTATGCATAGCCAACTTAGGCCCAATGTGGCATAAGATTAGAGCAGTCATATGCCTCCCAACTATTTTGTTGCCATAATTCTAACTAGGAAATTGGACGGGACACTAGTTTGGCTCCATTCACTAGTTTAGTGGATTACAGCGACAGTGTTGGTGGAACATCTTAGACACATTTGATTTTTCATTAGCTGTTTTCCCCTAAGCCTTGTTGTAAAGGATCTGTTCTATTACAAGTATTAGAGTAGATGTTAAATAAAATAGTCAAGTAGGAGTAACTAGAGATGTAACTAGTGAGTAACATAAGTTGAAACCAATAGGCTTTATCTTCCAAAAAAAAAAAAAAGTTGTAACCAATAGTCTGATCCACAAAATGGGAGCCATTTTTTTCACAACTGATTTCCACATGAGTTTTAAAAGTATAGAAAAAAAACAGGTTGGCCCTTAGTACCCTTCTACAGTTCAATCAGCTTCTGAACAAACAGAGCAATAAGCAAAGGATGTGACAAGAGCCCAAAGCATGAGCATTTTTAGTTCATAGCACAAGATGCAAATCCCTGAGCACAAAGAAATGATATGTGAGATGTATGAGAACACACCTTGTTCGGTTCTAGATTGGACTGCCTTTTCCTGCTGCAATACAGAAACAGTAATGAGACATTCTGGGATGAGGATAGTATATACTCGTGGCATTAATTTGTTTATAAGTATTACTATATCAGATGGACAACACAAATTAAATTGCAACAATCCAACAAACAATCGTCAGGGCACAATTCTACCATATACGAAACGATCAAAAGATTACAACAAAACTGGATTACTGTTCATGCTATCAATAATAACCAATTCAACTAAACATTAAGCAAAGAAAACAAAAGAGATCTATTGACCATGCTACCTGTATGGCGAGAAGTCAAGATCATCTTCTTCAGCAGAGTCATAATTAGCATGAGATTCAGCAATCTTTTTTGAATAACCTTCATCCCAATACAACCTTTCCCAGTTTTCTCTAAGTTCTTGGTATAGTTCCATGTACTTTTTGCACCATGTTTCATGTTCCTGTAAATTTTTTTACACTCATTGGTTAGGCTCCTAGCATAAAAGAAAACCAATAAATTCTAGCATCAGAACAGAGCGTACAATGTTTCAGTTTGACTTTCCACCTAAAAAGAACGCACTTAACAATGAATTGTTAACCAAAACATGTTTTTTAGTTCGTGCTATGCACTGTCCCTTGTATGAATAAAGCAAGTTGATTTTATTATACAATATGTACTTAGAGGTGATCATTTACCTATCATATGCAATTGAAAAGCCAGTGCAAGTTACGAGTAAACCTTCATGTAGAGTTTTGTATGTTTCACTGTAGAACCAAATTGATATTGAAGCACATAGCTCAAAAGTTCATGTGCCTTATGATTTCGAACTTTAATAAAATGATTGCCAGCAATGGTCACATCACCTCAAATAAGATGCATTGAATTCAGTCTAATTCCATTATTCAAAGAGAAGGGTATATCCTAAACTCAATGGATGCCCCGTGAATTTGCTACTGGAAGTGCAAACTGCAAACGAACAAGTAGACTTTATTCACACTGTAACCCCAACACATCCTCCAGGAACAAATAAGGCAGCAATCTTGAATAGTTGACTTCACTTGAATCGTTTCAGGAAATTGAAGGCTCAGTTCTACCCAAGCTAAAACAAATAGCATGCTAGGGGTAAATCCCAAATTGAACCCATTTCGATGGATAACCTTGACTCTATTCATCAAGTATGGATAACCTTGACTCTATTCACCAATAACAAACAGCGGCGAATCCTAGGGTTTAAGGGAAAAGGAGGGCCGAGTGTGGGGTGAAGAATGGTAGGAGGAGCGGACGAGCTGCAAGACAAGGTCGAGGACCTTACCGAGTCCTTGAGGACGAGGCGCGTCCGGCGCATGAACTGCTCCCGCATCTGCTTGCGGCGGCGATTGGGGAGGTTATCACGCGGGATGGCGAAGCGCTCGCGGTGCGGCACGCCGTCGCCGATCTCGTGCATCTCTCCGTCCACCGCCCACCACTCCGACTTCTTCGCGCCCGCCACCGCGGCGGGGCCGAGCCCCGGCGGCGGAGGCTTGGACCAGCCGGTGCCGCCGGTCACGAAGCCGCCGCGGCGGTGCGCCCACCGCCGCTGCGTGTATGCGCAGCGCAGCATCACCGCAGTCTCGCCGCTCCCCCACACCACAGCCGCCTTCTTTTGTGTTGTCGCGGGGGTTTTGGCTCAGATGGACGGTCAGGATGGCCTTCGCGTGTGTTGCCGTGATCAATTTTTTTTCCCCCATAGCGCTCGGAACTCGGATATAAAAATATTCACGGTAGACTCCGTCACACACACACCATCAAAAGCTAGAGCTCTCTGACCATAAGGAAGTGTTTATTTATTGGTAATGTAATGTAAATAAATCAGAGTGTTATGAGATTGCATTACAATAATTTGTTTCAACCTGATTTATAAGTGGGTACCGTGTAATCGGATAGTGGCTTTTTCAAAACTGATTCCTCTCCTCTTTGACCGTAGTCCGATTGCGAAGCCGCTGAATTTTTGCTGCCTCTGACTTGTGTCACGGCCTCGCTGACTTGCTTCATTTCAATATTGTTACCTTTGATGTTACCAAACAAATCAGGTAAATACAGATCCCACTATGGAACCCCATGTAATGGATTTTCAATACCATTACCTGTGTGCAAACTAAAGTACTGGTGGTACTTAGAGGTTCTTTCCCTACCAAAATTGTTAGATCGTTGATCTGAAAATCATAATTAAGAAAATAAAATAGATACCGAGTCCACCATTTTTGGTACTTAGTTTCACCTCTTTAGCATTTTTGGTACTTTTGTCTAGGTACTAGTTTTTTTTTTCAATGTACGATTTTATAGAGAGACATTTCTCATTATTTTCAATCATTCTAAAAGCTAACATTAGACACAATGAGTATAAAAAAACATAATAGAAATAATATATTACACGACTTATTCGAACGACATGTTTCACACAATGTTTATTAAGATGACAAAATACCACTAAAGTTTACAACATCAACACTTATGTTTTACAATATTTGTAGCTTATATAACTTATAACACTTAGGGAATTACCAGCTACACACATTCCACGTCTATCTCCGTGCCATCATCATCCAACGGGCACCCTAGTACCGCTATGGCAGATAGGCAGGTGGTTAGAAATGTGGGTGGTGCCAAGTGAGACGTATCTTCGAGTCCTTTCTCTCTTCAGCTAATATAGTTTTACCATGACATTAATTGTTAATTGATGGACCGGAGCATAGACGAGCTTGTTGCGACAAGTGTGATGTTTAGACAATTCAATTTGTATAACGCAATAAGGTTTGTCGAATGTTTTTAGAGTAGTTTTTCTTTGCTGCAGAAATCAATTGCATTACAAATGTCTGCTTTGTTGAGATCTGGTGAAATGTTCCGAGACTAGGTTTCAAATGTCAGTTGCAATTATCTTTTAGATTTATTCACAAAATGCACAATTCTCCATTAGGAGTTTCGAATGGTGTGGCTACTATTTCTGCATCTCGCACCCCTCGACGAGCAATAAAGCATTGCACATTTGACTTCACTAATTTGATCCAGAACTTGTCTAAGATGTTAACTCATGTTTTTCTATATACTCGGATAAATGAGCTTTGCAGTTTTATATCTTCACAATTTTTTCTTTCCCACAATACAATAAATTTTACCTCAGGAAACCCCTTTTCTGTTGTCGCTCACAATTAGATTTTCTTTTCTACAACATTCAATTTCTATGCACACTTTGATGAAAAGAAAAATCAGTATGTGCCATCAAGCCACCAGTACCAAATTCTCTGGTCCACAAACTAAACTAGCTTCACAACCATGGTCAACCAAAGAATCGATCCGCAATGTTATAACCTCTGGACGGAAATGCTCCCCTGCTGCTCTGGTGCTGTACATGTATCCTGTGATCTCTCCCCGCTGTCGAGTACACTCCAGTTATGATCACCAGTAGCGTGGCAGCCTTTTCTTGGTCAGCTCCAGAACTATTACATGAAGTTCCGGTAAGGTAGTCCTGGCTCCTTAGCTGCCCATGTTGCAATGTCACTTCCAAAGATTGCCCAGGATAAATTATACCCACTGCTGGAGAAACCTGTGGTGAAGAACGCATGCTTTTTCAGTTCTCAAAGAATTAAGCTGGTGGCATTGATCAATCTTGTAGTTTGAGTATCAATTATAATTTCGGTAATAGAGCATGCTTGATATGAAATTGAAAACCTAGATATAATAAGACTTGCAGATTGACATTCAGTCAGTATCATTTTGGTTGAGCATAGCTTACTCTTGGCAAAAAAAAAAAGTTGCAATTTGACATTCAGTTGGTTAATCTTTCCAGTCTTGGTTGAGCATAGCTAAATCTTGGCAAAACAAGTTCCTATACTTTATGCCGTGTATACATAAATATGTCAGTTATCCGTGTATAGTTCCTAAACTATGTTCAAACGAAAGTTAGCATAGGATAAGAAGAACAATGACAAAGCTGTAACCTACCTTCAGCCAAGAAGGAAAACCTGAAAGAGGTGTGCCAGATGAGTTTGCTGTCTGACCAATAATCTCAAAGCACGCCAACTCTTGTGTACTTCTGTTGTGTAGTTTCACAACAGAAGGGCTTTGATCTTGCAGAATGATACCATTAGTGCTGATATTTACTTCAGGGAAAGCCTCCAAGCCCTGTAGCAAGTACAGCACTTTCTTATTTGAAGTCATTATTTCTCCATATTTATGCCTCATTGTTTGCTTGTCGATATGGGCAACATCTAAATTGAAGACACATTTCACAGGCTTGTGATCACTGTCTGTTGCTTCCATGCAAGAGTCATACCTACAAAAATATAAAATTAATTGACAGCATGTATGTAACAGCATTATATACTGTGAGATAATCAAACAGCAGAAAACTTACAGTGATATCGAACCAACCACGGGACATTCCAAAGAACACTCAATATCTGAACTAACCCGGTTGTCTCGATATAGAATTCTGTCGCACCAGGCTGGAATGCGCTTTTTCTCACTACTGTCATACCCTATAAGGAAAATAAAAGTGAATATTCTTAAAAGAGTGAGGTTCTAGGAATATTACCAGCTAAGTTTTAAGTGGGACTCCCTACTTACATATTATTGCATAGCTTATGCTAATGTAATTAATCCACTACAGTAACTACTCCCTCTGTCCCAAAATATAACTATGTTTAGCGTCCAAAATTTGTCCCAAAATACAACTACATTTGAGTTACCAAGCCTAATTGAATGGGTGAACAGACAAAAATAGCCCTCTAAGAATTAATTGTCTTGTGGTCCTAGTGGTCAATAAATGGTAGCATGCACAATTCTTTTTATTGGGAATGGAGACATGAAAGGCATAACTGACATACACAGATCACATGCATGCATGGATAGGTTTAATTAAGGGTATATGAGACATTTTAACACACTTCTTAATCTGTCTAAAAAAGGCTAAACATAGATGTATTCTGGGACGGAGATACTATAAGTGATAGTAATATACCTGATAAGCCTGCTATGTTTTTTTCAAATTTATAAGTAGGGGGAAACTTGAATTCTCCTTCACGTAACCCCTGGAAGACTCTTCCAGATCTCATTTCTGCCCGTAGCTGGTCATTCTCTCTCAACCAATCAAAGGATCTCCGAGTAACCAAGCTCATGGCCTCATCATAAGAAATATCAGAAAGTCGGTAATTGAAGTCACCAAGAAACACAATCATGTCTGCATCTGACAACTCAGGCAGTCTCGATCCCTATAATAGCAAAATGACAGCCTGTTTACAATCACACAATATGGGTCCAGGAACAACTCTATCCATTAACAAAATAACAAAGATGATTAACGGCATACATTTGCTCCTCGGAGAAGCTGAGAAGCAGAGCCAGACACTGTAAAAACGAAATAAAGTGTATACAAGATCAAATATTCACTTCCATAAATGTGATCAGCAAAAAGTCACACGAAACCTTAACAAATGCACACGTCCATAAGCTAATTGTAGAAAATTTAATGAGAAAATTGAATAAATACCTGATGTCGTCAATAATCCATTGGAGGGGGAAGAAAATGTCATTGATCTGAATACATGGTCAAAGTCTTCATTCCGTCTGGTCACAGCTTCCATATGTGCAGCAAAATGACAGTTTACAAAGCAAATGCTTCTATTATGTATTCTCATTCTCAATCCTACTGCTCCCTGAAATATTAGATACATCAAAGATATAGTAAACTTGCCCATTGGTCATGGAAGAAAACCTACTGGTATGTGATAATAAGGTGAATAAAAATGATTTATGTGCGTTCTTATTGAAGCGATCATTTAGCGAATAGGAACATAAAGAGTTATAGACATGTTCATGCATCTTTCCCTGAAAATGCGCAAAGCACAAACCAGTAGACAACATACATCACAACACACAAGATATACAGTATTGACCGTTCATTTTTCATAAATCCTTCCGGTGGAGACTCAAAAATAGGCTCTGTTTCGAAAGAGCAACAAGATGGTCATGTAAAATCTTACTGGAAGCAATTAAGGTTACTTAACAAAATTCAGACGTACAACTCAGCACAGAAGACACAAATATCTAGAATTAATCAAACTTTCAAAAGTTTCCGGAGTTAATTTCAGAAAACAGTGGTCAAGAAAGAAGTGAACAAACTATGCCTGAAAATGGACGGTGTAAAAGGATTCATATTAAGATCCATAGGTCTCTTTTTTTCGGGTCGTTTTTTCTTTTAGGTGATTTTTCCTTGCTTTTTATGCAATCTTTCTTTTACTCCTAGGTGAGCAAGAGCGATTGCTCATAAGGGGCCGTTTTTTTTCTATCTTCACCCTTTAATACAAAGATATGTAGCTGTTCTGCGTCTTCAAGAAAAAAAATAGACCTCAGGTTTCAGCAATCAAGAAATAAATAAGATCATACTCCCTCCGTCCATAAATCTAAGTCGTATAAGAGTTGGGGAAAAGTCAGTCAAAATGGAGTTTGACTCTTAATTTCTCTTGCAATATAATATCAATCGGTAAAAACTTAATGTTATCTCAAAATAGTTTTAAGTACAAATATATTGATGTAAAAATTATATACTAAATGTATTTATATTTTAACCAATTGTTTGTCAAAATTTGTGAAGTTTGACTTTTGGCTGATCCTATTACGACTTACATTTCTGGACGGAGGGAGTATAGTATTACCTGTGTCAAGTAACTTTTGTAGAGCGCTTGCTTATTGAAATGGTTAGTTGAATAGATAAGAACATCTAATTGTTGTCATATTACTTGTAAACAATATTCCTAGGATATTTCGTATTAACAGATTTGTGGCTGGGGAGCTATCATCATAACATAAAATGAGCGTAGCATCAATAACATAACATGAGCACCTTGTTACCGATTGCTCGCC
The DNA here is from genome assembly GCA_015342445.1 of Digitaria exilis. NCBI lineage: Eukaryota > Viridiplantae > Streptophyta > Magnoliopsida > Poales > Poaceae > Digitaria > Digitaria exilis. The sequence goes on from JACEFO010002467.1 coordinate 218,249, forward strand.
CTAATCCACATGCCACAGCTGCATTGTCAATATCTCCAATAAACTGCTTAAGATTTATTCTGACCCTGAAGAAAGAAGAAATTTAATAATTTCGACAAACAAAAACACATGACAGGTCGGATATTTAGATAAAGGCAAAAATGATTAGTCCTAAAAAGATTACCATACAGCAATGATTAATCCAGCCATCTGCCTCGAACCAACACGCACAAAGGAGTGTCCCTTCAAAATCTGGCCAATTACATCCAGCCACCACTCTCCATTTGGACTTCCCTCTAGCCCTACCTAAAGGCAGTAGAGATGATACAGGGAACTCAGCATTGCAAATGGTAAAAAAAAGGCAGCCCATTTTTTTTTAAAAAAATTATGTTTATCGACATAATCAGGAATTTTAACAAGGAAGAGTTTCTAAACAGGTAATAAACTAACAACAAACTTCCTCTTTCACTGCCCTTGTGTCACACAATTTGGGAAACTCTACAGAAAACTGAAAGGTGAGCCACAAGTCTAAACAAAATCTACAGGATAAATTTATCGCAAAATCAGAAGATTGAACACTGTACTTACAATAACTCCACACCAAGTAATTAACTAAATTTATGAATATGCTCCACAATATTTTGGTCCAGACATTAAGTGCTGCAAATATCTGGACTTGGACTAGCCCAGTATATAGGATATATGTTCAGTTGATTTTTGTGACAATTAGCACAACTATCTTCATATGATTAGCAGAAATAATGATCATGTAACCTAAAATTTCCGAATGTTGACATATATACCGTTTCTTTGGCAGCCGACATTGCAAGAAAACCAGCACCCATGTCCACCTCCTGCAATCCAATTACAACAACTCCAACCTCTGGTGTTGGGAGTTTTAGCCAGGCTCTTAAGGATTCATAGGACGCCTTTTCTTGCCCAACATTCCAAGAACCTACTAGTACTTTCATGTATTCAAAACTTTTGTATGATGCATCCTTCTCAATCAACTCTGAACGCAAAATGCTGTCAAGAGGCCCTGGGGATGGCAAGTTCCACCCACGGATTCCCCCATGACCAGCTAATGTAAAGATATATGAACCTCCAACAGCCATACTCAGAATTGGACTACTATGGGCAATCCATCCGCCTAACAAGTTGCCTTCAAGGTCCAACAGCTGGATTCTGCCATCCATGTAACCCACCCACAATCTTGTTCCAAAGTTGCAAATGCATTGAACAGAAGATGAATGATGCAGGAAATCTCGCAAACGATTGCCATTGCTATCCCATTGGGCAAGAGAGCCATTTGCAGATCCTGTCCAGATCATCCCATCCATCGACATTGTAAATGCTTCTATTCTCCGGGTGTCATCTCCGAAACCTGCTTTAACAGCAACTCTCCTGACTGCATCAGCTGCTCCCAACAAAGCATTTCGTGATCTCTGCAAGAAACCAACAGGACTGCGAGTTTTCTCTTTCCTTGGAGAGGATAATGAGGTTTGCTTTGCTTCGTAGTTATATGGATCCTGAGCAGATAACATGTCAAAACGGGTATCAACTTGGCCGTCAATATTTACTACTTTTAGAAGTTCCTTAGTGCAAGAATCCCTGCATAGCAAAGTAGGTAACAGTATTATATAAATATAGAAATAGCTGGGCCACTGTCAGCCAAATGCAACAAGATAGATGAACATATGAAGTGTACCAGAGTGCAAATGAGAGGTAACCAGCACTCCATACTTTTGATCTAGAATTGTCAGACAATAGAAGTTTTACATCTACGGCAGGCAAGGGACAGGCCCCTCCATCACTGACCATGTCCCTAAGGTCAATGGAGGATCTTTCAACTAAAAAGGAGGTCTTACGCTTTTCTTCTCTTTGTGAAACGAGTGACTTCTCAATTGCTTCTCCATACCATACTTTGATTACTCCCCCTTCAGAACCAGACCACAAATCACCTATGAAACATGCAATAAAAATCAGCATTGCATGAGTGCATATGGTTTGATTAGAAAGATAAGTTTAACTGCTGGGGACACTACTGCCGCCGCTCAATAATAGTAGCATGAGAACTCAGTGCACACAGATCAAGCAGGGACGAGACCTATGCAATTAATGAAGTCACCCACAAATTAAATTATATATTTCAAATCACAACATCTTTCACACCATCATCAGCAGTAGCAAGAGAAGAGGATAAAAATTTGGCAATTATACTCATGATTACTTCAATGGAAATACTGTCACATACAGGAGCATTTGAATGCAACTTTTTTTTTCTCAAACTACGCAGGAGAGCTGCGTGTAATTTCATTAAGTAAGAAGATAACAAAACAACTATCCAGAAAATTTCCAGATCGAGGTTAACACCCCACACATGCGCGCGTGCGCATGCACACACAGGCAAAACCGCGGTACTTGGCACTAAAAAGGAAAAGAAACCAAGACTGACGAGGTTTTAAACCGCCGCAGTCAAAGACCGCGCAAGGAGCTCCTGGAGCCTGGATGCTCCAGCCATGCACCACATGCTGCACTCATCCGCCACCGTATGGAGGAGTGTACTGACTTGGGGCGAGCTTCCCTCAAAAACACAGGCATTCCTATGCTTCCAGACCTCTCATTTCCTTGGCACTCTCCTGATTGTAGAACCCCACCAACCTAGGAAACGAGAAGATGTCGTAGGAGCAGCAGCAGCAATGTCCAGTTGTTGGAATTCCAATGCCCACACTTGCCGGGTGAAAACACATGCGGTCAGTAGATGTTGTATTGTTTCTTCTTCCTGGTCAAACAAGGGACAAACATCCTGAAGCGGCAACCCTCTTTTGGCAAGGCAAAGCTGTCCAGCATCTATTATTAACAACAATGAATAATTTGCACTGCAAAGGGGCCCAGCTTTTCCAAATTCTACTCCAGAGGGAGAAAATTACACTTTCAAAAAAGGTTTCATAAGCCGATTTGCTGCTGCAAATCCCATCATGTTGACGGGTAATGTCAACTACTTGGTACCAGATAAGTAGGTATTCTGCCCATAACTTGTATGAGTGAAATGTGGGTTTTGGCTCTGCTTCTCATGGGTCATGGCAATGGTATCCTCGATCAGAGCCAATTGACGATGCAGCAGCCAGCCATGGATACCCACTGAGAAATGCGACGGTGAGCTTTGCATTTTATGAAATTGCATCTGGGCTCAAACACCATAGAACACGGCACATGTCAATATCAATATATCATACCCGACCATCTTTCTCACTGAGGATTGCATAAGAACCCAACACGAGCAAGCTGTGCTACTCGCCAATTGGAGCCAGACAGTGAAGGGCGCTTTGGTTGATTAGGAAGTGCGAGGGATGAAGTCAGAGGCTCACCAAAGAGGAGAGACATTAATGTGGTGGTGCTAGTGGATGATAATAGCTTACCACCAATAGATCAAGAAGGCAGAGGTGCTAACTATGTGTACAGAGATGGCAATCAACATTGAATGAGTAGAGTAGCAAACAAAGGAAGGGGATGGTTCTTGTCAGTTTGGCAGCAACGGAGAAGAATAATCAAAGGAAAACATGAAAACTAGAAAAGAACAAAGGAGATGATTATATTGAACGGGTATTTCACAGATCTATAGAAAATGTTTTATCCTACAAAGCTAAATGCCAAAAATACGAGGATGACATAACAGGGAGAACTTTTGGTGGCATTAAGTGTACCAAGAATATTTGGTGGCATGTTGTTATAGTCAAATTATTTGAGTGCTATAGTACAATTTTTCCTTAATAATTAAAAAAAGGATAAGTGATCACACACCAGGATTCAACCATATGGAGTTATTAGAAGTCCTTGTGCTTAAAATGTAAATAATTGAATTTCACATTACTTGTTATTACTCTGATAACAAGCAGGTAAATACATGTACTTGTTATTTGCTCTAATAAAAAGCAGCTAAATATATGTACTCAACATTTTAAAAAAAAATATATACATGTACTGAATGATAGAGACCAAAACAAGTGGGTAGAGATGTGGCTGTGCATCCCGACTGCCCAGGTTCAAATCCTCTTCAACTCGAATTTGGGAGCCTACTTCTTCTTTTAGTGAAAAACACCTAGTTCCTCCAAGGTTGGATCCGTTTTATAGAGATCACAATATGATCAAGAAAGTTCACAATCCCTGGTCATATTTCAGCTGATGGGTTATCTATTTCTAGTGATAGCTATTAGAATTTTGCTTATTCAAAGGTCAATGCTTCATTTGGTAAATCCAGCAATGGTAAATTAAGGGAATAATTTATTTCAAGTACTTGGACCTATTTTCTTAGGTGTACAATAGGTATAAACTGAACAAACTATACTTGTACATTCTCTTTTTGTTACTGTAAGACGGCCATCCCAGTGAATGACAATCAATGCCCATCCTAAAGTTGCAAAGCCAAAATTGTTCACGGTTGTCCAATAATCACAATGACTATTGCCACATTGATCGCCAGAAAATGGAGGCAAGCATAATTACCGTAGGGGGAGACGGCCAACGCGAAGACCGGGCCACGGTGTGCCTCCCACGCGAGGCACTCCTCCGCCTCCGGTCCAGGATCCGCGCGCCACCCCATGATCCGGCCGTCCGTGTGGCCGCTCCACACCACGCCGCGACCGGGGTCCGCCGTGAGGCAGAGCGCCGCCTGCGTCCGCGACTCCCTGAAGGGCGCGGCCGCCTCGTCGCCCCAGCGCTGGCGGGACGTTGGCGAGCGGAAGGCGTCAGCGAGGTCCCACGCCCTGACTCCGGCCTCGCCCGCGGCCCACAGGCGGGGTCGGCCGCCGTCGCCGTCGCGTGAAGCATCACGGCAGCAGGCGAGCATGCGGAGCGCCGCGCGGGCCTGCGACTCCCTGGGCGGGCGCGGGCGCAGCTCGAGCGGGGGCGGGCGGTCGTCGCGCACCGCGGCACGCGCCGGCGGGCGGTGCGCGCGCGAGGCCGGGGCGGCGGCGAACTCCGGGAGGGACCCCGAGTGGTGCGGCCCGGGCGGAGGGGGCCAGACCTCTGCTGCTGCTGCGTCGGCGGCGGGGCGGGAGGCCGCGGCGGGGAAGGTAGGGAGGGAGTGGCTGGGGTGGAGGAGGTGCGGCGGCTGCGGCTGCGGGTGGTGCGACGCCGGAGGCGCGCGGCGGCGCGGGTCGGAAAAGGAAAAGGAAGCCGAGGCGGGGGCGGGGGTGGAGGCGGGAGGGAGGGAGGCGGATCGGTGGGGCACGGGGGTGGCGGCGGGGCGGGGCGAGGTGGAGGGAATTGGGGCGGGGGCAGCTGGAGGGGAGGAGATGGAAGCGGAGAGGAAGAAGTCGTCGGGGAGGTCGTCCCACGACGCCGCGGCGGGTGACGAGGAAGCGAAGGGGTTCGTCGTGTCGCCGGGATCCGCCATTGGGGACTCTGGAGATCGAGGGGAGAGGGACAAGGGCCGCAGCGAGCAAGCAATGCAGGTAGCAGCGGAGGAGGAGGCCGGCGTGAATGCGCGTGCGTCAATGCCGTTTCGGCCGGGGTGCGGCTCTCGGTCGTGCTGGAGAGTGGGCCGGCCGTTTGAAAGTTTGCACATGCTGCGCTGCTGGGTCGGTCATGCCAGGGATGAAAGACAAGTCACCAGCAGAAAGCCCATGCCGATCTCGACAAAGATCACGAGGACATTCAAGGTTGAAAGGAAACGATCACGAGGACATTCAAGGTTCAAACGAGGTCGACGACGATCGGTCAGCTCTGCAGACTCAAGACGCGTTGCCTCTGATGTCTGTTCAATGCTCAACAAAAGAAGACATCATTCAAGCTGTCAAGCATAGTTAGGTCTTCTCTAACGATAACAGTCAGCACTAGTATGTTTGGCACACTCCACGTGACTCACAATAACAAAAGAGAACTTTTCTAAGGCTATAGAACCTCCGTTTTAAATTATACATCGTTTGACTTTTTTACTTCAAATTTGACCACTCATCTTATTTAAAAATTTTAAAAAATATCACTTTTTTTTGTTACGCTTTACTTTATTAATAAAATTTTCTAAAGAATCGCTTAAATTTAATTATATTTGAATAGTACTTTTTTTGAATAAGGCAAGCGACAAACTTGGACATGCAAATGTAAAGTTTTTGAGATAAACTGTATTTTATTACTTACTAGCAAACATGCCCGTACGTTGCTACGGGTTGTGGCTAACATTTATATCTCTTTTAAATCTTTTTTTTATGCTATAGTTGGAAATTTAAAGTATATTAATTGAGATGAATACAATTTGTTAAACTATGCAAGAATATTTTTGAGGAGGACATCAATGGTATTTTTGGGTGGATCATCCATCCCTGACGATGAGCGAGTGGCCCTACGGCAAGAACATTTATATAGAGTTGTTTACTTAATATTTAACTATGGATGGTTTGGCTATTTAATTGATATTGTTAGAAAAACAATAACAAATAATAAGATATATTTAAAGATAAACATATGAAATAACGATATTTCTGTTGATGACCATGAGTTTATGGGGAAAAGCTTTGCTAATAGGACCGACCAACCATAAGTGAGCGATAGCCTGGTGGTGAGAAAACATATTAATTAGCGATGCCCATCTCTTGCGTTTAAGATTCTAGTGGTGACTGGTCAGCTCAAAGTCCGTGCATGGCTAACTTTTTTACGTTATCTGGTTTCTAGCAGACGTTGTTTTTTCTCATTTCACGCAGCTACGAATATATTATAGATCCCTCTTTATGTGTATACAGTGCATATACACATACACAAACATATGATAACTCTTCTATTAAAATTGCTAAACGATAATATGTGTAGAGCCGCCGGAAAACAAATGAGGCCCACCGGCCATATCGTGCGTTCTATTGCCTGGGCCACGGAATCGAAAGAAGCCCATTGAGTGGTTACCACTTTACCAGGTCTGCACCGTGCACGGGGGAGTTGCATTTAGTCCCACCTCGCCAGCGCAATGAAGCAAAGACCTACTTATAATGCAATGCGCGCGGTCGCTACTAATACGTTTCGGCTGTCGCACGAGAGAGGGAGTGCCAGAGGGATATGTGGGCACTGTTTGTCGATGTGTTGGGCAGGCGTTGCTTTGTTTGGGCTTTTGCCGACAGAGGGTAGAGACAGACGTCGACGATTATTTTCTCAGAGACTGACAGGTGGGCCCCACGACGGACCATAAAAAAGGCAGAATCATTGCTTGCTTTAGAAATAGGTATAGAAGTACCAAATTGTGCGTTCTCATAGTTAAATGATCAAAGATGCACTACATTGTTTTCAAATTCAATGGGCCAAACGTGACTCTGGCAATAGTTCGATGGGGTCTTTTACTGTGCACAATACTACTACTTGGTGGTATATAGCATGAAGAAAATACAGCCATCTTAACAAGGACAATATAGTAATTATAAATCATATGAAATAGGCTAAATATCAGGGTTCAGCATGCAAAAATACATAGCTTGGAATTAATTACCAAAGGTGGGATTTTTTCTACGGTCTTCGTAAGATTTAGAAGACACATAAATTAGTTTAATCTACATGTTTCATTAGGACCTTTATGTAAAACATTAGAAACAAATCTAGTTTTTCATGGTTGGTTGCTGGCTGCTCTCATGGCCAGCCGCTCTAAGTATTCCGGTGAGCAAGGAGCCGAGGGCTTCGAGGCGAGCAAGGAGCCGAGGGCTTCGAGAGGATGACGAATGGGGTGTTCCTTGGTTGGATTGCACTTGCCAGTAATACTATTTAATTGAATATTATTGGCACTAAAGTTATGGTGTCAGCATATATACTACCTGTTATAATATTCATACCGTACTTCAATTTTCTGGAAGTATATAATTGATCTTAATCATTGATTTTTTTTACTAGCATTGTACACTATAAAAGAGCTCTCGATAGTCCAAATGAATAATTTTCATACTTGTATGATTTTAATTGCAACATATATTTATTGCACAAATTGGTATTCATTTATACATAGGGGTTGGTTTTTCAATGGCCTCCTCAGTCATAACTTTGTTTTCATCTCACAATTTTTGGTCGAGACCTTGTGTCATATTTGTTTGTAAAACTATATCAACTGGCAATGCATATCTGGTAAAAAAAATGAATGCAGATCTGAGTGGACTGTCAAATGATTTATGAAGAACTATTGTTTTATTTTTAGATAATAGAACAAAATCATGTCATATGCAAAGCGAGTGGTTCTAGGCTGAAGTAAGTATACAATCTTCGACGATCAAAGATGAAAGAAAAAAAACATAACTTCCACGCAGATTAAGAACAATTCCTGTGAATAAAACTCCATCGGTGGTTGGCGAACAACTGCATGACCACCGTTTCTAAAGAATGCCGTACTTGTTGTATCTTGCTGTCTTCCTCATGGAAAATATTTTCAAGACAGATGTACCCTTCATTTCCAAATAGTAGTTGCCTAGTTGGCGCATGGAAAATATCCTGATCAGAATACTTCTATATGCATTTCCAATTTAGCATCTTGAGTGCCTTGCGTAGATGAAACGCAGAAATATCCGGTACGTAAAAAAAGGCATATTACTTTGTTATGATGGAGGAGGCGGCGCCCGTTGTGTCATGCATAAACCCAAAGGTTCAGAGCTCAGACCTTATGCTATTTAGCATCCCATTGCTGATCAAGAGTTGTTGCGGATTTGTCTTAAAAAAAAAGAGTTGTTGCTGATACTTCGTATAAACTAGAAACTTAGCGTGGTCATTGCCGCGCCTGACCCGAGTTGGCCAGCATGTGTTTTTCTCGTTGATTTAACTGATACACCGAAGAAGGTTCACGATATAGTAGCTGTCTATTTTTAAATTTATATACGCAAGTCTAACATATATTTTTTTTTTTGCGAATCACACAGTATAGACGCAGTACAGGCAATAACTTATATTTCCTAGATGAGTAGAATTGTACATGTAACTTTGTAGACCCTGTACGAGCTCTCTTGATTGAAGTTAATGATGAAATGTGAACAATGGTTCTACATATTATATTGTACAAAAATAAAAATGAGGAGGACGTATTTTACCGTGATTGTTGCCACGCCTGACCTGAGTCGGCCAGTCTGTGTGTTCTCTTGTTGATTTAACTCATGTGTTGAAGACATTCTTTTCCTAAACATAGCAGTTGTTTATTTTTATTTTTGTATACAAAAGTCTAACTTATATAACAGACAATAATTATATTTGTTAAGTACAATTGTACACTTATCTTCGTAAACCGTGTAAGAGTTATCTTGATTGAAGTCGGTGGTCAGATTTATTTCTTAGTTACTCTGCATGGATATGCTTGTTTTTTACGTTCTACAACAATAGAAATATTCTTTGGTGCATTGAGAGGTTGTACATACGTTGTACAAAACATGGATGATGTATTCAAAATAGTGGTGAATATTTCACATACAGAAAACTATTTATCATTCATTGGATATGGGCAACTTTTGTATATTTTATTTTTAGAAGTAACCAATGGAAACGAATCATATTGATTGGTTGTGTACTTTAGTTAAAAAAAGTTGCGATAGTTTTTTATTAGGATAATTTATTTTTTATTAAAAGTGTTAGTAATTTAATTTTTTATTTATAGAAGCACTGTAGATTTTTATATTTTTAACAACTTTCATTTGGAACACCATCTGATTTGAACTCATTTTGGTGTTCGAGGAAATGAATAAAAAACATGTGTAAATTTCTGTGTGCTCTTTGTTAGATTTTGTGAAAAAATCTTAGGACTGTTGTAAAAGATGTATTGAGAGGTGGATGGATGGCGGGTTGGATTTCAAGAAAACTTAAGGGTTTATTTGAAACATTGGCGGTGTGAGAGAGATTGGATGGCGGGTTATATTTCGAAGAAACTCAAGGGTATTTTGAAAAGAATCCAAGCTAGAGGGAGGGAGGGACGGTGGGTTCTATTTCGTTAAAATTTGAGGGTGTCTTTGCAAAATTACCAGAAAGTGCATGATCTCTCCCGTCCACGATTTCGATCCGACGGTCGAAGTTTAGAGATGATGTGACGCAACGTGGGAGGAGGAAGGGTATGGTGGTTCGTTCATTAAAGATTAAAGCGAATGCCAAATTATCTACACGAAGAAGGGGAGAATTGGATTACGGCGGGAGAGTAACACCTAAATATAGCTAAGAGATCTTGTTGTGCGAACTATTGGTCCATGTCTTTGTAAAAATAATTTATCTCTCCTGATTCAAAGATACATAACTCTCACCACGCATATTCCATAAAAAGTTATCTAATGCAGTAGAAAAACATGACAGGGGCTTGGCATATCTGTGTCTTGCAACTAACCGTACCCACTCCATTCTCAACGGTCAACACATTCTCAGAAGCTTGAGAAGTTGAAGCATCTCAGTTGCATTTGAACATTTGATAAGTTCAACACAATCATCTTTGAGTATGTCACAATGGTGTGCAGGGAAACGTGTAGGCTACGCTAGCTAAAATAATTTTAATCTACCGCGTAAACCCAGTAACCTTGCAAGTAGGAGATCACAGATCGTTACCACTAGACGCGCGGATGCAGCGGAACCGTCTCGGTGTAGGAGAGCGCGTCGATGTGGCCGGCAGTGCAGTTGCTAACGTCCATCTGGTCCGGCTCGTCCTTGTGCTCCAAACGCAGCACCTCTGAGGTATCTACACGTACGGGGAGGATGCGTTACGGTCCGGATTGCTAGGTCCGTGAGAGCAACGGGAGGAGCAGGCGTGGAGGGCGTCGGCAGCGGCAGCCGAAGGTTGTTGAACCCCTAGCCCCTCCTACGTATATATAGGGGTACTAATGGGCTTCTATCTCATAGGCCCAATAGGAACCTTAATCCCTCATGGATCAATATCCATTTGGGCTTTTAGTGGATCCAATCTAATTGGCTTTAGGGCATACATACCCAGTCTCCCACTTGCACTAAAGACAATCATATAGCCAAGCCTTTCAACATTCCAACCCCTTAAGTGTGTGACCCTATGGGTTCACATGCGAATAGACATGACCCGAGTACTCTTACTTGGTCCAATAGTTAGCAGCGGCCTCTAGCAAGACATACTAACTCCTATGCGCACGTAAAGATTATATCGGACGAACAATCACAACATATGTACAAGCTCTTCCTATTGCCTCACGATATTTGGTCTAGCTCCAAGCTGACCACCCTTTCTCGATACTGTGAATCGGATCCTTTTACTGGTTAACTTTTAACCGTTGCACGGCCATGCATTTCTTGATCCGATCACTCGAGGGGCCCAGAGATATCTCTCTCTTATAGAGAGGGGTAAATCCCATCTTGACTGTCCAAGCCTTACAGCAAGCTTCACAACAAACCCGAAAGCTACCTTTATAACTACCCAGTTACGGCGTAGCGTTTGATAGCCCCTGAGTAAGTCGATTCACATCTTAAGAACAAGCAACAATCTCAGGTCTAAGGACAAAGCATACAAATTGTGCAAAGAGAGAACAATATTACAAAGTCTCATGTTGGGTCAATCCAGCCACATGTCATACATGTGCCCACACTATTAGTTTAACATCTCCATGTCCATGACTTGTGAAACATAGTCATCAACTAATAAATGTGCTAGTCATCAACCATGACTAGGGACAAAATTTTTTTGAATAACCATACAAGTAAGAGTTCAACAAACAATTCACATAATTGCCAATCAATACAAGTTGCCTTTAATGGATATTCATTAAACAATCAACGTACCATAGATACAAAGAAATATCATCATCTTATGACAATCTCTAGGAATATTTCTAACAGTCTCCCACTTGTATAAGAGCTACTCTAGAAGATATCTAATACCCATAGCTCTTATGTGCGCCTCATGCTTAGGCCGTGGGAGAGCCTTTGTCAAAGGATCAGCGACGTTCAAATCCGTATCTATTTTGCATATCTTAATCTCACCCCTTTTAACGAACTCTCGAATAAGGTGAAACTTCCACAGTACATGTCTATTCTTCTGGTGATTCCTTGGCTCCTTTGCCTGCGCAATTGCCCCACTATTGTCACAGAATAACTCCAGTGGGCTAGAAGCACCTGGGAACACACCAAGCTCAACGAGGAACTCCCTCATCCAAACACCTTCCTTCGCAGCTTCAGAAGCCGCAATGTACTCGGCTTCTGTTGTACAATCGGCCACAGTCTCCTGCTTAGAACTCTTCCAGCTAATAGCACCACCGTACAATGTGAACACATAACCTGACTGAGACTTTGAGTCGTCTGGATCAATTTGGAAGCTAGCATTGGTGTAACCTCTTACAACGAGCTGTTCCTCACCTCCATAGACTAGGAACATATCTTTAGTCCTTCTCAAGTACTTAAGAATGCCCTTCACATGCGTCCAGTGACTCTCACCTGGATCAGACTGATACCTGCTCGCAGCACTAAGAGCAAATGAGACATCTGGACGAGTACCTATCATGGCGTACATGATAGATCCAATTGCCAAAGCATATGGGACCTTACTCATGCGCTCTCGCTCATCAGTCGTCGAAGGACACTGAGTCTTGTTGAGGTGTACGCCATGTGACATAGGCAAGAACCCTTTCTTGAATTGTTCCATGCTAAACCGTTTTAGCATAGTGTCAATATAAGTATCTTGGCTTAATCCTATAAGCCTCTTTGATCTATCTCTATAGATCCTTATGCCCAGAATATATGCTGCTTCCCCTAAATCCTTCATAGAAAAACTATTTTTCAGTGAAGTCTTTACGGATTTCAGCATTGGAATGTCATTTCCAATCAATAATATGTCATCCACATATAAGATCAGAAAAGAAACAGCGCTTCCACTTTCCTTCTTGTAAACACAAGGATCTTTTTTCGTTTTGACGAAAACCAGACCCTTTTACCACTTCATCAAAACGAATATTCCAACTCCGAGATGCTTGCTTCAACCCGTAAATGGATTTTTGAAGTTTGCATATCTTTCCAGCATTAGTTGGATCGACAAAACCCTCAGGTTGTATCATATACACATCCTCTTCTAAATAGCCATTTAGAAAAGCTGTTTTGACATCCATCTGCCATATCTCATAATTAAAATACGCAGCTATTGCTAGAATAATCCGAATAGATTTAAGCATCGCTACCGGTGAGAATGTCTCATCATAGTCAACTCCTTGAACTTGTCGAAAACCCTTTGCAACAAGTCGAGATTTATAGACGTGAACATTTCCGTCCATATCTTTCTTCTTTTTATAGATCAACTTGCACTCTATGGGTCTAACACCCTGAGGCAGATTAACCAAGGTCCAAACTTGGTTGTCTCCCATGGAATCTATCTCGGATCTCATGGCACTCTGCCACTTCTCGGAATCTGGGTCCATCATTGCTTCCGTGTAGGTCATAGGTTCATCATTGTCCAACAACAATATGTCGCGCTCTGCCGTAATTAGGAGATTCATCCTTTTGGTTGCATGACGTGCCCTATCCGACCTTCGTGGTTGTGATGGTGTCTCTCCTGCCATGGGTACATCAACTTGTTCTGCTACATTAGCATCACTTGTCAATTCTTGTCCCATTGGCTCATCTCGAACTTCTTCAAGATACACCTTCTCTCTACTTTTCTCACTTTTGAGAAACTCTTTCTCTAAGAAAACACCATTCCGAGTGACAAACACTTTGCCCTCTTCTCGGTTGTAGAAATAATATCCCAAAGTTTCCTTCGGGTACCCCACGAAAACACGTTTGTCCGATTTGGGTGTTAACTTATCAGACATAAGTCGCTTGACATAAGCTTCGCAGCCCCAAATTTTCAGAAAAGACAAACTCGGAGTCTTGCTAGTCCATATCTCATATAGTGTCTTAACTACAAACTTAGATGGTACCCTATTAAGTGTGAAAGCTGCTGTTTCTAGAGCGCATCCCCAAAACGATAACGGTAGGTCCGACTGGCTCATCATAGATCTAACCATGTCCAACAAGGTTCGATTACATCGCTCGGATACACCATTTCTTTGTGGCGTTCCAGGCGGCGTAAGCTGTGGAACAATTCCACAACTCTTTAGATGACTGCTAAACTCGTGGCTCAAATATTCACCTCCACAATCAGATCGTAAGGCCTTAATTTTCTTGCCACGTTGGTTTTCCACTTCGTTCTGGAACTCTTTGAACTTTTCAAAAGTTTCCGACTTATGCTTCATTAAGTAGACATAGCCATATCTACTAAAATCATCAGTGAAAGTTATGAAGTATTGGAAACCACCTCTAGCTGTCGTGCTCATTGGTCCGCACACATCAGTATGTATGAGTTCCAACAAGTCTAATGCCCTTTCAGGAAAACCTGTGAAAGGCACCTTGGTCATCTTGCCTAGCAAACAAGCTTCACATGTCTCGTATGATTCAAAATCAAATGAAGTTAGCAGCCCATCAGAATGGAGCTTCTTCATGTGTTTCTCGCTTATATGACCCAAACAACAATGCCACATATAGGTAGGACTTAAATCATTAGGCCGAGGCCTTTTAGCACTTACATTACAGATAGGTGCATCATCAAGATTTTTAATAAATAACCCATTCAAAATGGATGCAAAAGCCACAAACATGCCATTCTTAGAGATCACACAACCATTGTCTTCACTCACAAATGTATAACCATCCTTCATCAAACATGAAGGAGACACAATGTTTCGACTTAAACTAGGAACAAAATAACAATTATTTAACTCCAAAATAAATCCTGACGGGAGGTGAAGTTGCATCTTTCCGACGCTCAATGCAGCAACTCTTACATTATTGTCCACGCGGAAATCAACCTCTCCTCGTACCACGCTTCTACTTCTTATCATTCCCTGCATCGAATTGCAAATATGAGCAACCGATCCGGTATCAAATACCCAAGAATTGATATAAGAATCAGCGAGTAAAATCTATATAAACATACAATGTACCTGATCCGGAAGTACTCTTACTTCCTTTCTTCTTCAAAGAAGCCAGGTACGCATTGTAGTTTCTTTTCCAGTGACAAGTTCATGACAGTGGAATTACAGCTTGTCTGGTTCTGGTCCAGGCTTGGGAGCAGGAATTGGCTTGGAGATCACATCTTTAGCCTTTCCCTTCTTCTTTCAATTGCCCTTCTTCTTAAAGTTGGGCTTGTTTTGGACCGCCAACACATGGCCGCTAGCTCCTTTCTTAATGTCAGCCTCTGCCGTCTTAAGCATACCACACAACTCATTCAAGCCCCTCTCCACCCCATGCATATGGTAGTTCGAGATGAAGTTCCCATAATTGGGTGGAAGGGATGCAAGAATGAAATCAGTGGCCAACTCTTGGTCAAGTGGGAAGCCTAGCTTCTCCAACCTCTGAGAGTAACCAACTATTTTGATCACGTGTGGTCCAACGGCTGCACCTTCTGCAAGCTTGCTCTCAACAAAGGCCTTAGAGACATTGAACCTTTTAGTCCTAGCCTGAGTCTGGAACATTTCCTCGAGAGCTATGATCATATCATAGATAGCATAGTTCTCGAACTGCATTTTGTGCTGCCTTGTAAGCGAGCTTAAGACCGAAGGTTCCATGCACGCAAGCATAAGGCAGCCCACTTCAAGATCAAGATCACATGCTGCCTTGTAAGCGAGCTTATTGTTGCTAGGTGCATCAGCATCAGGCTCATCGGGTAATGGGGTGTCTAGAACTTCTTTCTTTTTCTCAGCCCTGAGAACAATTCTCAAGTTGCGGATCCAATCCGCATAGTTAGTCCCATTAAGTTTGTCCTTCTTAAAGACCGAATGCAAAGTAACGGTGTGTTGTTTGGTGCCATTGATCTACAACAAAATATATGCAAAATATTAAGACAACGTATCCATGATGAAGTAAATCAAATTAACTCTTAACTGAATCTACTGCCACTAAAATCAATATTCCTCTATTGATACTTAGTGATTCAGGATCCACAACTAACAAGTAGACTAGTGAGCTTTAACATCACCGCTAGAAGACATGGTAGATTGGTAAGCAACTCTTTGCTAATCATATCACATATGACTCCTGTTGTCGGGTGACATCTCTATGTCTTGGCGTCCAACCTTTGTGCCCCAAAGTCCTTAACCGTTAAGATGACTTTGTCTAAGGTAACCAAACCTCATGCGAGTAAGTATCCAATACGAACCTATCTAGTCAAGGAAAAACTAGTGGCACCCTAATTTCATAGACCCACCACTAATTGTACAAGACATGACGGTGCAAGATTTGGGAGGCACACAAGCTTAAACATTGTTGAGGGATCATTCTACTTATAGCATCGCATACATGAACTATAAAAATATCGCATGTAAAAGTAGAACAATAATAATGACAATCACATAGCATTAGTGACACGGTATGGCCCATAACCACATGGTGATCTCCATCGCCATGAACCTTGTGCGCCATCCTTTAGTGATGAGTCCTCCAAGAACTATCTAACGCATACTAGTAAATAAAATTACACATTCGCGTTTGAATCATCACATGTTGGCACGCAGGCCATTACATTAAATTGACAATACATATGGCTCCAGCCGTATTGCCTAATCATGACACGTAGGACATGAATTTGTTACATACATGCATCACATACACATACGGGCCATACCTATCACATGATTCTTGCAAAAACAAGTTAGACGATCCGACGTCCAAACTTAAATCGCAGAAAACTCCACCTTCCCGGCGGAGTTTGGGAAATCTAATTTCGTCGAAGCTGCAACACAGTCACTGCCACATCTAAAATTTTCCGTAAATGAATTTTCATATAAAAATCGTCTCAATCCGAGTTCGTATGCAAAAGTTACGGCAGTTTTACCGAACAACATGTTTTCGCATCTCTCTCGGCTCGGTAGTAGATCCAATCTACTATCGCCACGCATCACATGCGCCTGAGACTTGACCTAGATTTGATTCGACCAATCTCATTAATCTACATCTAGCCATGATTGGGTTTACGTGCATCACTTAACTCCGATGGCGGATATCAGACCGGTAGGAGTAATTCGTTACACGACCATCATAACAAGATCACGAACCCGATCAAAATTCATCTACAACCAAGCATATCTCCATATGCTCATGACCTAGATAAAAAACTACGCAAGATGGCTCTTTATACCATTGTAGGGAAACGGGTAGGCTACGCTAGCTAAAACAATTTTAATCTACCGCATAAACAGCAACCTTGCGAGTAGGAGATCACAGATCATTACCACTAGACACGCGGATGCAGTGGAACCGTCTTGGTGTAGGAGAGCGCGTCGATGTGGCCGGCAGTGCAGTTGCTAACGTCCGTCTGGTCCGGCTTGTCCTTGTGCTCCAAACGCAGCACCTCCGAGGCATCCACACGTACGGGGAGGATGCGTTACAGTCCGGACTGTTAGGTCCGCGAGAGCACGGGAGGAGCGGGCGTGGAGGGAGTCGGTGACGGCGGCCAAAGGTTGTGGAACCCCTAGCCTCTCCCACATATATATAGGGGTACTAATGGGCTTCTATCTCATAGGCCCAATAGGAACCCTAATCCCTCATGGATCAATATCTCTTTGGTCTTTTAGTGGATCCAATCCAATTGGCTTTAGGGCATACATATCCATCATGATGCTGGTTAGCTAAAGTCAACTTGTGGTTGCTAAATGTCGTATATTAAAATTTTTGCCAAGTATGCTCTTGACATGTCTGCTCCATACTTTGCATGTGGCGTCCCTACGTGGAACTAACTTCGTCCTACTCCCTCCGTTCGAAATTATTAGTTATCCTAGTTTTTTACCACATTCATCGAAGATACTGTGAATTTATACGAAGTATATGTCTATGTTCTTAGAAGATGTCACGAATTTAAACCCTCAAAATGACATCCAAAGTGACTAATAATTTGGAACAGAGAGAGTAGCTTTCTAGAGGGCGTAGGCATACAAAACAAATATGTAGTTTGGTGCGTAATAAGTGAGCTGGCTTAATTTATTAGTGAGACACACCAAGTAATGGAGAGTTGCAATCGCATACTTGGCAAAACCACAAAATAATTAAACTCACTCAAGTCGGATCGAGATCCTCTGAAGTTCTCGATACTACCTCAGAGAGAGGTAAATTGTTATCTGCCGTCCATTCAGAATCCAACACGGCCACATGCAGAAACGAGAGACTCGACGCCGGGCCTGGTGCCATTGCTATCTGCAGAATATTTACTTGACGGGGGTTAACAGAAGTCGAGTTCTGGCTCCGGAGATTAGAGAAAGTACTTCCTACTAGAGAAAATGAATATTGACTAATCGTAGACTAGTTAAAACACTAAAATATGCTTCCAAGAAAAACATCATCTTTGAGCATTAGCCAATTATATATTATATATAAAATAATATTAATATTTATAATACATCATTAGTATCATTAGAATATTTGAATCTAGTTTTTTAGCAAACATAAATGTGCACATATTTTTCCACAAATTAAGTCAATGTTGAGAAAATAACATGTGCACGCATCCCATAACGTCATCTCACTAATCACGCACCTTCCTAACTCATGTGACCTATCTAATTAATCTCTCTAGATTGGAGATAAATGAGGGAATAAGGACAAGAGTATTTTGGTCATCTCGTACTTAAAAGTTGTAGTTAAACTCTTCGTGTAGCTATATTTTGACACAAAATTTAAACTCTTAACGTAGCTATATTATGGAACGGAAGAGTATGTAAAATCAGTGTTTTGAGACTATTTTTCTAGCCATTGTTGGAGGTGCTCTAAGAAGGGCCAGTACTTTATCTAATCTCATGTTTTTCCGTTAAGTTTTTTTAGACTTCTTTGTGCCGTTAAGTTCGATCCATAACAGTCCATAGCATTGCTAAGCTAGTACTTTATCTAATCTCATGTTTTATCTCAGGAGCCAGATCTCGTTTCTGGATGTGGCCAACGGATTCTGAACGAACGGACGACAACAGTTTACCTTCCTCTGAGGTAGTATCCAAAACTTCAGGGCACTATGACGTCGAGGACGGGCTCAATTAAATTCAAGGCCTCAAGGGTATTTGGATAAATGGATACCCATGCGACGGTGATGAGCCCTCCTCGACGATGGAGGCCTACGGGCCTTGATAGTCTTTATCGAAGCGTCGAGCCGAGGAAGAGAGTTACGCGGCGGTGGCCGGTGGGCACGTCGGGGTCAAATAAAGGCTCTGTTTGCAACGAAAGAAACACTTATACGCGTTGCATGTTCTTCTGTTAGTATGTTTTTCAATTTTTCTATAAAATTTCAAGTATATCCACATTCTTTTTTCAGGCTTTGAACCTATGTTGCATTTATGATTTATGTTCCGTTGTCATGCATGGCTTTCTGTCGAAGACACGAAAAGAAAGAAGTGTTGCATTAGTTGAACCTTTGTTTGGCTATGTGTATCAGTGGGCTGCTCATGTTTCAACCGTTCAATGTTCACAGGCTAAAAACCTCAAATATCTTCCCTCCCTGTCGGCCTCCGCTGTCCGCGTCCAGAAAGACGGACGTCTCGGACCTTCTGAAAACGACGATGAATGAGACCTAAGAAGAGATCAGCAGCAGGCAATGACAACTGTGACATCTCCATCAACGTAGAAGAATTCGAGCAGTTATTGGGTTCCACGTGTGACTCCCGTATCCGATACCTAACAGATGCCGACTTGTGGGCACGATACAAACAATCTCGCTACAAGAAAAGTCTCATGTGTTCACCTGGATGCTTGTTTTTTTTCCCCTACAGATATTTTCAGGAACGATACAAAGTGAATTTCCTTTTCTTTGTTCTGCAGAAACATAAATGCATAAGCATCTTTTTTTTATCCTTGCCCAGCTATATTTGCCAGTTGGGGGATGTCATGTCATGGAAGCCGCGAAACCGGGTCAATTTCAAGCAGACAACAAAGTTCTAGTTCTGATATGAATATGATACTCCACTGGTTTGTTTTGCAGAGTCCAGAGGCATTGCGTGTGAGATCAAAGAAAAAAGAGCATTACAGAAAAGAAAATAAAACCTGATCATGGGGTAGGGTTTAAGAACAATCAGTCATGAGAGCCAATGAGACATATGTACAGCACTATTACCTCTAATATATGAGCATCCTCGACTGTGTCAGCTGGTAAGAGATAACTAACCGAACCTACGCTATAAGGTATGATATGTGAGTATGACTGCAATCAGTCACCCTCATCTTGGACAAAATTGCTCCTTTCATAATAGGTTGTTCTCCTTGATCCTTACCATGAAAAGCCCACAATCTGTAGTTCTCTTTTGTAGCCAGCTAGCCATGGCATACCTTATGCAGGATTGTACTGTAGGATGCCTTCCTTGTAGCTCCAGACTCATTAGAAAAATTCTGGAATTGGCGCCTCAAGGGGACCGTGGAAAAATTACCATGTGGTATCCTGCGTCTGTCATAAGCTCACGCATGCGGAAGCTTGTGGAAAATATCCCCCAGCGATATCTCTTATTCGTGAGCCACTTCCCCAGTACGATGCAAGGGTCAAACCAAAGATGGCCATGATGACAACAGAACATGCCGCAGGAACTGCTTGACTGGTTCCAAGAAATTGTGTCGCAAGAAGTCCAGCAAGGGTGGAGCTCTGCATTCCAGTACACACAGAAATTGTTCTGCAAACAGGCTCTTCTTGCCTGCAGCATAATGCAAAGGGATTAGCAGGAATTAGAAATAGTACAAGATAAAAATTTAGAAAGTCCAAAAATAAGAATCACCTCCATTGTGGCAACTTGGAGACCCAGTAACCCGCAACAAATGAAAGAATGTGGAAAGCCACTATGGGGAGGAGTAAGAAGAATCCTTCTGAAGAGAGGATCTTGCTCCTATTGATAGCAAGAGGGCTGCCAATACACAGAGATGTGCACACCATAGCAACAAATGGCATTACTGGCTGTATTACATTCACCACTCCTTTCGCATAGGTATTCAGGAGAAGGCCTAGTGTCACAGGAACAAGCACCACCTATCAAGCAAATTGCAGGGTAGCATGATTAAACAAAAAAAAAATCAAAGACGGGGTACATGAAGATCATGCACCACAAAATGCACTGCTTGATCACTGATCAGTTCACTACCTGCAGAATCGATTTCGCCATCGCAATTCCATCAACTGGGACCACTGAGCCGATCAACAAGCCAGTGAGAACAGGTGTCACGACCACCGAAGATATTGTTGAGCAGCTTGTCAACAAAATACTCAATGCTACATCCCCTTTGCTGAGGAAGCTAGCATAGCTTGAAAGCTGAGCACCTGAGACGCAGCAGGTAAGCATGAAGCCTGCAAAGAAGGCTGATGGCATCCTGAATGTCTTCGCAATCATCACGCCCAGAAGTGGCTTGAGCAAGTACTGCGCGGCATAACCAATGGACAGTGGCACAGGCCTGGACGATTGCAGGACACAAGAAACAACAATTTCAGCTTTGAGAAGCTTGCATAGTTTCTGTTCTATGCCATATCGCCATCATATTTGGAGAAGCAGCAGAAAAAATATAGAACCTTTTGAAGGCTAGAGCGAAGTCATCGATGGAGAGCCTGATGCCAATGGATAGCATGATGCCCCCGAGCGCCGGCGCATAGTAATCCTTGGAGACCCTACAGAAACAATCATAAACTAATCAGTCCCCATGTGCTAGTTACTTGATAAGTTCCAGCCCAAGAACCTTCTTGAAGTGGCCAGGTGGCGTACCAGGAGAAGGTGGCTGGGTTCCCAAGCGCCGCGACGGCGGTGGCGGCGACGACAAGCGGGAGCAGAGCGGAGAGCGCCTGCGATGGGTCCCCCTGGGCGGCGCCCGGCGCCGCGACGGGGTCGGCGCGGAACGAGAGCAGCCAGGCGTTCCCCTCCCGGTGCGGCCATCCGACGCGTCCCAGGCGGGGCAGCGACGGCGCGGAGCAGAACGTGGTGTGAGCCAGCCGCCGCGGACGCCGCCATAGCAGCGCGCGCGGCGGCGGCGGCAACGGGGAGAAGCGAGGGCAGGTGCCGCAGGGGTGGGCGTCGTGGTGGTGGCGTCGGAGAGAGGCCGCGGGGCTGAAGGCCTGGTGGGAGTAGGAGGTGGCGGCGGCCATGGCCATGGCGGCGATGTCGCGTGAAATGGGTGGAACGGACGGTGGGGGAGCCGAAGGTGGGAAGAGATAAAACGAGGCGCCGTTGTTAATAACGGGGAATATGTGTTTCTCGATTTTAAATTAGTTTTATTTGCTCTAATAGTCCTATCTTTGCTTTTATGGGGTGTCATAGACAATAAATATGGTGCCATATAGACAATTCTAGTGACTTGGCACTATATTTATGAAGAAAAAGAAGAAAACAGTGTCATCACCATAACACTCTGGTTCTCCAGTTATCAGACAATTGTGTTTTGCATGTGACCTAGGAAATAACAATAGTTAAACTATGCATTAAGATATGGGTGTTCATCCTAGTTTGAAGTATTTTTAGATGATGTACGTAATAGTGTCCATGACATCTCCATTAAGACCAGCCTTAAAGCCAGTCTCAGTAGGGGTTTTATGGGTATTAAATGGCATGACATATCAGCAAAATTGCTTATGTGCTAGGGGAATTATGAGGGAAGAGAAAAAGGAGTGTCATCACCCTGACACTCACCATGTACAGTTACTAAGACATGAAACTTGCATTGAGAGCTTTTTTATTTTCCATATACACGTTTGACCATACATCATGTGAGAATTAAATGCTACAACTTGTATATGAAATAGTGCCATAAAACTATGCACTAAAAGATGGAGTTTCGTTCCATGGTAAATGTGACATGGCTATACTATACGATGAAACTTAAGACTGGCCTAAAGTATTACTATCGGATAATTGGTTTTTTTTAGTATTTCAAGTCGGCCAGGGAGTGTGCAATCGGCGTCGAAGGTGAGAAGGCGTAGAACTAGAAGGTTCGAACTTCCAAAGCATCAACCATGTGCTCTCCTTTTATTCGCGCAAGACGTCTAGCACATGTTTCCGGCCAACTTTTTTTTAGGCATGTCCAGATTTTTTTTTTATGACGGGCGTGTCTAAAGACAAAAGTAAAGAAGCTTTTACAAGTAACTTTGGAGGTTATCGAGTTTTGGTGGGATCTTATAAAAATAATCCCAATCTTAAATCGTTTCAAATCATCTAGAGCAAAGTAATCGTCCTCCTTTTACTTTTATAAATGTAATATTGTTTAGCATGTATAATTTTTTTCCCTTTTTTCCTGCAGAGAATTTTTCTATAGAATTTGTGTTGTGTCTAGTTCAACTAAGTACTTTTCAACTTCCTATTCATTTGCCTCACAAAACACGCTTTTCAAAAAAAGTTCCGCCTCTCTTATTCATCTCTCACATAGAACACGCTTTCCAAAAAAACCTTTTTTTTCCTTTAAAACAATGTTGTTGGTTCGCTGGGTGGTGCGTGGCTAGGCTGAGTTGCTGCTGAAATTAGCACAGCCACTCCAGTCAGAACTAGCTCCAGCCCAGCTCCAGCAAGAATCAACCGAGCAGGTTGGCAACGTATCAGGTGGAAACCAACCCTTCCATGCAAACTTTAAGCTGGGTCACACGATGTTGATCTAAGGGTGCGCTCAAGTGGGGTGGGAGGGTGATTTGCAGGGTGAGAGGGGTGATTTGCAAAGGGTGGTTAGACCCTTTGCAAATCACCCCTCCCACCCCACCTGAGCGCACCCTTGGATGAAAATCGTGTGGCCCAGATTGAAGTTTGCATAGTTTGCACGAATAAATTGGTTTGCACCTGATACGTTGCTGAATAGGTTAGTAGAACTTTTTCTTTCGGTCTTTTTCACATATGCTCCCACATGTAAACCTCCAAAACTCCTAGGAGCTTAATATTTGTCATTTTCTTTTGAAACATTAGGCACGAGATTATATATATCTATTCTATACTATAAAAAACGACTAGAATTAAAAACAATTCTCATCTAATTTTGGTCCACCGAACCTCTCACGCCGGACCTATCCATAAGAGTAAACAAAGGTGGAAAATGGATCAAACCCACCAAAATTGATATATTTAGAAAATATTTCTGCCGAAACTGAATTTCTTTTGTCATCGTGGTTTATTCTACCTGCCTCTTTTCTCGGTCTAAAAAAATAGGACCGGTGAGGCAAAAATCGGCTCGGCTGAAGTGCGAAGGTAACAGCAGTTTTTTTAGGTAAAGGCACAGCAGGTTTTCTTTTGTTTTTTTAGCACAAAAGGCAACAACAGGTGCACGCGGGGCTTTCTATACAACTTCCGCAAGAAACTAGATACCGGGGCCAACTTAGATTAGACCAGTGTTTTATGCCTAGTATATATACCCGAACCTTACAATAGCATATGTTTCAATGGACACAAAAAGTTATATATACAAGGAAATATTTTTATTGTATTTAAACATAAAATATTAATATGACCAAGAAAATGTAATGTAAAGTATAGTTTAAAAGTATCATATCATAATTAATATTTGAGCGCAGATACAATCAGAGGAATCATTTATTGATGGGCCGTAGTTTACAATGCTTAAGATAGTGCTTTCCCAGGTAGTATTGGTTCTTTTTCAATTTGAGGATTGTCACAATGTAACCATTTTATAATTTGAGGTAGTTTTTCCATATCTAGTAGTCAACGCATATTCTAGTCCTATAAAGGAAAACGAAGAAGCTCTGATTAGTGATTACCTCTTGAAGAAATAGATGGTTACATATTTATTGGATATCACCAATTGTTTTATATTTTATTTTTATAAGTAATTTGAGAAAATAAAATACACTTTAGTTTTAGAAAAATACAATTGTTAGTTTTTATGTAATTTGTTATGTTTATAATTTAACAATTTAGTTTATTGCAATATTGTAGAGTATTTTTTTCAAACATTTTTTTGTGATACCTTTTGGTTTAAACAAATTTTGATGTTTGAATTGTAGGAGGAAAAATATAATAACTGGTGTAAATATAATTTGAAAATTTTTTGTATAAAAACATTGTAATTTTTACATTGCAAATAGCTTTTGTGTTGGCACTTTTAAATTTGAACGTGTGTCGTGTTTGATTAGTAGGTGGAAAGAGTAAATAACCTGTGTAAGGCGGCTCCATGTCAGTGGTTGTATTTCATAAAACTTTAGGGGTTGCTTTAAAAGAGTTCCTGAGGAGGGAGGATGGATGGCGGGTTAGATTACTATAAAACTGAATGTTTTATTCATAAAGCCACCTATATAAGAGGAGGGAGGGACGGCGGATTTGATTTTGATGGAAGTCGAGGGTGGTTTTTAAAAAGCGACAGTGTGAGGGGAGGATGGGACGGCGGGTTCTATTTCATTGAAATACGAGGGCTTTTGTGTAAAGTTTCCGGGGATTCGCGTGATCCTGTCCATCCGTCGACCGATCTGATGGCTGAGTTTTACGGGATGACGTGGCGCGCTACGAAGCCGAGGAGGGTGGTGCTGATTTCGTTCTTTAGAGATTAGCATATTCATCTAAAAATCCCAGTTCGGCCCATCAAACAAAGCACCATGAGTCCATAAGTACATACAGGCTACAACAGGCAAGCAGCCAGTTCAACAGTTTCTGGTGGGCACTTCAACATTTAAGTAAAACTAGTTCAACAGTTCGGTAGGGCAGATTCAACATCTCGTTTGATCATGTTCGACATTTAAGTCCTTAAATGTTGAAATTGCAAACTGAAAATATTGAAATAGTGAGTCTAAACTGTTGAACATGGTGGTGGTTCTTCGTCAGAGTGTCTTCTTCTCCAGCGAGAAGGGCGTGAGGCAGGCGCATGACGAGGGGTGTAACACCCCTGGTGTTAGATTAACCTTAAACCAGTGATTAAGATAAGTTAAGCATGATTAAGAAGGGAGATCAAAGAAAATGGGAAAAACCATTCAAAATTGAGCCAAAATCATTCAAATAAGCCCATAAGGAAAACTTTGAAAATTTCTAAGAAACTTGAAAAAGTGCAAAAGTAAAAGTTGTAGAGTGAGTCAAACCAAGCAACTTTCATTTTCAGCCCATAGCCTAAAAATGCTTGGAAGCATCTCAAAATCCAGACCCAATCTCGGAATTTGAAAAATTTCAATTCAAATTCAAAAGCTGAGATGGAATCTTAGCCAAATCTCAAGATTTTACCACAGAACATCAAAATCTCCCAAAAGCAAAGTTGTTCTTCATCACATTTCAGAACTTTGCCTCTTTGGACACTTTGGCCAATTTTGCCATTTAGCCCCTCGAATTTCAGAAATTCAGTTCAAAACAGGGATTTACCCCTTTTTGAATTACAGCCAAGATTTCAACTTTTGCTCCAAATTTCCAGTGCAGTAACGTGTCTAATGAAATTCTAAACAACTTTCATGTTGGAAGATTTTCAAGTTATGTTCAAAATTTTGAAATTAGAGCCATGCCAATCAATTGACTTTTGCACCGCTCACGGCGCGCTCACGGGATGCCAGCGCGGCGCTCGCGCGTGCCCGAGCTCGCCGCCGGCAGCTCCCGTCGCCGTCCGTCCTCGCCTGCGTCGACAAGTGACACGGCTGGATGTCCCCGCTCGCCGCGCACGCGCCTGGCAAGATCTCACGGTCGGAGGAGCACTGTAGCGCTGACTCCGCGCTCGCCACCGCGTCGCCGCCGCGGACCGCCGGTCTTTGCCGTCGCCGCCGTTGCCCGCCGGTCCAAAGCGCGACTTTTGCGCCGCGCGTGCTCTCTTTTTTCCTTCCCCGCGCTGTCTTCTCGCTCGCCCACGCGCGCCTGCCGCTGCAGCACGCCTGCGCGCTCGCGTTGACGCCGCGCACGGCGCCAACACGGCCGCGACAAGGCCCTGCCGCCGCGACAGCTCGCCGAGCTGTCCCAGCCCTCCTCTCGAGCTTGCCGAGCATCCTCTCACTCCCCTCTCGCTCCTACATAAGCTCTCAACAGTTCCCCTCGCTCAAAGCACCGGAAAAACCTCGCCGGAGTCCGCAGCATCGCCGCCGAGCTCGCTCACGAGCACAGCCCTCCTCGCTGCTCCCCCGGCCAAACCGAAGCTCTCTCGAGCTTCCCCAACCTCCACTGCCGCTCACCGAGCAATCCCCGCACCAAATCCCCCACCAGAGCCCCCGGCGTAGCTCGCCGGAGTTCACAGAGAACTCCGCCGCCGCTCGCGCACGTGCACAGCCCGTTCCCCTCCACCTCCGGCCAAACCAAGGGCACCAACAGCTTCCTCGTGTCACGCTGGTGCTCACCGACCTCTTCACCGAGCTTCTCCGACCCCGACGCCGCCGGTAGCCGCTCGCCGGAGCAAGCCGAGCCACCACCGCCGTCGCTGACCCTTCTCCCGGCCATCCCCGACCTCGAGACCTAGCTCAAACGAACCGTGGTGAGCCCCTCTTCAATTTCCCCCACTTCCCCGGCCCGGTCTCGCCGCCGTTTGGCCGGCGTAACCACGCCGGCGAGCCTAGGGACTTGGTTGTGTCTTCAACCTCTTTCCAGGGGGCCGAGCGCAAAAGTGCAGGGGCCTGTTCGTAAGAAGTTCAAAAGTTCTAGGGTTCCCCGCGTAAAACAGATTCTTAATTTTTGGATTAAATCGCTGAGATCTTCAAAAATTCGTAGAAAATCGTAGAAAACTCAGAAAAATGTCAAACCAATTTTGTAGTGACCAGTGAATCTAGAAGAACAACTTTCTTTTTGGAACCTCACTCAGTTGAGCAGTAGATTTTGAAATATAAATTCGTTTAGGTTTGAGCACATTTCATCATAGTTCAAAATCTACACATGCACTGGAGCTGAGCTTGGGATATGTTGTTAAGGTGATTATCATTAGCCCAATGCGCAAAGGGTGCACAAAAATTTCCAGTAGAATTAGGGTTATGATTTTCCAAACATATACCCTGCTGTTTTGGCAAATAAATCATAGAAAATAAATTACTCAGTGAAAAATCACATCCTTCACACAGAAATTCAATCAAGACATAAGAAACCTTAGAAAAATGAAAAGGATAATTTTTGGACACTAGAAAATGGCTAAATGATTTTTGGTAGTTTAAATATGGTGAAATTTCACAAAAATAACCAAAAATCAAAATCACTTGCAAACTTGCAGAGATGTCACTCTTGACATCCTAAGCCACTGTGCCAAGTGGTTTGGATAAAAACCTTGCAATTATTTTGTTATGATTTTAGTTTGAATTTAGGCAAAAAGATGAGAGAAATTGTAATAAATTATAGAAAAATTATTTGGAGCCAAACTTTGGGCTAAGCTTCTGCCTTGGCATGAGTGAGCCTCTGGTCCAATGGCACCTAAAAATAATGTTCCTAAGGTCACCTTTTGAATAATGGAAAAAGGACTTAAATGAAGGAAAAGAGAAGAAAAAGAAAAAGGAAAAGAGAAGAAAAAGAAAAAGGAAAAGAGAAGAAAAAGAAAAGAAAAGAGAAAATCTAAAACTCAAAAATCAAGGTAAAGGTTCAACAGGGAGATGAAATATTCACTTATAACTAATGTTATCCTTTCCAACTTATCAAACAAGATCAAAATAAACGTGCACTATTTAAATCTCGATACTTAAGCATTCCATGCATTTCGTATAGATTCGGGTCTCGCCGACGGAGTCTACGAGCTAGTCCCCGCTGCCGAGGAGGTCACCCAGGAGTCCGAGGTGAACGTGGTGCACGTGGATCCAAGCCCCGAGCAGGAGTACCGCTTCGAGCCGGAAGGCAAGCCCCGGAGCATAACCTAACTTTACTTACGCAATTTAATTGATCATATGTTTGTGCATTTAAGTTTCAAGGAGTTGAATGAAACCCTAGATTGCATGATCATAGGTTCCTTTGATTGAACACTAGTATGTTAGGTTCGATAGTTGCTATGCTTAGGAACGATAGAAGTCGAGTGTTTTCCGACACTCGCGAGATATAGGAGTTGTATGACTACTCATATCAGAAACACTATAGATGATGGACGGATGATTGTAGATACCCGTCTATCGATGTTTAAGTGGAAACATGTGGTACTTTTGTGTCAAGCGTTTGAACGTACCACACATATGCACGGTTTATGGGACCGGTAAGTCCCGGTATCCGATTGATGCGAGCAGGTCCGACAGCTCATTTGTCTTGGAAACGTTATCCCATGGGCACATGAGGGTAGTTGCGTGAGTCCCAGTAGTGGTAAACCTTTACCCTGAGGCAGTGGGACTCGGGAGCCACTCGCAGAGAGAGGAGAAAGGATTGGGGTGTGTTGGCATTTCCAACCATTCCGTATGTTTGGGTTTTCCCTGGCCAGGTAGTAAATTCGGTTCGAACTGTCCGCTTCTCGCGGTTAATGAGACTGCTTGACCGATGTATGGCATATTATGAAGTGAAACTTGGAAGGATGAAATCTTTGTATGAAATAATTGTATTGCAAAACTTGATTGTTTAGCTAGGCTCACCTAGAATGGATAGACTAAAGAATTTAAAATTGAAATGAAAGAGATTAGTAACCAGCTTAGTCGCTTTTGGCAAAAGAACCCCACTAGCCAAACAGCCTCTCATCTTAGGAGTCGGTGACGTAGTGATCACCAGTCGGTTAAGTCTTGTTGAGTATAACTAGTATACTCAGCCTTGCTTGTGGCTTAATTTTTCAGGACCTTCCCCTCAGGAGGTAGCTGCCTCTATGGCTTGGGCCTCCCAGCTTCCTCCTGGTTACAGCATCGAGTGGGAGCCGGCCTCTCCCGAGGACCGTGAGGAGTAGCGTCACGGCTGACTTCATCGTGACGATACTTTGGATCGTCGCTAGTATCTCGTTTATTTTCCGCTGCATGAACTCAAACTTATTTAATTTCCGTATCATTTCAATTTGGTTGTAATAACTCTAAGACTTGTTGTAATTTAATTTGTGGAATGATGTGATCTTTGGAAAGCTCGCCTTCGAGTGAGTGTATGGACGGACGATCTTCAGTAGCCGTTGGTCGAGCTTGACTCGACGGTCGAATCCGCGCTTGGGAACATTTTAGTGTATTAGCACCAATGGAAGGTGGAATATACTTAAGTGGGCCCATTTCTCGGGTGAGATCGCTACAGCTGGTATCAGAGCCGACGTTCATACACACCAAGAAAAGCATCAGACCCTAACCAATGTTTTCAGAATAAAATCTACCAAACCCCGATTCCATTGCGTTTAAGCAAAAGGAATGAACGTATAGGATCGTTAAGGATAAAACTAGAACGTGAAGTCCTTAAGGGTTAAGGGTTGCGCTTTGTTAGGTGGCATAGTCTAACTTAGGATTGATGTTTGCTCTTCCATGAAACCCAATCTTAAAAAGCTTTCGTCGAAGATCCTCTGACTACTACGAAAGGTTTCCGAGTAGGAGCCCGACTAGATCTATAGAGAGAAACGTACCTATGCCTAGCCACCGGCACTAACTCCGAAAGTCAAGTCTGACTTAAAAATGTGAGGACGTTAGGGTTTGCATGCATCTCTTAACTAAAAATCAAGAATAAAAATAAACTTAAGAAAGTGAAAAGACCAACCAATCAAATCAATGCTTAAATAACCTTAATTAAAAGCTTGAGCACGTTCTTTACCTTCAGTTTTCCCCAGTTTTTCCTTGGTCTTTTGACTCTTGGTACTCACCTCTGAATTTTTGTTCAGATGGCCGTTCCCAGTCGCCTTGCTAGCGTGAACGAGAAGGTGGAGTGCCAGGACTGCCTCAGCTGGGAGGGGTTTCCGTCCCTCTTTTGGTCGATTCTGAAGGAGGTTGGCTACCCGTCTCCGCCGGTTTACTTTGGCAGAGAGTACGCGGAGCGTGGTGTGACTCGGTGCAGTGCCCGCCTGGAGGCACCGGTGCACCCCGAGCACCCCGACTGGCCTAGGCTGGGAGTTGTGGTGCATGGCCACCGCTTTCCGGACACTTGGGAGCTGGCCGCTTTCGCAGGGCTGAACCAGTTCACTTCACAGCACCCCGACTTGGTGGAGAACACCTTGGTTGGTTTCCTGCCTTCAGCCCACAGGGATGACCCTCAGTGGTTGGCACGTTACTTGGCTTCCCCGCAGTTGTTCCTGGAGTTTCCCCGGAACGCACCGGCTTTCTTTGCTAGCTGGATGAAGGCTAGCATCCGCATGGCAGAGCTGCTCAAGATGTCTCAGGATTCTCTGCTTGACTTTGCCGATGCGATGGTGAGAGTGTCCGCGGATAAGGACATAGCCGGGATTTGTGCTTCCTTGGACATGGCTGCCAAGGATACTCAGATTCGGGACTTGCAGGCTCGCGTCGCGGAGCTTACCATGGAGAAGGAGTACTGTGCTCACCAGGTGGAGTTGTTGAGGGATGCACTTGAGGAGGCACAGGAGGAGTTGCACGAGGCTAACGCCGAGATGGTTGAGTTGGAGGCTCATATGGAGGTTCCCGGGGAGGATGAGGCAGAGGACGAGGCAGAGGAGGATGCCAAGTCCGAGCTGGACGACAAGGAGTTACCCCCAGTTCAGCCACCACTTTCCCCCACCGTGAGCCGTACTTCGGTGAACGACGTGGATGACTTCTAGAGCGTTGAGTTAGAGATTAGGTACTCTTCAGCATGGCTTTTCCGTGTCACGTGGAGTCTAGCTAGTTGAAGAATGGATAATCTCTTGTATCTTTGTATCTGTTCCCTTTGCATTTGATGTAGCATCTTAATTAGAGTGTGTTGCCCGCATGTGTTGTAATGGATTCATCGCACCATGTCTTGGATTAATGAAGTTGCTCATTCTATGAAATTTCGCCTTTGTGCCACATTCTTTTGTAACGTTGAGATTGTCTCCTAATCATGCCTGTCATTCCTTTGTGAGCAATTGTGATTCATTCGGTTAATGGAGACTCAATCATGCAGATGGCAGGACCTACGACCCGACTGACTCCGGGTGGTTTTGGGGCAAATCGAGGCTCAACTAGTGCCCAGAACCAGCAGGATCAGCCAGAGCAGCAGCCACCACCTGCCCCTCCACTGCCAAATTGGCAGCAGATGATGGCTATGCACGCCGAGGTCATGAGGACTATGCAGCAGCAAATACAATTGCAGCAGCAGCAGCTAGCCCAGAGCATGAACATCGGTGCTCAGCGTCAGAATGGCCGCAATGCCCCGGCCGCTCAGGTTGCTCGATTTGAGGACTTCTTGGGTACTCAGCCCCCAGTGTTCTCTAAAGCTACTGAGCCCATGGAGGCTGACGCGTGGATTCGGGCTATCGACTCGAAGTTCGCCATCCTGGCTGTTCCTTGCTCTGAAGAGCGCAAGGTCACCTTCGCCGCGCAGCAGCTTCGCGGTCCAGCCTTGGTTTGGTGGGAGACTTATCGTGGCATGCTCCCCGCCGAGACTGTGCTTACTTGGCAGAACTTCAAGGATGCGTTCAAGGCGCATCACATTCCCAAGGGTCTTGTTGAGAGGAAGTTGAGGGAGTTTCTGACCTTGACTCAGGGCACTCACACGGTGTATCAGTACGCCCAGGCTTTCAACAACCTCTGTCAGTACGCGGGACATCATGCTGACAGTGATGATAAGAAGAAGGAGAGGTTCCGCATGGGGCTCAGCACTAAGTTGCAGGAGAGGCTGCTCAACATCAAGCCTGCCACTTATGCTGACTTGGTCAATGTGGCTATCGCTCAGGAGGACGCCATTATGACCCATAAAGCCGACAAGAAGAGGAAGGGTCCTGTTGTCTCTGCCAGTGGCGGTAAGCCGCAGCGCTTCCGTATTGTTCCTCCACAGGGACAGCAGCGTACAGGGCAGTCTGGCCGCTGGGTGGTTAACCCTCCTCAGCAGGGTGGATCTCGCTTTCCACCGCAGCAGTCGCAGCAGCAGAAGGCCCCAATGAAGCAGCAGCCAGCTCAGCCTGGACCTGGGTATTCTTGCTACCGTTGCGGCAGTACCAGTCACTTCATCAGGGACTGTCCCCAGGGCAAGCAGCAGAACAATGGCAACCAGCCGAACAAGGGCAAGTTGCAGAAGATTCACGTCAAGCAGGGAAGGGTCAACTTCACCACCTTGACTGACCTTCCCGAGGGAGCACCAGTGATGACGGGTAAATTTTTGATTCATAACCAACCTGCAGTCATTCTCTTTGATTCTGGTGCTACTCATAGCTTCATAAGTCCAAGTTGTGCTAAGAAATGTGGTTTAAATTGCGTATCCACAAATGCGGCCTACAAAATAATAACCGCCGGAGGAAACTTGAATTCAAATCACATGGCGCGAAAGGTGCCAATTAAATTGGGTAGTAGAGTTATCTTGACCGACCTGATTCTTTTAGAACTGGATGAGATAGATATAATCTTGGGAGCTAATTGGATGGCACAGCACAAGGTTATGTTAGACATTGCTGAGAGAATAGTTGATATCAACTCACCTCCACATGGATCTACCACACTCTATCTACCGTCCCCCAACTCTTTGAGCTCATGTGTCTTTGTTATGACTGAACCCAAGCTTGAAGACATTTCTATTGTCTGTGAGTTCCCCGATGTCTTCCCAGACGACTTGCCGGGAATGCCACCGGATCGGGACATTGAGTTCGTTATCGAGCTACAACCAGGCACCGCACCAATTTCTAAAAGACCCTACAGAATGCCACCCGCAGAATTGGCAGAGATGAAAACTCAACTCCAAGATTTACTGGACAAGGGTTTCATTCGTCCGAGTACATCACCTTGGGGCTGCCCTGCCATATTCGTCGAAAAGAAGGATCACACGTTGAGGATGTGTATTGACTACCGGCCTCTCAATGCGGTCACTATCAAAAATAAGTACCCTCTTCCCCGCATTGATGTATTGTTCGATCAACTCGCCGGAGCCAAAATATTCTCTAAAATTGACCTTCGTTCCGGATATCATCAAATCAAGATTCGTCCTTGTGATATACCCAAGACGGCTTTCTCGACCCGCTATGGACTTTATGAATTCTTGGTTATGTCGTTCGGGCTGACTAATGCTCCTGCCTACTTCATGTATCTTATGAATTCGGTATTCATGCCCGAGCTGGATAAGTTCGTAGTGGTTTTCATTGATGATATTCTTGTCTATTCCAAGAATGAAGAAGAGCATGCCGAGCATCTCCGCATTGTTCTTCAACGACTCCGCGATCACAAATTGTACGCCAAGTTCTCCAAGTGTGAATTTTGGCTGGATAGTGTGAAGTTCTTGGGTCACACTGTTTCTAAGGATGGTATCTCGGTGGATCCTACGAAAGTGCAGCAAGTAATGGACTGGAAGCCTCCTACCTCCGTCCACGAAATCCGAAGCTTTCTGGGTTTGGCGGGATATTATCGTCGGTTCATTCCGGATTTCTCGCGAGTTGCCAAGCCAATGACCGAGCTATTGAAGAAGGGGCAGAAATTCGTATGGGATGAAAAGTGTGAAGAGGCATTCCGCACATTGAGGAAATTGTTGACCTCAGCTCCCGTTCTGACCCAACCGGATAGCACCAAGCCCTACGATGTCTATTGCGATGCTTCAGGCACCGGACTCGGTTGTGTTCTTATGCAAGAGAATCGAGTTATTGCTTATGCTTCACGTGCTCTCCGTCCCCATGAGCTGAATTATCCCACTCACGACCTTGAATTGGCCGCCGTAATTCACGCTCTGAAAATATGGAGGCACTATCTGATAGGAGTTCCTTGCAACGTGTACACCGACCACAAGAGTCTCAAGTACGTCTTCACCCAGGCTAATCTGAATATGAGGCAACGAAGATGGCTGGAGTTGGCAAAAGATTATGATATGAGTTTGCACTATCATCCTGGAAAGGCGAACGTGGTTGCGGATGCTTTGAGCCGCAAATCGCATTGCCATTGTCTTTCGGTCGAATCATATGCTGACACTCTATGCCATGAGCTGGCGAAACTCAATCTTGAGATTGTTCCGCATGGCTATTTAAGCAACATATCTCTCGAGTCCACACTGCACGATGAGATCTTTCTGGTCCAGCAGACCGATAAAAAGGTCGGAATTATTCGGGAGGAGCTGGCCAAAGGAACGGAGGAACGGTATAACTGTTTCCGTCAGGATGCCCGGGGTATGATATGGTTTGGGGACCGTATCGTCGTACCTAAAGATCCGGAATTACGGAAGAAAATTCTGAGTGAAGCTCACCACTCTAAGTTCTCTATTCACCCTGGCAGCAATAAAATGTACCAGGATATGAAGAAAACTTTTTGGTGGACCAAGATGAAAATGGATATCGCTCGATTTGTATCCGAGTGTGACACTTGCCGGAGAGTAAAAGCTAGTCATCTAAAGGCGGCTGGAACTCTTCAACCTCTGTCTATACCATCATGGAAATGGGAGGATGTCAGTATGGATTTCATTGTTGGCCTTCCTAAGACCGCACGAGGGCACGATTCTATATGGGTCATTGTGGACAGGCTCACAAAGACCGCTCACTTCATTCCGGTTAACACCACCTATGCCGTCAAGAAGTATGCCGAGATCTATCTCAATCAAATTGTGCGTCTGCACGGAGTGCCTAGAACAATCATTTCGGACCGAGGTCCGCAGTTCGTGGCAAGGTTCTGGGAGCAACTCCATGCCTCTCTTGGCACCAAGCTTATTCGAAGCTCGGCTTACCACCCGCAGACGGATGGGCAGACCGAGCGAGTGAATCAAATCCTTGAAGACATGCTTCGAGCTTGCGTCATTCACTATGAAGCAAGTTGGGATAAATGTCTGGCTATCGCCGAGTTCTCATACAACAACAGTTATCAAGCAAGCTTGAAAATGGCACCTTTCGAAGTCTTGTATGGGAAAATGTGTCGAACTCCGTTATGTTGGTCTCAGCCTGGGGAGCGAGAAATATACGGACCTGACCTGGTGATTGAAGCCGAAGAGCAAGTCAGGGTTATTCGGGAAAATCTCAAAGCCGCTCAGTCTCGTCAGAAGAGTTACGCCGATCGCCGAAGAATGCCTCTTAAATTCGCAGTCGGTGATCATGTGTATCTTAAGGTCTCACCAACTCGAGGAGTCCAAAGGTTCGGAGTAAAGGGAAAGCTTGCACCCCGTTACGTCGGACCTTATGAAATCATTGAGAAATGTGGCACCGTAGCATATCGTCTACGACTTCCTGACAAACTATCAGCCGTACACAATGTCTTTCACATCTCACAACTCAAGAAGTGTATCCGAGTTCCGACTGAAGTCGTGGAACAAGAAGACGTGGAAGTTGAGCCCGATCTGACCTACGTTGCCCAACCTCTCAAAGTCCTTGATCAAAAAGAAAGGCACACAAGAAGAAGCTCAGTTAAAATGTATAAGATTCAGTGGGTTCATCACACTGAAGAAGAGGCAACATGGGAGACCGAGGAATATCTTAATCGTCATTTTCCTGGATTTCTCACCACCCACCAGGTACCGCACATTCCGCACTTCCTAGCATTCCCGAATCTCGGGACGAGATTCTTTTTAAGGGGGGTAGGCTGTAACACCCCTGGTGTTAGATTAACCTTAAACCAGTGATTAAGATAAGTTAAGCATGATTAAGAAGGGAGATCAAAGAAAATGGGAAAAACCATTCAAAATTGAGCCAAAATCATTCAAATAAGCCCATAAGGAAAACTTTGAAAATTTCTAAGAAACTTGAAAAAGTGCAAAAGTAAAAGTTGTAGAGTGAGTCAAACCAAGCAACTTTCATTTTCAGCCCATAGCCTAAAAATGCTTGGAAGCATCTCAAAATCCAGACCCAATCTCGGAATTTGAAAAATTTCAATTCAAATTCAAAAGCTGAGATGGAATCTTAGCCAAATCTCAAGATTTTACCACAGAACATCAAAATCTCCCAAAAGCAAAGTTGTTCTTCATCACATTTCAGAACTTTGCCTCTTTGGACACTTTGGCCAATTTTGCCATTTAGCCCCTCGAATTTCAGAAATTCAGTTCAAAACAGGGATTTACCCCTTTTTGAATTACAGCCAAGATTTCAACTTTTGCTCCAAATTTCCAGTGCAGTAACGTGTCTAATGAAATTCTAAACAACTTTCATGTTGGAAGATTTTCAAGTTATGTTCAAAATTTTGAAATTAGAGCCATGCCAATCAATTGACTTTTGCACCGCTCACGGCGCGCTCACGGGATGCCAGCGCGGCGCTCGCGCGTGCCCGAGCTCGCCGCCGGCAGCTCCCGTCGCCGTCCGTCCTCGCCTGCGTCGACAAGTGACACGGCTGGATGTCCCCGCTCGCCGCGCACGCGCCTGGCAAGATCTCACGGTCGGAGGAGCACTGTAGCGCTGACTCCGCGCTCGCCACCGCGTCGCCGCCGCGGACCGCCGGTCTTTGCCGTCGCCGCCGTTGCCCGCCGGTCCAAAGCGCGACTTTTGCGCCGCGCGTGCTCTCTTTTTTCCTTCCCCGCGCTGTCTTCTCGCTCGCCCACGCGCGCCTGCCGCTGCAGCACGCCTGCGCGCTCGCGTTGACGCCGCGCACGGCGCCAACACGGCCGCGACAAGGCCCTGCCGCCGCGACAGCTCGCCGAGCTGTCCCAGCCCTCCTCTCGAGCTTGCCGAGCATCCTCTCACTCCCCTCTCGCTCCTACATAAGCTCTCAACAGTTCCCCTCGCTCAAAGCACCGGAAAAACCTCGCCGGAGTCCGCAGCATCGCCGCCGAGCTCGCTCACGAGCACAGCCCTCCTCGCTGCTCCCCCGGCCAAACCGAAGCTCTCTCGAGCTTCCCCAACCTCCACTGCCGCTCACCGAGCAATCCCCGCACCAAATCCCCCACCAGAGCCCCCGGCGTAGCTCGCCGGAGTTCACAGAGAACTCCGCCGCCGCTCGCGCACGTGCACAGCCCGTTCCCCTCCACCTCCGGCCAAACCAAGGGCACCAACAGCTTCCTCGTGTCACGCTGGTGCTCACCGACCTCTTCACCGAGCTTCTCCGACCCCGACGCCGCCGGTAGCCGCTCGCCGGAGCAAGCCGAGCCACCACCGCCGTCGCTGACCCTTCTCCCGGCCATCCCCGACCTCGAGACCTAGCTCAAACGAACCGTGGTGAGCCCCTCTTCAATTTCCCCCACTTCCCCGGCCCGGTCTCGCCGCCGTTTGGCCGGCGTAACCACGCCGGCGAGCCTAGGGACTTGGTTGTGTCTTCAACCTCTTTCCAGGGGGCCGAGCGCAAAAGTGCAGGGGCCTGTTCGTAAGAAGTTCAAAAGTTCTAGGGTTCCCCGCGTAAAACAGATTCTTAATTTTTGGATTAAATCGCTGAGATCTTCAAAAATTCGTAGAAAATCGTAGAAAACTCAGAAAAATGTCAAACCAATTTTGTAGTGACCAGTGAATCTAGAAGAACAACTTTCTTTTTGGAACCTCACTCAGTTGAGCAGTAGATTTTGAAATATAAATTCGTTTAGGTTTGAGCACATTTCATCATAGTTCAAAATCTACACATGCACTGGAGCTGAGCTTGGGATATGTTGTTAAGGTGATTATCATTAGCCCAATGCGCAAAGGGTGCACAAAAATTTCCAGTAGAATTAGGGTTATGATTTTCCAAACATATACCCTGCTGTTTTGGCAAATAAATCATAGAAAATAAATTACTCAGTGAAAAATCACATCCTTCACACAGAAATCCAATCAAGACATAAGAAACCTTAGAAAAATGAAAAGGATAATTTTTGGACACTAGAAAATGGCTAAATGATTTTTGGTAGTTTAAATATGGTGAAATTTCACAAAAATAACCAAAAATCAAAATCACTTGCAAACTTGCAGAGATGTCACTCTTGACATCCTAAGCCACTGTGCCAAGTGGTTTGGATAAAAACCTTGCAATTATTTTGTTATGATTTTAGTTTGAATTTAGGCAAAAAGATGAGAGAAATTGTAATAAATTATAGAAAAATTATTTGGAGCCAAACTTTGGGCTAAGCTTCTGCCTTGGCATGAGTGAGCCTCTGGTCCAATGGCACCTAAAAATAATGTTCCTAAGGTCACCTTTTGAATAATGGAAAAAGGACTTAAATGAAGGAAAAGAGAAGAAAAAGAAAAAGGAAAAGAGAAGAAAAAGAAAAAGGAAAAGAGAAGAAAAAGAAAAGAAAAGAGAAAATCTAAAACTCAAAAATCAAGGTAAAGGTTCAACAGGGAGATGAAATATTCACTTATAACTAATGTTATCCTTTCCAACTTATCAAACAAGATCAAAATAAACGTGCACTATTTAAATCTCGATACTTAAGCATTCCATGCATTTCGTATAGATTCGGGTCTCGCCGACGGAGTCTACGAGCTAGTCCCCGCTGCCGAGGAGGTCACCCAGGAGTCCGAGGTGAACGTGGTGCACGTGGATCCAAGCCCCGAGCAGGAGTACCGCTTCGAGCCGGAAGGCAAGCCCCGGAGCATAACCTAACTTTACTTACGCAATTTAATTGATCATATGTTTGTGCATTTAAGTTTCAAGGAGTTGAATGAAACCCTAGATTGCATGATCATAGGTTCCTTTGATTGAACACTAGTATGTTAGGTTCGATAGTTGCTATGCTTAGGAACGATAGAAGTCGAGTGTTTTCCGACACTCGCGAGATATAGGAGTTGTATGACTATTCATATCAGAAACACTATAGATGATGGACGGATGATTGTAGATACCCGTCTATCGATGTTTAAGTGGAAACATGTGGTACTTTTGTGTCAAGCGTTTGAACGTACCACACATATGCACGGTTTATGGGACCGGTAAGTCCCGGTATCCGATTGATGCGAGCAGGTCCGACAGCTCATTTGTCTTGGAAACGTTATCCCATGGGCACATGAGGGTAGTTGCGTGAGTCCCAGTAGTGGTAAACCTTTACCCTGAGGCAGTGGGACTCGGGAGCCACTCGCAGAGAGAGGAGAAAGGATTGGGGTGTGTTGGCATTTCCAACCATTCCGTATGTTTGGGTTTTCCCTGGCCAGGTAGTAAATTCGGTTCGAACTGTCCGCTTCTCGCGGTTAATGAGACTGCTTGACCGATGTATGGCATATTATGAAGTGAAACTTGGAAGGATGAAATCTTTGTATGAAATAATTGTATTGCAAAACTTGATTGTTTAGCTAGGCTCACCTAGAATGGATAGACTAAAGAATTTAAAATTGAAATGAAAGAGATTAGTAACCAGCTTAGTCGCTTTTGGCAAAAGAACCCCACTAGCCAAACAGCCTCTCATCTTAGGAGTCGGTGACGTAGTGATCACCAGTCGGTTAAGTCTTGTTGAGTATAACTAGTATACTCAGCCTTGCTTGTGGCTTAATTTTTCAGGACCTTCCCCTCAGGAGGTAGCTGCCTCTATGGCTTGGGCCTCCCAGCTTCCTCCTGGTTACAGCATCGAGTGGGAGCCGGCCTCTCCCGAGGACCGTGAGGAGTAGCGTCACGGCTGACTTCATCGTGACGATACTTTGGATCGTCGCTAGTATCTCGTTTATTTTCCGCTGCATGAACTCAAACTTATTTAATTTCCGTATCATTTCAATTTGGTTGCAATAACTCTAAGACTTGTTGTAATTTAATTTGTGGAATGATGTGATCTTTGGAAAGCTCGCCTTCGAGTGAGTGTATGGACGGACGATCTTCAGTAGCCGTTGGTCGAGCTTGACTCGACGGTCGAATCCGCGCTTGGGAACATTTTAGTGTATTAGCACCAATGGAAGGTGGAATATACTTAAGTGGGCCCATTTCTCGGGTGAGATCGCTACAAGGGGGTAGTGGCGTGGTACAGGGGAGGGAGGAGGCTAGCACGCATGGCCCCAGTGGCAAAGGAGACAACAGCGGAGGGCATTGGGGCACAACGTAATAGACGGCAGGGGAGCAGGGGAAGACAAAAAGGGCACTAGATGATAGGAGGTCACGGCGACAGAGGGTGCAGGGGCCGCGACGGCGCTGGGGCAGCATGCAGCAGCAGCAGCAAGGTGCCGCAGGAACGGCGGGATCGGCCGGCGGTGGCGACGTGGGTAGGAGAGAGAGGAGGATGAAGGGAACTTAGGGTTGGCGTGGATCATGCAAGGGCTGTGATTGTTTACAACAATCTCAAACATTGGAAGGTGTGGAAGTTTAAATCTACTGAAAGATGGATAAGAATTCTGGGGGCACGCGGCCCAGGCTTGTCAGCCCACGTGAGCAGCACCTCCCATTTTGCGCTCGTCGGCCCATTCGCTCGTCAGTAGACCTGTCTGCTCAAACCGAGGGGACATGCCCCTGCTAATTTTGATAGTGGCCGCTAACGAGCTTGACAAATTTACAATGGGCTGAGCCCCACAAAAAGAAGAAGGGAATTGTTTGAACATGTGTTTGCAAGGATTCTACGCACATGATTTTCAATTTAAGATCTCTCCATATCTCTTCTCTATCTCTCTGCTACTAAAAAGAACCAAGTTAGTCTTCACATGTCGCATTTTACTCCATCGTGTCCTCCTTTGCGACCACCTCATGGTGAAGCCGAAAAACCAACATCGTCCGCCCTCCCATAATTAGTGACAGGTGGGTAATTTTTTTCTCCTAAAATAAAGAAATAAACGACTCTA
Source organism: Digitaria exilis (assembly GCA_015342445.1). Taxonomy (NCBI): domain Eukaryota; kingdom Viridiplantae; phylum Streptophyta; class Magnoliopsida; order Poales; family Poaceae; genus Digitaria; species Digitaria exilis. The sequence continues at coordinate 259,655 of JACEFO010002467.1, forward strand.
TATCTTCTATGATCAGTGGCAGGTGTATATTTTTTTCTCCTAAAAGCAAGTGAAAGCAGGTTAAGGTGCTTTTGGATTTGTACTAGAGTGAAAGCTGCTTTTGGGACAAAGCAACCATGACTTTTTGACCCTTTGGTTGAGCTTTTGGTTTTTAGAGGCAAAAGCCACGACCAAACACACCCTCATTCTCTCTCTCATTTATTAGGTTTGGTGCTCACAAGGCACCCTCCACCGTATTTATTAAGGGCAAATAAGGAAAAATTAATGGATTTCCCGTTTAATAAGCACTATTGTTGCATAATATCAAATCAAGGAACTGCTTCGTTGTGTTGTGTTGCGAGAAGAAAGCTGTGCTTTTCCGCTTAAAAAAGGGTCAAGTATTCCTCTCTCACGTGAATCATTGTCGGTGATTGGAGATCGATATTTTGGTTCCATCGTTTGTTGTTCGACATCGATTAGGGTTTCATCCTTCCTAGTCGAGATGACGCCCCTGTCCGATCTGGTCCGCCGCCGCCGCCCGACGCTACCGGCTCATCATCCTCCGATGATGCAACGGAGGCAGCGCAACTGTACGGCAACCGATCCCCGGTCCAGGAGGATGAGGAGGAAGGTGAACAAGCACTTGGGGATCTCGCTTTCTCGGCAGAAGAAGACCTCGACGAAGAGGAGCTTTCACGTTGCTGTAAGGTGCTAAAATCGCGCGAGCCTCCACTCAGCTATGCGACCATGCCGCCCGGCGAAGGCCGACGGACGCTGTATGAACGTTTTCTCAGGTTTCGTTTGAATGACCTCAAGGTCAGCATGCTGTTCCTGTTAAGTTTAATTTCTAGACTATGCCATATAACCTCGATCCTGTATATGTCGATCTCAGTTTATTTATTTTTGTCAGTGTGATCAATTGTACTACTCCAGCTATATATGATCTATGACTTTAATCCTGCTTTCTCTGAATGCAGTTGATGGAAGATAACTCGAATGGAACTGCCAATACAGTGGTGGTGAGTGAGTACTCAGATGAGTTTCGGAGTTTTGAGAATCCTTATCTGCCAGTGCCAGGTCGTGGCACGTTAGGCTGGACAATTGACCGCAAGTGCTTTTACCATGATGTTTTGGATGATTACCAGCGCATAGTCCTCACAAGAGCTGTGAGTACTAAATTATGCCTTTGTTTTATCACTAGATATGTTATTGCTTTAAAAATTGTTGTTGTAGCAGCATGATCGACTTGTTGTGCTTACTGTTAATTCTAGTTCCACTTGTATTTGCTTCTGAATTTTTTCTAACATTAAATGTCAGTGCCACAGCATTGTACCGTACGATGCTTTCGCTATAGGTTATATCCATTCTAGAGGGGTGACACGATCGTAGACGTCAATCCATATGTGCATTCACAATTGAATCCCTTCCTGTGTTTGAAGTGTGTTATGTTTAGCCATTGGTACAGGCACACATTCAATTTTGCTGTTATTCTTTTATTTTGTTGGTACTGCTCACTCTCTCTTTCCCTCAGTTTTAGTAACTAAATTTCTTTTGTTAACAAATTTGTGTTCAATGCCTTATTCGTTGGTTGTCTCACATGGGCAACGGTGCCTCTGTGTAAGGGTGGGGCAGAGGTTTGGGGGTTTAATTTTCTCGCCCTACATAAGAATGTCTTCTCTTTCAAATGAATGCCATGGGGCGGTCTTACCTCCACTGGTTGAGTTTTTTTAGTGTACTTTACGAGTCTAAGGATCGGTGTTGCCTTTAAAAGCCTGAATTTTCAATTTTTTTTCCATGGGTGTGTTGGAGTAATTCATAATTCAAATGCAACTTGTTGTAGTGCTACATTCTAATGCATGTATTACTTCTCTCCTTTGAATGGTAGATTATTTTCGAGTACCCTAAATGGGAAAAGTACCACTTAATGTTTAGCAAGCGGGAAACTGATGAGGAGTATGTACAGTATTGGGATGAACTGTTTAAGCGAATAAAGGTATGCATCATGTGTGTAGCTATTGGGAAAAGCTCTATAGTTTAAACTATTTTGGACTAACTTTTTTACCATGCAACAGTGGATTGGAGATTATCTGGATCTGGAATTTGGAGATGCAAGCTGCAGCAATGGAATATGATAGAGTTACTACTTAGGTTAGTACCGCACTGACTTGTTTTTGCTATTTAGTTTGATATATATAGGATCAGGGGACTTAAGCAAGCCATAAAGATTGCAGCCAGCTTCTACCATTTGCCTTCTTCTTTAGCTATTTTGGGCTATAATGTAAGATCCCTTTGCTTTGTTAACTCGTAGCATTGGAAATGTTTGTTTTTGATACATTTAATGACTCCATTGTCTCGTTGATTGACATAGGAGTATATTTGTGCCTTGAAACACGACAATACATATGGAAAGGGCTACGTTCGTGCACATCTTGAGCTTTGGAAGAGAGTGACTAAGCACAACGTAACTTGTTCTTCCTTATGCAAATATGTGTGTGTGCGTGCGCGCGGAGATGACTATTTATTGTTGTGTAATCCTGTTGTTTACTTCTATTTTTATGTTTCCTTGTTTGCAGATGAGTTTCGAGGAGGCTTTGAGGCACATTCTAAAGTTGGACTATAAGTTTCCTTCTGGATGCTCGGATACGGTCAACTGTGAGGATCATGTAGGTCTTGTTTAACTATGCAGATATTAATTAATGTCTGAAATTGTTTTTGTTGTTCATTTTGCTTTATTGTGGTAATTACTTTTTTTATTATCTTTTCAGTTTCGTATCTGCATGAACCACATCAAGGAACATGTAAGTACGATTTTGTAGACCTGCTATTAGCCTATTTGGTTAATTATGTATGTTGTTCACCTAATTTTCTCCTTCTATAATCCTTGTGTTGTCTGTTTGCATTTTAGATTGTACATGGCGATGATGATGACACAGTTTTAAAGCACATTAATGATGCGCTTCACCCTGAGGTTCGTTAATGGAATTTGTATTTTTTCTTATTTTTGCTTTGCTGGGTACTCCTCAAGATGCTTGTTGTATGAAGTTATAACCGGTTTGCTTTTCAGATTGAAAGACAAAAAATATATGTGGATTATGCCCAAAAGAAGCTTTTGGTTGCTCGACGCATCGGTACATGTTTCCAAACCATTTTATAATAACTGCCGATCTCTTTTGTGTAGCTAATACTTTGACTCTTAATTTTATCCATTGCAGGCATAGGCCGGGAACCCCAGGCTCTGGTGATACGAAGATCAGCTAGATAGGTTGTCTGTCTTAACTAAGCTGTCGGAACCGTTAAGTCTTTCGTGTACCCAGGAATTCGCCTACAACTAAGCTGCACCATTCAGGGACGTCGATGGCCACGTGCGAGGTGTCCGACCGCACCGGGCCCTAAAAAATTAGGGGCCTCCAAATTAATTTTCAAAGGCCAATTGTACTATTAGACAAGAACAATAGTCTCTATTTGATACACATTTGATACACATTGACAGCCAAAAAGACAGCTTTGTAAAGGGTTGTTTGTTTACTTGTATATGTAATGTTTAATACTATTCTAGTTGGTGTTGTTTTGCGTAGATGTACGGGTAAGAATAGTATACTATAAAATAGACAATATCATACTTTTTTCCCATTTAATTATGGTCGTGCCAACTAATTTTTCTCATATTTATTATATAGACGGCTGATGTCTAACTATTGTACGTGCCCTTAGAAGTCTAGGTGTCATCTGCTGTCGTGCAAACTGCCCCACTTTAAATTGGTCGACTAGCCGATTCAATGACGCATCGCACGTGGAGAAGAGTCGTCTAGAGTACTGCACTACACCACTTGCCGCCGTGGATGAGGGCCGAGGTGAAGAAAGGAAGAGCCACCTGACGCACTGCACCACATCGTCGATCGCCATGGAAGAAGGCCGAACATATGAAAAAAGGGGCCTCATTTTTCGCTTCGCACCAGGCCTCAAATTTCGGGAGATTGGCCCTGACACCATTAATTGAACGTGTGAGTCCAGTCGTTGGCCTTGGCCAAGCCTCAGCACCTATGGGGGATGTGGGCGGGAAGTAAATGACATACTAAAACTACCGGTGCTGCTGGCCCTTCACATCCGGGACTGAAAACCTTAGTAAACATGCATAAAAAGGACTATTTCAATAATTTCTGACAAATCAAGATTTGGAACAGGAGTGCTGTATGAGACTAGCATACGTGAGAGAATGCGTGCATGTTGCCTTTGGATATGGTTGTTGACTTGTTTAATGTTTTCATTTCTCATTTTCTTTAATCGAATCCAGAGCTCTTCATATTGTAACAGGTGTATATGGCTCGGCAGGAAATGATTGTCTCTCATAATTTACAACTACCGACCCTAATTACAAAGCATGAAAATTCATGGAGCTTGTCAACACAGCGCTGATTGGTTTATTATCTGCCTCTATACACTTTCTATCGAGCAAAAAGGGGAAAAAATCAATAACAAATCCTTTATCCTATCGCCGCTTATCCAAAACCCTGCAAATCTACAAATTTTCAGCCATTGTTGTTATGTACAAAGATCAGCTCAGTTACCGAAGCTGTCACCCTGCGACTGTTGCCCGTCATAGCCCAGCAGTGCAAACTTCACGTGGAGTCCGATCTTCCCTCCCTCCTTCACAAGCTTCGCGGCGATCACCAGCCAGTGGCCCGGAACGTCGTGCGGCCCCTTCACCACCTCTGACATGTCCACGAACTTGAGGAGCTTCCTGGACCGGAGCGGGACCGGCGGCCCATCCGGGTACACGCCGGAGTTCAGCTGCGCTGGCTCGTGCTTCGGCGCGTGCTGCTGGGCTTCGCGCTGCGTGAAGGGGTGGCTCAGTGTCGTGCTGATGGTCGTCAGGAAGCTCCCCTTCTGTGATGCAGCCGGAGCTCTCGTCCACTCGGTCCTCTGGATGTTGCAGTTGGGGATGTGGGTGTAGAGGAGGCGCAGGTGGAGGACCTTCTTGGACCAGGTCCCCTTCGTGACGAGCTGGGCTCCCGTGACGATGAAGACTCCACCGGGATCTCGCTTGTGCCACTCTGGATTGTATTTGATGGCGGAGGTGCAGACGCATGAGTAGTTCTTCCACTGGATGGCCTCGATGTAGCCCGGATCGGTGTCTTCGGACTCGCGCCACTCCGACATTGAAGACGCCATGGAGTCAACCAGCATGCTTGGGGCACTTGACAGGTGCTGGACATGGATAGCCAGCCGGTTGCACTTCCTGCCCTCTAGGTATAGCCGTAGACCGACGATAGGTTTCTGAGAACTAGACACCTTGAAGCAACACAAGAGAATTAGAAACATTGTGAATAGATGGAAACTATGATTTCACTAAAGACAAGAAATTCTACGCAAGAAAAGTGGAGATTCTTCAGAGATCTGATTTTCCAGTTTAGTAAAAGGTGAATTGAAAGAACAGAGACCTTTAATTCTAAAATGCAAATGGACATTGCTGGTACCTGAGAAGTGCTAACGTGGAGTTTGGGCCCGAGAAATCTGAACTGCATGGAAGGGTAGGAGCCCTTTCTCTTTTGAGGCCCAAGTACAAGCTCATTGAACATAGGTGCCCATTGCAGGGGCACTTGAAACTCCAAGAAATATTGCAACTCTGGAAGATCAGGTTTATCTGGGAGAACAAACATTGTAAGTATTAACTAAGCAAATAGCACCCTAACCAAGATGTTTCGTTAAAAAAAGCAGGTACTATAGTTTCTAGGGAAAAAAAATATTTGTTTTCAGGACTTACAGCGAAGATATAGATTGATGGCATGGCTCAGGTAACCACTACCGGGAATACCAGTCAGAAGAGAGGTGATAGGGACAAACTTAAACATAATAGCATCAGGTTTCCTTGGCACTGTTTGCAGCCATTTGGAGTGATTTTGTATGTATGTGTCTCCACCCCTCTTCGAACATGTAACTGTTAGGCCCTGTTTGAAATAGCAGACATTGAGCATATGTCTCGAAACCAAGAGGCAGCAAATTGAAAGTTATAAAAATACTTACATCCTTGGTTGATGTTTCAGAGTAGCTAGAAAGGTGCAGGTTATTAGGCTGCTGCACTATCCTGACAAAAACATCAGGCACCTGTATTGACATGAGTCCGATTAGCTAAATTTTGTTTCAATACAGAAGAACAGCTGAATGTGGGCCAAAGATCGAAGTATTTATACCTTGCTCTTGCCATCCTTTGTCTTGCGATGTATTGGGGACTGGTTCTTCCCATCAGAAAATAAAAAATCACCAAGATCCTCCATATGCAGCTTTAAATCAGCAGTTGAAACGGTTGAAGAATGACTTTGTTTAACACATATAACATCCTGACCTCCAATTGCCATTTCAACAATTATATGAGTCCCATAAGTTTTGATAAACCTGGCATTTTCAAGATTACTTAATTGTTAGAAAGTAGAAAGCGGCAAAACAAACTACAGTTGAATCGTCAAGGTCATCGTATCAGTATAAGACCCATGGTGGTGTAACCAAACCAGAACAAGAGAACATAATGCACCTAAACAAAAAAAATATGGGAAACAGGAAACTAATAAACCTGATTTAAAATTATATATAGCTGAGGTTCTCCAGCATGTAGCAGTAATTCAATTGTAACAAACATATCTTATATTTATACAAAAAATTTTTTGGCAAAGCTCTGTGAATGGCTAAGATTGATTTTAAGAATATCAAATATGATAGGAACATCAGCCAATCATAACGTTCAATGGACCAGAGAAGATACATTAACTATCAGTAAAAAGACAAGAATTGTCTTACCAGGCTAATGCAACAGGATCCCACTTGGATGGAACGGCCTTTTTTACTTCATCTCGAAGAACTAACGGAGAAGCTTTTAAGTGCAAGTTGTACAAGGAAATGAAATATCCGTCGAATGCTAGATGCTTAGTTTCTTTGGCATCAGTCAACCAAGCTCCAGTTAATTCATAGAGAGCATTAAAATAGCCTGAAGGAACTTTCCCTTGGACTGAAGATTTCTGATTAAGTAATTCTGACATCTAGTCAAGAAAATTAAAATGTGATCAGGATAGATTGTATGCATTTATAGATGTTGTTCAAAAGATGTAGTGATAATGTAGAAATAAAACAACCTTTATGTAGTCCAAAAACGAAAAGGAGCAGATTTTCAATATTATAACTCAAAACATTAAACTACTATTAGAAGGGAAAATCAGAACTAACATGAAACTAACAGAAACATAATAGCAATAAATACAAAACGAACACTTGAAAGTCAGAATTATCAGAAACAGGGCTACGAATGTGAAAGAGCAAAACAGAGATGTTATCCTAGTCGTGGTGTTGAATCATAAGTGAAAGACCCAAGCCTACCATGTGAATTGTACTTAATCCAAGCCATCAACTAAAGCTGCTTTTCGCCTTGAAAAGCAAGAAGTTTCTACACATTTAACGGGCCACAGCCACATGGTCCAATGACATGCTGCAGTCGTGCAATGGAAATACATCAGGACCGGTTGTTGTCCAAAACCACATCCAAAAGGCTTATCATAGTATATACCACCTTCCATGACAGGGCTACCAGCTTTCTACCACGGGGTTACACATCATTTGCTATCTTTCTGAACTTCAGTGAGCAACAACTGAAGCAGTACAACTTATCCGTCCGTGCTAAAAGATAACACAACGATCTCCCAGGGGTGGTTTCGTATGTGTAGATTTCATCCAAAAAATTTCGCTGATACATCAGCTGGCGCCGCGCCGGCGCGTAAAGCGTAATCCTACAGCTAAAAGGCCAGGATATCAATAATGATAGAGTTGTACTTGTACCAGCACACAAAGGCAAGAAACCCCACCAGGAGCCTTGGCCCTTGGACACTAGTGTCTAGTATTAGTCTCAGACTTGCAATGGCACAGGGTCCTAATCGCACATCAGCTCGATTAACCACGCCGGACCACACCGGGCAGGATCGTTGAACGATTTGCGCAGGAATTAATTGCTGCCAGATCGAGGCGCTATGATGAAGGAAAGTCCGGTAGGCAATATCCACCACCATCCAACCAATACAGGTGTCCGCCCAACTCCGGTAGGCCGTAGGCATCGAGCGCTCAACAAAAGGGATGGGATGATTACTCCAGGACGCCGGACATTCTCCGGCGTTAATGAATGGAAGCCGGGTAGGAAAGTTTACGCGGTTGGTGGGGTGCCGCGAAGACTACTGACCGGGCGGAATGCGGCAGAAGGAATCGAATTTGTGCCCCCACGCAAAGGAAAAGGGACGAGGTGTCGCTTCTTGAACTGTTCTGATGATGATGATTCAGCTTTAAGCGCAAGACTGGGATTGGTTGACTGACCGACCAATTTTTTGCAAACGAGAAAGATAACACAGAATCCTGCCTCTGAAGTGGCATTCCGTCAGCGCCATCAACTATGGAATGCTAATTTTTAAAAGAGTGAAGAAAATAGAAGAGTCGAAAGAGAAGATATTTCCGCATGAAAATGGGTAATTATTGAAGCAATCAATATTCAATTACAAGCAACGCGGTTGCATCCCAACCGGCAGAGCCGAGGTGCGAGAAGGTGAATTCGGCACGACTTCTCTCCAAGATGGCGAGTGTCCAATCTAACCACTCCAAGCATGCATCAGGCGGCTCGCGAAGTCGCGATCTCCCGGACGCAACGGGCCAAGGACACGAGAACAAACGCATGAACCCAATTCGAACCCGCCATCCGATCCCCTCAAATCCCCGGTCAATCGCCGCATCACAGCGAGCCCGGAGCTTGAACCAAACAAACGCGAAGCCGAACAAAACAGGGGAGGTGGGAGGTGCCGGCTCGGCTGGCATCGCCAGGAGCCGGACAGGGGAAGGGGATGCGTAGCAGCGGGCGTACCTGGTTGAACTCGAGCACGTCGGAGCGGAAGCGGATGCGGTCGCCCTTGTCGACGCCGACGTCGCGGGGCACGCCGCGGAGCATGGCCCCGGCGCCTCCCGGGAGCGGCACGTCCCTGGTCTCCCCGCCGAGCTCCACCAGGCGGCGCCCCTCGCTGGCCTTGGCGAAGCGCAGGCGGAAGTCGGACGTGAGGTCGAACCCCGCGCCCAGCGCCCGCACCGCATCCTCCCCGACCTCCATCCGGCCCCGTCACGCTCACGCGCCTCCTCCTCCTCCTCCTCCTCCTCCTCTTCTTCTCCGAGGAAAACCGCGTCGTGGTCGTAGCTACCTACGGACGATGGTGGAGCATCCAACCACCGCCCGAGCGCATGCCCGCTCTTCAAGAGAAGAGGAGAAGGAGAAGATGAAGAAGGAAGGTTTGACTATGGAAAGGTCGGAGGGGGTTTGGTGGGAATGCGGCCACGGTGGGGCCCACATGGGGGTAGAAGGGAAGCGGGAAGGAAGCCAAGAGGGGAAATGCAGCGATGCCCGGTCGGGGACGAAATAAAAACGAGCGGGCGGAGCGGATGGATCGGAGGACGATTGGCGGATCGGTGGTCCGCCCGCCGTCCGGTGGTTTGCGCGGTTTTTGCCGCCGCAGCCGCGGGGAGGATGGTTCGTTTGGCTGGGTTGAGGGCGGTTGAGGCTACCTCTACGAGCCTACAAGGAAGCTCTTAAATCTCCAAGCTTTCGTTTTCATTTACAAATTCAATATACTTGATTCCAAGGCTTTAAAATGGGCCACCAAAGCTAGTGGTTTTCCACTTTGTTTCGTAAAAACCATATGTCTGCACCGAGACATGTAAGATGGTTGAGTGGAGCATCATGCTTCTACTTTTTTTTTTTATTCCTTGTAATGGTACGTGTGCTATATATAAGTGATGATATACACTTGGTGTGATAAACAAACACCGGGACATAAACTTTGCCGAGGATACTCAGCGTTGACGAGGGCGAGGGTACATTGGTATTTAGTGTATACGTGTTAAGCCTGTGGTCTTTACTATAATTTTTAATCAATAAATTCAACCAACATATATGGTGGTCTCGATCGAGGCCTTAAAGCTAGGATTTTCCAACTTTACTCATAAGAACCATGCAATAGTGGCTTGGAAAACACTCTCGTATTTTATTATATGCCCATAGGTGATGATAACGGTTGTCGCTCCAAACAAATAGCATCTAGCTATAGTAATAATGGTTTCTATTGCCAAGGCCCACCATTGACGAGGACCTCGCCTACATACATGTGTCGGTTTCATGAGCGCATCCGAGGCAGCAAAACTAACGTATTCCCACTTTTCATGGCGGAAAACTGGAACCATCAGTCTCCTACTTTTTTTACTCCTTGTAATGGTACGTGTGCCTTATGTAAGTGATGATGTATACACTTGTCATGATAAACAAACACTGTGACAAACTTTGCCGAGGATACTCGGCGTTGATGAGGGAGAGAGTTGATACATGTGTTGTTTCCTGTATACATGTTGGGTCAGTTGTGATGGCCTTTACTATGTTTTTTTAATCTATAAATTCAACCAACATATCTGGTGGTCTGGATCGATTCTTAAAACTAAGATTTTTCTACTGGTAAGAACCATGCAATAGTGATGTGGAGAATACTCTCGTATTTTATTATTTGCCTATTGGTGATGATAACAGTTGTGGCTCCAAACAAACAACATCTAGCTATAGTAATAATGGTTTATGTTGTCAGCACCAACCGTTGACGAGGATCTTGCTTTGCCTACATACATGTGTCGGTTTCATGAGTGCATTCGAGGCATCAAAACTAACGTATTCCCACTTTCCATGGTGGGAAACTGGAACTGTATATAATATAACATTTGCGCAACAAACCTATAAAATGATTGTGTGAAGCAATATCTTCTACTTATTATTCCTTATATTGGTATATCCCCCACATTGAAGTTATGTTATTGACAATTTTTGCTCCAACATGTAGCAAGTGACATCACATTCTATTGCCTAGGATACTCATTGCCAAAGAGACTGGGCTGCATATATTTGTTGTTTTCGATGAGTGGAGAACCACATGTAACGTCTTTTATCTACAAATTTGACATACAAATTCAATGGTCGAAGTTGAGGCATCAAACCCAGGGTTTTCCCAATTTGCTAGGTAGGAACCGTGTATATGATCTCCGGCTTGAAATGCATGAAATGGTTCCATGGAAAAACACCCTTCTAGTGCTTTATTTCTAGTAATGGTGTGCTTGCCACAGGTAGGTCATGATACAAACAGTTGTCGCTCCAAGCAAACAATATCTAGCTACAATGAAATCAACTTATATTGCCGATTATACCCACCGGTAAGGAGAGGGAGCTGCATATATTTGTTGTTTCAATACACACAGGCAAGGTGTTATTGTTTCTACAAATTTCATTTTTTTAATCAACACTTATATCTGTAGATTCAATGGTCTTGATTGAGGTATCAAGAACTAGTGTTATTCCACTTAGTATGGACCATATAAGGCCTTTGTGCCATGATTCATGAAATGGTCTAGTGAAGCAATACCCTCCTTCTTTATTCCTTTAACGATATCTTTGCCATGCGTAAGTTATATCTACAGTTGCTCCAACTTTGTTGCCGAGGATACCTTCCATTGATGATATGTGTTGCATATATATGTTGTTTTTTTCATTGAGCACACATTCGAAGTAAACAATACCTAGCTATAGGTGGTGACACCACTTTTGATGCCGAGGATGCCCAACTTTAATGACAGGGGCACATAAAGTGACCACTAAAATGTCGATTCTACTGTTAGATGGAATAATGAGTTTAATTGTCTTATTAAGATATTCAAAAGTAATAAAACATGACTAAATAGAAACCACATGCATCAATAGTTTTTTTTTAACATTTGATTGATACGGGACTACGTATCGACGTTGTAACAAGATTTGTGTACCATGAAGCATTGAACGATTGTAATGAGAAACATCCTCCTTATATTTATGGTAACTAGCCTTAATTGATGCTGCAAGCAGATGTTTAGGGAGGCAATGCAGAAGGGCAACTTGCATGAACCTATTTGGCTGTCATACATCTCGTGCACCCTTATTATATGGGGCAAATTTCAAATGCTTACATCCCTTATTTTTTTTAGTATGGACTCTGGAGGGATTCCATTTTGTTTTTAGTACTAGACATAGCAATGAATTAATTCAGTGATAATCTGTGTTGATATGGGAAAATTTTAAAATGCTCCCATCCCTAATATTTGAATATAGAGGGATTACATTTTGTTTCTAGTACTAGACATAACCAATAATCTGAGTTAAGGTACGAATGTAATAGAATCATTTTCCTAGCTATTTTATTCTTTTTGACCATGTTATGGGGCAAATTTCAAATGTTTGCACCCAATGTTACTATTGATTAATCCACTGGAGCACAACACATATGTTCTTTTACATAAAAAAAAACAATGACTATTCTGTAACATGATTACATATATATCTACGGGAACATCTGTTAGTACATCCCTTTTTGTAGCTATAGTAACACTTTTTCATTGTGGTAGTAACACTTTTTGATAACGTAGATTGGATTTTGAGGAACGTAATGCCTGGCAGCCCGTGACACATACTTTACATGTATACACTTTCACATGGCATATACATTGTGATATGATTCTTTTTAAGGGAGCATGACACACACTGCACAATTACACATCACAAGTAGCTACATAGATTGTACTACATCTTTTCCGAATTATAATTCATTTGACTTTTTACCCTAGGTTTGACCACTCATCTTATTAAAAAAAACTTGTGCAAATATTATTAAATTTATGTTTTTCATGAACTACTTATACTAATAAAGAAGGACGTAACAAAAGAATATGATATTTTGCACAAAATTTTGAAGAAGACGAGTGATCAAGCTTGGGATTCAAAAAGTCAAACGAACTATAATTTGGAATGGCAGGAATAGAAAACTGACAAATGTACTAGTTGCGCAGATAATGTAATAACATATTTACACAATGATATGGTTATAGAACGTAAATGTACAACGTAGTGGATAGTACGAATATGTACAGCTGGAAATGAAATGTAACTTTAAATAAATAGTATTATTCGTGTCATTCATAGCTTCGTGGCCCAATCTCATGACAAAAAAATATGCAAAGTCAGCCATTGATCATTTCAACCTACATAGAGAGTGGTATTGTTACATGGATGGATCATTTTAACATGTCTAAAGAAATATAATTCCCTTGTTTTTGTTTTGTTCTCTGTTTTGATTTTTGCAAGGAACCTTTTTCTCTCCCTCTACAAAACACGGCAGTACGGCACGGAGCTCCAATTTCTCCCGGCGCCGAACTGGCCTGGCATTATGGCTGTCCCGCGCGCAAGCAAGATCAGTGAAGAGCAGCGTCGGGTGGCCGAAACTGGCGGCGGAAGAACCAAGACCATACCCATCCGGATCCACGCGGGCCGCTGTGGCTGACTCGCCCCGTCACGGGTTGACCCAAATTACACAAACCTGCAAACCAAGCGGAGGGGTCGGCGTCAGGGTACGGTGCGGTCAACGATAACAAGAGTACCAGACGGCGGGCTGCGGCTGGCTCAGCAGCTCCGGTTCCGGCATGGGATGCCAGATTCCCCGCAACTCCCCTGGCTCTGAGCCACTGCCGCTTTGAATTTCAAGTCCCGACACAGTGGCGGGTGGCGGCTCCCGGTCGCAGGCATCTCCCGCCAAAGGCGACCGCTTCAACGCTGGCCTCGCGCGCGTCACATGCGTGCGTGCCTAGATCCAACTTGCACCGTCGCTGTACCGGTCATGCCCATCGATATACAGGGGCTACGACGTTGCCAGGGCGACGAACCAACGACCCATCGAACCGCAACGGATCGGCCGGTGAACATGGATGTGCACGTACCTCGCAACTTCAGACGGGCTGGGTCAACCAAGGTCGCAACCCCAAAAATGTGTGTTGCATGAACCCAGCGAATTAGGTTGACTCTACGTCTACATACATCCGGGCGGGTCTATATCAGTGCCAAAAAGGTGAGCGGATAAATAAAAGAGCAAGGCTCCATTCAAAACCCAAAAATCCTACGTACCTTAAGTCAAAAACTGGTCAAATTACCCCCTTGACTGATTCAAAGTGGTTTGTGTCCTACTCTCTCTCTTTCTTCTTCCTGGTCTTCTGCTTGTGGGAGAGCACGCCCAACCGGATGGCCATAGCAGCGGGAGAGGGAGCGATGGTAAGAGCGGCCGAGGCCGTAGGGGAGGCAGAAGAGGCGGCCGCAGGCCTGCGCCACACTTCAAGCCTGGCTAGCCAAGCAAGGGGCGGAATCATGAATTTGTTGTTAGGTGTGCCACGTGTATAATTAAAATATCGAAGCAAATACACAATATAATGGATGGTAACTCGATAAGGTAAAATGACCATAAAAATTCATAACTATAACTAAAGTACGAGTTCATAATATAAATAATTAAGAAATACTCCCTCTGGGTTGGTAAAGGAAGACGTTTAGGACATTGACACGGTCTCCAAAACACAACTTTGACTAATACATTTTAGTATAAAATATTTGTAAAATATATTTTAAAAGTACTTTTCTGAAACTATATTTCAATACGAATCTACTCATATTATTTTTATATTTCTAAACTTAATACTTAAAATATTATTTACAGTCAAAGTTTACAAAGTTTGACTTAGGACAATTTCAAAACGTCATTCTTTACCAATATGGAGGGAGTATTACAAAATAGTAACAACTCCTACAGTATAGCTATACAATCTCCTTATTGGAAGAGATTGATGGTATCTTCATCTTTCACTTGACTCAAGAATGCTCTAGGGTGTTCTGTATCCGCTCTTCTCATCTTTCTTAAAGTTGCCGAACACCGAAGCCGAGGGGGAGGTCACCAGAAGGTAGTGCCGCAGTCCAATAGAAGGGTCGCTTCCGCCGTTGGTGGCCGGCTCCTTCGCAGTTCGCGCTGGCCGCTGCCACGGGGACCTAGGACCGAGGCGGCGGCGACAGAAATAGGGAAGAGGGTAGGGCCACAGGGAGCGAGTCGACTGGAGTGAGGACTGGGAGAGGTGGCGTGGTGGGCTGCCGGTTTGTGTATTGAGCCTACAAAGATACGAATAAACTTGTTGATATAAATAAACTTGTTACATGTGTATTAATAGCATACACATATTAACTTTTTTTTCCCAAATCATGGATATTCCAAGGAATACAGGGGGCATATCCATGCCGTCGCAATTGAGCTATGCGAGCACGGTGACCTTGGCTAGGACGGAAGTCTCTCCATCGGCCCCCAATGGGGGGGGGGGGGGGAGGGGCGCAACGGCGGCTAGCCACTGCCGCCCAATAATCATAGTATCCTCCCACTCGTCGCTGCAGCATATGGCATGTGAATCTGTGCGCGGTTGCGGCCGTGCTGGCACCAGCAGCGGCTGTCGTACTGTTGATGGCAAAAAATGGCAAGAATGCTGATCTGGCTCAATAGCCGGTCTAACCGCCTGTAACAAGCGGTCTGACCGGCGGTACCCTGTAGCCGGTCTGGCAATACGCCAGGTGGTCGGACCGCCTGTACAGCCGGCCTAGACCGCCTGTATGAAAGTGTTTAAAATATAAGTTTGACTCCACCATTGCGTAGGGCTCGTCGAGAGAATCAAAATGCATATGTGGATCACCTGATTTGGAGTCCGGGTGAGGAAGTTATGGCTTTGTCAAGGATCACCCTGCGCCCAGCCGGTTAGACCGCCTTTACAGGGGGTTAGACCGCCTGTAGCAGTTCTAATCCGAATTAGAGTTGTATTTTGATGAGACTTCATTATGTAATTGACTCCCCACGGGGCAAGACCTCCCCACCCTATATTATGAAGGGTCGTGGCCGATTAAGGACCTCTACCCAATCGTATAAACACATCTACATTTACTTTTTTTTTTTATCTCAAACCCTAACTTTTTCAATCCCCCCTCTTCTTTCTTCTTCGTCTCCATAACCTTTTAGGACGTTCTAAGTGGCCTTGCCGACCTTAGAACAACCCTAGGTTCGCTGCCTCCGACGGGGTCCTTCTCAAGGCAGCGTTCGTAGGCTTTCGTAGCGCCTCTGCTACAGGCGGTCTGACTCCCTGTGACGGGCGGTCGGACCCCCTGTGACAGACGGTCTGACTCCCTGTGACGGGCGGTCCGACCCCCTGTGACAGACGGTCTGACTCCCTGTATGGGCGGCCTGACTCCCTGTCCAAAAGCTCTGACGAGGAGATTTCGACTACCGCGCGATCTAGCTCTTATCGTGTGTTGATCCGAGAAGGCGTCAACACGTATCATAGATAAAGGTGCTCAGCTCCGCATGCGAGGTGGTTGATGAGGGCATGTTCTGCTGCACCGACGAGACTGCGCACACTGGGACCACGACAGGCACGCCGTGAATCGCCTCACCTGGAAGCACGGCCATCATCTTAACCTCGGCACAGGGAAGGAGAGGGGTTGGGGGCGGTTTCGCTTTGTCGATTCAAGGATGGGGCACGAGATCAGGCATGTGCATAGTTCGGGGGCCGCAAGCTCTCCTACGGTGTTGAGCATGGGGCCGAGCATGAGGGCCACCAGCTTTCCAGTAGCGCCAGCTCAGGTGCGGCAGGCTACCCATTGGCAGGGTGACCCAGCTTGGGGGCAGCAAGCTCACTAGAGGCGTGAGCTCGGGGCGGCAGGCTCACTGGAGGCACGAGCTCAAGGGGGAGGGGGAGTGATGGCATTCTCCTCAGCAACAAGCGCGCGCAGGGGGGTGGATAGCAGAGCAGGCACTATAGATGGCCAACCGGGCCGCACGGCACGACACTATACCGTGCCCGTGCCTAGCCGTGTCGTGCTCCCTCGGGCCGCCGTGCCAAGGTTCGAGCACTAGCACGGCACTACGGCGGCGGAGCCGTGCCCAACCGTGCTTGTGCCAGCCCGCTGTAGCGCTGCTCCGTGGCGCTGGCCACGCCGCCGCGCCGCGCCACGCCGCGGCCGGCTGGGCGCTGCCAATGCTGGCCATGCCGCCTCGCCACGCCATGGTCGCCTGGGCGCTGCCGAGGCCGGCCGCGATTGAAGAGGAACGGAGGGAGGCGGCGTCGTGGCGAGCAAGTGAATGGAGGATGATGGGAGGGAGGGACTAGGAGCACAGAGATGGAGCATCGTCGCATCGGAGCTGGAAGCGCGATGTCGGGGACGGAGGGAGGCGTCGGGGAGTAGGGGTGGGGCGGCTGGGGGTGTGGCCGAATGAGAGGGCTAGATGGGGGGGTTTCTATTTTTAGTCTAGAGTTTCAGTATTGGGCCATAGTTGGGCTGCCTATAGATGGGCTGCTTGTAGGTGGGCTGTTTAAAGACTGGATTTATAAGAATTATCGTGCCGACCCATTAGTCGTGCCGTGCCCGTGCTAGTGCCGCGGGCCAGACCTGCGGCCCAGGCACTATCTAGACCGTGCCTCGTGCCAGCACTGGCACTATAGAGTGTCGTGCCCGTGCCGTGCTGGACCGTGCTTTTTCGGGTCGTGCCCGTGCTGGCCCATCGGGCCTGACCCATCTGGCCAACTATAGCAGGCACAGGGGCGAGCAACAAGCACTCTGTGGTGGGCGGCACTGAGCTTAGGGGCCTGGTGTGATTTTTTTTTTATTGTTGTGACCCCTCGCATGTGAACTCTAGCACATGGGACATGCATACCACATATATGCCATGTCAGTGAAAACCAGATCGGAAATCGGTTTTGGATTGGGTGGGTATTTTGAAGTTTTGAGAACTGGGGTATGATTGATTTCTTGTTGTTTTAGTTGGGGGTGGTTTCAAACTCGTGCACAAGTTTAGGGGGCAAATTAGACTTTACTAAAAATATAAATTATTGCATGAACCTAGTTAAGAGCATCTCCAACAGGTTAGGTATAAATTTTAGCTAAATAAAGATGTAAGTGACTAGGTAAAAAAATAAAAAGCTATCCAAAAGGTGGGAGGACCAATGGGCTCTTCAAATTTTACTCTCTGTACTCGAATAGTATCTTTTGCTACTCATCCCTTTTTACCTCAGTCACATGTGTGTGGGCCCTGGACCCACACCAGGGGCACATCGTAAGGAGGCCAGAGGTGAGGTGGAGGCCGTGGGAGGTCGGCGAGGTTGTGGCGATGCTCAGGCCATGGGAATTGACTTGCTGGGCGAATCAACAGATGACGACAGGCACGACACGAGATGCCCCGAAGCGACGTGTCGTTCCAAATCGAGAGACCATGGACTTCAACGACCTGCACGGCGTCCTCCGGCGCGCAATCGTCTGCACACAGTAGCTATACCACCTCCTCGTTGCCTACCATGACGACGCCGCCAGGCACCATCACTTCAATTAGATGGCTAGCGTCGTCTCATGGCTGCAATGGCGTCCACTACATCATGCTCACCCAGCATCAATGGTGACGTCGCCATCGCACGATGACGACAAGAGTTACCGCAGCCCGGTGACACCGCTGGGCTTCATCTCGCCGCTGCTAACCATGCCGCAGTTCCAAAGAGTTACCTAAAGGTCATTGTACACTTGTACTCGTCGAGAAGGAGGCGAGCCACAAGGGTGACTCGTTCCGGAAGTGGTTCACCAAGGCGCTCCACTACTACATGGCGGTCTACGACACCCTGGATGCCACGGCAGCCTCGTACCGACAGCCGGCTGCCGAGTGAGCTGAGGTGGAGCATGCGGTGCTGAACAAAGAGATGAAAGATGAGGGACGTGGTCCTGGCGAGGGCACTCCCCGACAGAGTGTGCGTCCTGCAAACGTCTCACTGGCTGGCCGGCCTGGCTCGGCGGTTTCCTCCCCCTCCCCGTGTCACGGTTCGACCGAGTGCGACTGAGCATGCAGTAGCAAATGCGGAGGGCATAACTGGGCCCCATCGTGGATGGCGTGCGGATTCCCTTTGGCAAAAAAAAGCCGAGTAGAAAACCAGGGATAACAAAGGGGGGGGGGGGGATAGCTTGCCTAGCTGGATAGAAAATCTGTTGGATGGTTATTTTTGGTCTGTTTTGTTATTTTTACCTAACTAAGTATATTTAGCTAGGCTGTTGGAGTTGCTCTAAGGTTGACACTACGTATACATACATCCGGGTCTAGAGCAGTGCCTAAAAAAAGGTGAGCAGATAAATGAAATAGCAAGAGCCCCATTCAATATGGTGCCATTTTGCTGGTTTCATATGCTAGCGAGAATTTTTTTTCAAGTTTTGTTGAAAATGAAACTCTAAACCCTAAATGAAACATTTATGTTAAGTGAAAATGGGAATGGGAAACTGATGATTGATTATGTGTTGTACTCTTACATATTTATGCAATCCCAAAGGGTGTCTATCTATGAAACGGTGTCTATACTAAAGCGTGTCTGTACAAAAGGGTGTCTATACAAATGAGTGTCTATTGAATACTAATTAATTAATCCTAATTAATCCTAACACTCCCCCTTGATCAATTGACTTCTTATAGGCACCGTTATCAGTTATAGTCTTGAATCTTTAGAAAACCCTATGGGAAAAACTAAAGTATATTGATATACTAGGAAAAACTCCTCAAAACCCAGTGGGAAAAATAAGGAGAAACCATGGTGTAGTATGTTGTGAAAAACTCCTTCAAAAAACCCTGTGGGAAAAATCTAAGGAGAAAACAACATTGTATATTCATATGCTACTAAAACTCCTTTAAAACCCTGTGGGAAAAATATAAGGACAAAATAATATAGCATATATAGATTATTGTTTTATCGCAAACATATGAGGAAAAACCTCGAAAGGCAAAACTCATAAACAAGTTTGGAGATCAATAGTATATCCCTCCCCCCAAAACCCAATGGGAAAATATGAGGAGAAATAGTGTCTTGGATTCCTCCTTAAAAAGCCCTATGGGGAAAACAAAAGATATGACAAATGATATGTCTAGAGTACCTCGTTAAAAACCCTGGTTGGGAAAATTAGAGATATATTCTTGTATTGATATTGCCTCATCAAAACCTTTTATGAGAAACCTTGTGAGGAAAAACTCATAAAGGAAAACGAGTACAATATGATGTTATAAAAGGTTTAGAATTAAAAGAGATGCCCCCCTCAGCCTTGCAAAATTTAGAGTTGCCATATACCACTTCTATAATGCTATAGACCTTTGTATATATATATTTTGCAAGATACTTATTTCTCATTTTATTGTAATTATTGAGAAAATTAGACAATAGACTAGTGACATTGCTCATATATAACCTGATTTCATCTAAACAATACAAGTCACATTATCATGTATAGATAATGTTTAATGATTCGATATAATTTAACGCAATACATGTTGCAATTTCTCTTGGGATCCAATATACTGGTACCATCAGGGACTTTCATGTATATCTCAGAATCCATGACCCATATAAGTATGTTGTCACAATGTCCATCAACTGATCTTTGCGTAAAACCTTGTTCTAGTAGCCTTGCTTTATATCTCACCACTTCGTTGTTTTCATTTCTTTTACGGATGAAAACCCATTTCCTACAGGGAAGATATTAGATGGTGTTGGCAAAACAGCCGAAAATACTTTCCTCTTTGAAAGCGACGTGATCTCTTCTTCAATTGCTACCTTCCACTTATCCCAGTCCGAGCGCTTTTTGCACCCAGTCATAGATTTAGGTTCTGAATCAATTTGAAGGATATGTGCAATTTGTTCAGAGAAAAATGTGTCTACAATTATAGACTTATGATCATTAGATTCTCTAGTTTCTATGAAGTTTATAGTAATTTTATCTACCCTTAATGGTTCATCATGATATCCCGAAATGATGAATGTTGGGTCTTCCGATGTTCCAGCTTCAAAGTTTATGCGCATAACTGAGCTAGATTGTGGATTATTTATATCCACTTCTAGGTGTTCTTCAACCAAAGGATGAGCTGTTTTACCGGTCTTCTTTTGATTGCAAGCAGTCACATCTTGTTTCTTGGAAGTGCCCCCCTCTTACTTACAATTTGGTGTTGAGTGGTTTTATTTGGTACCTCCACTATTTCTGGCACATTCCTTGCAAGATGGAGAGACTTTGAAACACCTTTATAATAAAAGTGTGTGGCAGATTCTTAGCAATATTTTGCAGATCAATGATTCTATGAACTTGTTGTTGATCAGTAAAAGGAATGACTTGTGCATTCGAATCAATTCCTCGGCATTTTGTTTGGTACTTATCTCCCCCTAATGCTAGAAAGTCAGCAGCGTGTAGAACTGCATGACTCCAACATGATGTAGGTAGCTTGCAATTCATCAACAAAGGTCTAGCAATTAACTTGATTATGTTAATAAATGATTCAGCTAAACCATTCTGTGTGTGTCCATAAGGAACATATTGTTAAACTTGAATTCCCAATACCATGCAATAATCGTTAAAAGCATGGGATGGGAATTCAGCGGTATTGTCCATTTGGATAGATTGAATCCTATGTTCAGGATAATGTACCTTTAACTCAATAATTTGGGTTTTTTTGCAAATGAATGGTTGCGTGTCAACAAAAAACACACATGAGACCATCGTGTAGATGCGTCTATTAGTACCATGAAATATCTGAATGGCCCTGACAATGGTTGAATCGGACAACAAATATCTCCTTGAATTCTTTGAAGAAATTTTATTGGGTCAGCTCCAATTTTAAAATACGTCAGTCTTAAAATTAATTTTCCTGTAGCACAAGCAGTGTAGGAAAAAACTTTTATTTTATGTAAAATTTGTTTTTTCCACATCATGACTGATCGAATTGCTAATAATTTTCCTTATCATTCCAATTCCAGGATGTCTGTGGCGGACCACTCCGAGATTATTCCAAGTTAAGTACCTCGGGACCACTAATCAAGTAGTCAGGCACTTAATCCGGAATAAGCTGGAGCGCCGTCGGATTAAACCCGATTAACCACGTTCTTTTCTCGATCGAAACAACAGCACGCCCACACGAAGGTGAGTTCCAGAGATTACAACATTCCACAAATTGAACATACATAAAGGGGTAGCATAGAGTTATTACAAGCCAAGTTCAAATTTAAATCAGAGTATAAAAGTCTTGCAGCGGAAATAAAAGTTCATTGCAGCGGAAGAAATCTAACGACGATACAAACAACACCGTGCCGAAGCCTGCCACGATGCTACTCCTCCCGATCCTCGGCAGAGGACGGAACCCATTCGATGTGCCAGCCAGGGGGAACCTGGGTAGGCCAAGTCAAAGCATCGACGGCCACATCCAACATGGTACCTGTAAATCAATGCCACAAGCAAGGCTGAGTATACTAATACTCAGCAAGGCTTACCCGTCGGGTGAAAACTACATCACCGACATCTAGACAATGAGAGGCTTTTGGCTGGTGGGTTTGTTTGCCAAAAAGCGACTAAAAGTAGGTCCTTGCTTTCAAATTTTAGCATCATATTCTAGTGATTTAACCATTCTAGATTAGCATCCTCTCTAAGCATACAAGTGGTGCAATACAATTTAATTCATAGAACAAGTTCATAAATCTCATAATTCCACTTGTTACTCAATGTAGCAAGGCGGTCAAGCAGTCTCATTAACCGCGAGAAGCGGACAGTTCGAACCGAATTTGTGCTACCTGGCTAGGGGAAACCCAACATACACGGATACTATGCTTGCTATAAAAGGCACAAGCGTTTCCCAACTTTTCCCATCGATCCACAATTCGGAACCGGGTCCATTTCCTTAGGATAAAGGTTTACTGCTTCACTCACAGTCTCACGCATATATCCACAAGTGTACGACAGGGGAAAACAAAGTTTCCAAGGAGAGATGGCTATCGGCCCTAGCTGCTTCAATCTGGTACCGGGCTTACCGGCTCCCATATACCGACATGCATGTGGTACGTTCAAAAACTTGACACACTCAACCACACATTTCGACCTTAAATCAATTATCATGCACGGACGGGAGATCTACATCTATCATCCCGCCCGTCAATCCTTATGATTCCAATATAAGTAAAGACAAGCAATTCCTATGTCTCGCGAGTGACAGGAAATCACTCGACTTGTAACGGACCTAAAGCAATGCCCTATCGATCCTTTCATACTAGTGTTGCAATTCATAGGTACTAGGAAATGTGCAGCTAAGGTATTCAATCAACTCCTTGAAACGTAAATGCACAAGCATAGGAAATTCATAGATGCGTAAATTGGTAAAGGTTAGGTTATGCTCCGGGGCTTGCCTTCTTGCTCAAGCTGGGGGTTAGCCTCCGGGTTGGTCGATCCTTCGTCGGCACCGTGCTCCGGGATCCCTTCCTCGTCAGCGGGGATGAGGTGGTAGTTGCCGTCCGGGATAGCGCCTTCTACATGACATGCATAGCTTAAGGTGGCTGCCTATTAAGTCTATGATTAAGGCCTTTTGAAGGCCATATTCACCTAGACATGCTTAAGCATTACCATTTTCTTCACAAAAACAGGGTAGAGGTGTGGGAAAAGTTTTATTTGACTTCGATGGTGATTGTGTACATATATAAAAGAATTCTATTTATTACTTCATAATCTAGGGTGCTGTTCTGGAATTTCAGTTTCCATCTATTTTATTCTAACTAATTAACCAAAAGGTTTGTTTTTTTATATAAATCAATTTCCACCTAGATTACTTCTCATTTTTGTTTCTCCATTTCTGCTCATCATTTTTATCTATAAACTTTATGACAGCTACTGGAGTATAAGAGCTAAGCTCACTCCAAAATTTAGCTAAATCTGAGCTACACATAATTTATTAAAAATAAAACAATCAGCTGTCTGCAGAAATGAAATAAATTCATATAAAATTGAAAATTCATCCATTTCAGGAGATTTTCCTACCAAAGCTAGTCATAAGCATGAGGAGGGCTCTGGCCAAGTGATGGCTCAAAATAACCCTTGGACAGTCCTCAATAAATTTCTATCCAAAAACACATATTTATTTATTTGCTACTCTAAACAGAGCAAAAATTAAGTTTTTCATTTTTAACAGGTGTGCTAACAAGTTTTTAGTCCTCTGGAGCAAAATGGTGATTTTTCACTGCACAGATTATTTTTAATGATTTCTGCACTGCAAAAAGACAGGAAACACATTTTAATTCATAACTGGAACTACACTGCATATTTTTAGGTCCCCTTTGGACACAAGCTGTCCAAAGTCACTACAAACAACATATCCAAGGATCAACCCTAGCGGAGCTCTGGATTTGAAATGGTGCACAAGTTTCAATTTCCACAGTTTGAATTTTAATTCAAAAACGGTTCATCAAAAGCATACACATGCCTAAAGGAGATTGGAGTTTACACTCTCACGAATCCAGGGAGTATTTTTGTGTATTTGTCTGATTTTTATACGATTTTTAACGGATTTTACAAGATTCGGGAAAATTAGATCTAGGTTTAAGAATCTTTTTACGCCGGGAACCCTAGAACTTTCAAAACCTTACAAACAAGTCCCTGGTTTTTGCACGGAGGACCCTAGAAAAACGGAGACGATGAAGTTATGCCCTCGGCTCGTCGGCGTTGTTACGCCGGCCAAACGACGGCGAGCTAGGGTCGGGAAAGTGGGGGAATCGCACTAGGGGCTCACCACGACTTGATTGGTGACGGTTGGGAGGCCGGGGAAGCTCGGAGTTTCGCCGGCGACGATGCAGTGGCGGCGCGGCCGCCGCGGCTTCTACGCCGGTGAGGTCGGGGGCGTTCGTCGAGGTTTGAAGGGTCCTAGAGCACCAGTGGAGCTCGAGGAAGCTAATGGCGTGCTCGGTTGACCTCGGGGACGGCTCGGAGTAGGGTCTCGACGTGGGGGTGCTCCGGCGGCCGAAAATCGCGATTTGGGGGAAATCTCGATTTCTCGCCGGAGAAGCGACAATAGCTTGGGGGAAGTGGGGGGATTTGGAGCTAGGGTAGAGGTCTAGCTTCGTGTGCGATGAATTTGGGAACGGTGGAGTGTGGAAGGTGAATTTTGCCTCGAAGCTCGGCTCGGTTCGCGCGGCGCGAGGAAGAAGATGACCGAGCGAGCGCGGGGAAGTGAAAATGGCTAAGTGAGCGAGTGAGTGGAGGGGTGTGAGTGCTCGGTGGAGTGCTAGGGCACGCGAGGGAGGCACTGTGCTGCCTTGGGAGCATGCGAGCGCACGGCGCGGCGCGAGCAGGCCGCCATGAATGCGGAGCGAGCTCGGGCAGCGCGCGAACGACTCGACCGGGCGAGGAGATCCTACAGCGACGTCGGGGGATCCTCTACAGTGCTCTTGGAGCGTGGCGGGACGGTATCGCAGCCTGCAGAGCGCTTAGCGCGGCGCGAGCGCGCGTGCGGCCACGGCGGCGCGCGACCGGCATGATGGCGTCCCGCGGCGCGAGGCGAGGCGACTCGACTGCGGCGAAGTGATGGCTCGGGAGGGGCGAGACAAGAGCTAGGCGACAAGCGCCAGCGTCCGCCGTGGCTCGGCCAGCTCGGCGCCGCCTGCGCCGCTCGCCGGCCACGTGGCGGCCGAGCTCCGGCCGGCGCAGGAGCGCGCCACGGCACTGTAGGCGCCCCGTGGAGCTCCGTCTTTAAATTCGAATCTTCTCCAAAAATTTGAACTGAACTTGAAAAGTGTGAAAATAAAAGTTGGAGTTTGGAAGATGGGACACATCTTTCTTTTTGGGGTGAACCTGAAATTTCAAATTTTTCGAGCTCAAACAACCCAAAAACAAAAAGGTGCCCAGAATGGTATTTTGAGTTTTTGAGGGGCTAAACTACAAAATTTTCAAAAGTTCCAAACAGTGACTAGGGTTTATTTGTGATGACAAAAAACTTTTATTTTTGGAGATTTTCGAGTTTAGTACAAGAATCTCGAGTTTTCGGTTGGGTGTCAAACAACCCTTGTTTTTGAATTTAAAAATGAATTTTTGGAGGATTTTTGAATTTCAACCCATAATTTCCTTTTTGCATTGGTTTAAGTGCACTAATATATATTTGACATCAGAGATGTCACATCCTACCCCCCTTAAAAGGAATCTCGCCCCTAGATTCGATTGAACTTGTAATAAAGAGGGGAAAGAAATACCTCGGCTTACGAAAGAATGTCGGGGAAGTTCTTCCTAAGATAGTCCTCGGTTTCCCATGTGGCTTCATCTTCGGAGTGATGACTCCACTGAATTTTGTACATTTTCATTCCTTTCCTTCGTGTTTGCCTCTCTTTTTCGTCGAGGATCTTGACGGGATGCTCATCATAAGAGAGATCCGGTTCAACCGAGAGCTCCTCTTGTTCAACAACTTCGGTCAGAACACGAAGACACCTCTTGAGTTGAGAAACATGGAATACATTGCGTACGGCTGAAAGCTTCTCGGGAAGCTTCACTTGATAGGCTACCGGCCCACATTGTTGAGTAATTTTATACGGGCCGATATAACGAGGTGCAAGCTTTCCTTTTAGTCCAAATCTTTGCACACCCTTGGTCGGGGAGACCTTAAGATACACGTGATCACCAACTTCAAACTGAAGTGGCTTCCGCCGCTGATCAAAGTAGCTCTTTTGCCGCGACTGGGCGGTCTTCAAATTCTCCCGAATGATCCTAACCTTTTCTTCTGCTTCCTTCACAAGGTCAGGGCCATAAGTATATCTCTCGCCTGCCTGGGACCAACACAACGGGGTCCGACATCTTCTACCATATAAGGCTTCGAAAGGTGCCATTTTAAGACTCACTTGGTAGCTGTTGTTATAGGAGAATTCGGCCAGAGATACACACTTCTCCCAATTCTTCCCATAATGAATAACACAAGCTCGAAGCATATCCTCAAGTATTTGATTTACCCTTTCCGTCTGCCCATCGGTCTGAGGGTGATATGCTGAACTACGGATCAGTTTGGTGCCTAGGGACAATTGCAATTGTTCCCAAAAGCGTGCTACGAACGGAGCACCACGATCTGAAATTATCGTCTTGGGTACCCCATGTAGACAAACGATCCGCTCCAAATAAATCTCCGCGTACTTCTTAGCAGCATAAATGGTATTGACTGGAATAAAATGTGCGGTCTTGGTAAGGCGATCCACAATTACCCAAATGGAGTCGTGCCCCTGAGGGGTTCTGGGAAGTCCAACAATGAAATCCATGCTTATATCTTCCCACTTCCATGAGGGAATAGGTAGAGGTTGAAGCGTGCCTGCTACCTTCAAGTGGCTAGCCTTAACCCGCTGGCATGTGTCACATTCCGACACATATGTGGCAATTTCTCGCTTCATCCGAGTCCACCAAAAGTATTGTTTCAAATATTGGTACATTTTGGTGCTGCCGGGATGGATAGAAAATTTAGAGAGATGGGCCTCATCCATAATTTTCCTCCGGAGTTCCGTGTTTTTAGGCACCACGAGGCGATGTCCAAACCACATCACTCCCTACCCATCTAGCCGGAAACACTTGTACTTCTCTTTCACCTTTTCTTTTGACAATTTCCTTTTAAGGATTTTAATGCTCGCGTCATTTAATTGGGCTACAACAATCTGATCGTGCAAGGTTGGTTCAACTGCAATATGGTTGAAGTACCCGTGTGGAACAATCTCTAAATTGAGCTTTGCCATTTCATGACACAGGGTGTCAGCGTAGGACTCCACGGAAAGACAATGACAATGAGCCTTGCGGCTTAGTGCATCCGCAACTACATTAGCCTTCCCGGGGTGATAATGCACACTAAGGTCATAGTCCTTTGCTAACTCCAACCATCTTCGCTGTCTCATGTTCAGATGTGCCTGAGTGAAGACATATTTGAGGCTCTTGTGGTCTGTGTATATGTTGCAGGGAACACCCATCAAATAGTGTCTCCACATCTTGAGAGCATGAATAACCGCTGCTAACTCAAGATCATGCGTGGGGTAGTTTTGCTCATGAGGCCGAAGTGCTCGAGAAGCATAAGCAATGACTCGGTTCTCTTGCATGAGGACACAGCCAAGTCCGGTGCCTGATGCATCGCAGTAGACATCATAGGGCTTGGTGCAATCGGGTTGAGCCAAAACCGGGGCTGAAGTTAAATGTCTTCGCAAGGTGTGGAAAGCTTCATCGCATTTGTCATTCCACTCAAATTTGACTCCCTTCTTTAAGAGTTCGGTCATGGGCTTCGCAATCCGAGAGAAGTCCGGAATAAAACGGCGGTAATAACCGGCTAAACCCAGAAAACTCCGAATTTCGTGGACAGAGGTAGGTGGTTGCCAGTCTAGCACCTCTTGCACTTTGGTTGGATCCACGGATATACCATCCTTGGAAACCGTGTGACCTAAAAACTTCACGCTCTCTAACCAGAATTCACACTTGGAGAACTTGGCGTAGAGCTGGTGATCTCTCAACCTTTGAAGAACAATGCGAAGGTGCTCAGCATGCTCTTCCTCATTCTTAGAATATATAAGAATGTCGTCAATGAAAACCACCACAAACTTGTCTAGTTCTGACATGAAGACCGAATTCATGAGGTACATGAAGTAGGCTGGGGCATTGGTGAGTCCAAAAGACATAACCAAGAATTCATAAAGTCCATAACGTGTGGAAAAGGCAGTCTTTGGAATGTCACAAGGCCTAATTTTGATTTGGTGATAGCCAGAGCGAAGGTCAATCTTGGAGAACACTCTGGCGCCAGCTAGTTGGTCAAACAAGATGTCAATACGGGGGAGTGGGTACTTGTTCTTAATAGTTACCGCATTGAGAGGCCGGTAATCAATACACAACCTCAAGGAATGGTCCTTCTTCTTCACAAAGATAGCGGGACATCCCCAGGGCGATACACTTGGACGAATGAAACCCTTGTCTAGCAATTCTTGGAGTTGGATTTTTAATTCAGCCAATTCATTGGGCGGCATTCTATACGGTCTCTTTGATATACGTGCTGTGCCAGGTTGAAGTTCAATCACAAATTCAATGTCCCTATCCGGCGGCATCCCAGGTAAGTCATCCGGAAATACATCGGCATACTCACATACCACCGGAATGTCCTTTAGTTGGGTTTCTACCATTGTATAAGCACACGCATCGACGCAAGTCCGTTGTGGCAGATATAGCACACTCGGGCCATGCGTAGGCGAGTTTATCTCAACAACTCGTTCCGCAACATCTAGGACAACCTTATATTGAGTCATCCAATTGGCTCCTAACACAATGTCAATTCCTTCCATACCAAGCAGAATCAAATCAGTAGGAAATGTTTTACTTCCCAGCCTGATTGGAACTTTTCGGGTGACTTGGTTGGATGCAATTTTACCTCCCGCAGTTGATATCACATAAGATGATTTGGTATGGTACGATTTTAATCCACATTTCACATGAAATCTTGTGCTTATAAAACTATGTGTTGCCCCGGAATCAAACAATATCACAGCAGGTTGAGTGCAGATAGGGAAGGTACCAGTCATGTCTGGGGCTCCCTCGGGTAGGTCGGCCAAAGTGGTGTAGTTGAGCCGTCCTTGCCGAACCTGCACACGCTGCTGCTGCTTGCCCTTGCCTTGCTGATTTCCCGGGCGCTAGTTTTGCTGCTTGTTCTACGGGCAATCCTTGATAAAGTGATCTTTACTTCCACACTTGAAGCACTGATAGCCGGCTCCAGGGCGAGCTGGCTGCTGTGCATTCTGTCTTGGTGCCTGCTGCTGCTGCGGCGGTGGAGGGAAACGGGGCGCGTTAGGCTGTGGCGGCCTAGCAACCCATCCACCTCCCTGAGGTGCCCTGGACTGTCCTTGCTGTGCAGCCGGGGGAACCAAGCGGAACCTCTGTGGCTGCGCGCTCGACGGTCTAGCGGGAGTCTTCCTTTTCTTCTCCGCCTTGTGCACCATGTTGGCGTCTTCCTGGGCGATGGCGAGGTTCACAAGATCGCCGTACGTGGCAGCATGGGTGGTGGCCAACTGTGCCTTCAACTTGGTGTTAAGGCCACGTCGGAACCTCTCCAGCTTCTTCTCGTCAGAGTCGGCGTGATGACCCGCATATGGGCACAGACCATTGAAGGCCTGGGCGTACTGAAGCACTGTGCGAGTACCCTGGGTCAGAGCCAGAAATTCATTCAACTTTCGCTCTACCAGACCGGCCGGAATGTGATGAGCCTTGAATGCAGCCTTGAACTCATCCCATTCAACCACATGACCCTCCTGCTGCAGGGCCAGGTAGTTCTCCCACCATAGGAGAGCTGGGCCGCGGAGCTGCTGCGCCGCGAACACGACCTTGCGGTTGGAGGTGCAAGGCGTCGCCAGGATGGTGAACTTGGACTCGATGGCTCGAATCCAGGTGTCGGCCTCCAAGGGCTCATCAGCTCATGAGAATATCGGCGGGTGCGTTGCCAGAAAATCCTCATATCTGGCCACCTGAGGCTGAGGGGCCCGTTGACCTCCCTGCTGAAGCATCTGTTGCTGCATCATCTGCTGCTGATGCTGCAGGTTCCGGAGAATCTCCGTTTGCGTGGCATACAGCTGCTGCCACGTCGGAGGTTGCTGCGGAGGAGGAGGTGGCGGTGGCTGTTGCT
Organism: Digitaria exilis; assembly: GCA_015342445.1. Classification (NCBI taxonomy): domain Eukaryota; kingdom Viridiplantae; phylum Streptophyta; class Magnoliopsida; order Poales; family Poaceae; genus Digitaria; species Digitaria exilis. Next base: position 290,035 of record JACEFO010002467.1, read on the forward strand.
GCCCCTCTGGCCCCTGCTGGTTAGCGTTGGAGCCACTAGCGTCGTGACCGCTGCGGGTGATTGCCATCTGCAGTAGGTACTTGTATTAGCCACATTTCATAAGCTTGCATAATGAATGACAAGATAGAACGTGACAATAGATTGAAGTGTACTGCGCAGAATGACACGTCAACGCACAGTTTGGAAGAAAAATCATATCTCCCAACAGGAAACAAGTCAAATGCTCCAATTCGGTCAGTAGCTCGAAAATTTCTTGCTCTACAACTTTCATGTTGGGCTCAGAATCAAATTCGGACTGGAACTAAGCCTAAAAATTCAATCTTTAGCTCTCTGCATTTGCTGTTTTTCAGCAGGTCGAGCTGTAGTGTTTTGGTTGCCATTTTTATTTCGCTTAACCAATAGGGTTGCAATTGGGTGATCATTTTGTTTGACAAATTCCAAACAACTTTGTAGTTCACATCACAGCCCAGAAATGAATGGAAAACCCATCAATAATTAAAACAAGGTTAGCTGCAGATTGTTTTTAACACAGCTATTAAAACTTCGTCAACTTTTGATCAGACATCCACATCATTAAATTACATTGCCACCAAAAGATAAAAGGGGGAGCTCAACTCTATCTAGCCTATTACATCATGAAGCCAAAATTTAGGCCTAGCGGAGGAGTACTTGCTACTACCACTCTAAAAATCATCTAGGTTGTTAGCGGTAGCCTCGCTGCCCATAGGTGAAGGTGGAGCTGGGAGGGGCGGCATGTCGTCCTCGGTGTCCATGTCGGAATCGGGGGCCTCTCCTTCACCATCCCCTCCTTCTTGCTCAAGAAGGTGCTGAGCGTCATGGGCGGCAAGCATAGCATTGGCATGCTCCAAGGTACCGTGTACCTCCTCAAGCTCATCTCTAGTTTGTGCTAACTCATTTTGGGTGTTGTTGTGTGCAATGTGGAGGTCATTCAATTGCCTCTCCAAGTCAGCAATCATGGCATCTCTAGTGGTCACCTCAATGGACAAGGAAGTCCTCTCAACCCCTATGTCACGGGCACGAGCGGACATGTCCATAGCAAGATTGAGCATCTCGCTCTGCGACCGTCCAAGAAGTGCCTGCAAACGGTGATACGCCCGTATCCACCTCATCATCAACGCGGCTGCAGCGACGGGGTTCTCCGCCATCCTCAAAGGGGAGCTAAGGTAGCGTCTCATCTAGTGGGGATCATCCAACTCCTGGTTCTGAGCCACAAAAGAGCTAATGCCATTCAAGGCGGCTAGCTCACACGTCGTCTCCATGTGGTGTCCGTGAACTTCCACCGTCCAGGTGGGGGAGCTAGGACACGGCGGGTGGCGATATACCACCAAACGCACACGGGAACGAACCACACCACGGTCTCGGATAATAGTCCTCTAGTACTGTGGCGGTGTAGGGTAGTCCAGTGCCTGCAGAACCGACCACAAGATGCTAGGGAAGCCTTCCCATCCCAAGCAATCAGAGAAGGACACGTCGTTGGGGTAGCTAGCCAGGTCAGCGAGGGCGTCCATTCTGAACCAAAAGAAAAAGGGCAAGGTGAGAACCGGTTAGCGCCAAAGAAAACAAAAGTAGATTCTGGACAGTGTAGTAAAAAATTATAAAACTCAAAATCTACAAGCTCAAAAATTTCCAAATTTGTCCAGAACATTGTATAAGTAATTCCTAACAAGTTTCATGTTGGAGGTTTGAGCAGAAACTGCCGTTAAGATGGTGTAAAAATTCAATTTTTATCTCCCTGTCCCCAGAAATTTCCAGCAGACAGGGGGTTACCATTTTTAGCATAACTCCAGTTTTACTGAACCATTTTCATTGAAATTTCTACAGCATATTCTTCATAATATTTATGACAACTTTGATGTTGAACACTTTTTCATTTGACAGAGTTTTCAGTTTCGAATTAAGGGTGCAAACAGACTGGTCTCAGCAGAATTTTTGGGTTGTGATTTGAATTTCGACGGCGGTTCGATTTGGCCATGTGTTAAAATTCGACGCTAATTCAGTGAGATGCAATGCATGAGCGGCCTATTTGTTCTTGCCAACCCACATGCCAATAGACTCTTGGCTTACGAAGTTAGTGCCGGTGGCTAGGCAATATCCGTCTCTCCCTATATTATCTAGCCGAACTTTTCTAACCGTTTCAGCATACGGATTCGCGGTTAGTGTACCTGCAGAAAATTCCATTCCAGAGCATGTATAATCAACCTTTCGTGCCAGCACTCACGAAAGCGTCTCCATTCATTACCACCCACTATAGAGGTGGCACCCGAACGTTTAACATTGAACGGGCAATGTTCATATGTCACCAAAGCAACATATTGACAATTTCATACGCTATTTCATGAGCGTATTGACTTTGTGCCGCCATCATATTTGCATATGATGCCGTGGTACGCTACAGCAATCGCCGTACCTTGCGCCCACCATGCTATTCTAGTTTCATACGCCGTGATGGCGTATTGACTATGTGCCGCCACTATATTTTCATATAGTGCCGTGGTACGTTACAGCAATCGCCGTACCTTGCGCCCACCATTGCGTAAAGTAAATGACAGAATGGAATGTGCTGGAAGTCAGTATAATATATTATTTGCCACCTATCATATCGTGATCCCTTAACCCACATAGGCTTCACGCTCTAGGTAACATCCTTAACGGTCCTAATAATATCCTTCCTTCGCAAAGCGCGTCGGAAGCACGAGTTGGCAAGTTTTATTCAAAAATGTTTATTAAAGGTTGTTGCTCTCTCCGGTGCGCTGCTTTGGCTCTGATGCCAGCTGTGGCGGACCACTCCGAGATTATTCCAAGTTAAGTACCTCGGGACCACTAATCAAGTAGTCAGGCACTTAATCCGGAATAAGCTGGAGCGCCGTCGGATTAAACCCGATTAACCACGTTCTTTTCTCGATCGAAACAACAGCACGCCCACACGAAGGTGAGTTCCAGAGATTACAACATTCCACAAATTGAACATACATAAAGGGGTAGCATAGAGTTATTACAAGCCAAGTTCAAATTTAAATCAGAGTATAAAAGTCTTGCAGCGGAAATAAAAGTTCATTGCAGCGGAAGAAATCTAACGACGATACAAACAACACCGTGCTGAAGCCTACCACGATGCTACTCCTCCCGATCCTCGGCAGAGGACGGAACCCATTCGATGTGCCAGCCAGGGGGAACCTGGGTAGGCCAAGTCAAAGCATCGACGGCCACATCCAACATGGTACCTGTAAATCAATGCCACAAGCAAGGCTGAGTATACTAATACTCAGCAAGGCTTACCCGTCGGGTGAAAACTACATCACCGACATCTAGACAATGAGAGGCTTTTGGCTGGTGGGTTTGTTTGCCAAAAAGCGACTAAAAGTAGGTCCTTGCTTTCAAATTTTAGCATCATATTCTAGTGATTTAACCATTCTAGATTAGCATCCTCTCTAAGCATACAAGTGGTGCAATACAATTTAATTTATAGAACAAGTTTATAAATCTCATAATTCCACTTGTTACTCAATGTAGCAAGGCGGTCAAGCAGTCTCATTAACCGCGAGAAGCGGACAGTTCGAACCGAATTTGTGCTACCTGGCCAGGGGAAACCCAACATACACGGATACTATGCTTGCTATAAAAGGCACAAGCGTTTCCCAACCTTTCCCATCGATCCACAATTCGGAACCGGGTCCATTTCCTTAGGATAAAGGTTTACTGCTTCACTCACAGTCTCACGCATATATCCACAAGTGTACGGCAGGGGAAAACAAAGTTTCCAAGGAGAGATGGCTATCGGCCCTAGCTGCTTCAATCTGGTACCGGGCTTACCGGCTCCCATATACCGGCATGCATGTGGTACGTTCAAAAACTTGACACACTCAACCACACATTTCGACCTTAAATCAATTATCATGCACGGACGGGAGATCTACATCTATCATCCCGCCCGTCAATCCTTATGATTCCAACATAAGTAAAGACAAGCTATTCCTATGTCTCGCGAGTGACAGGAAATCACTCGACTTGTAACGGACCTAAAGCAATGCCCTATCGATCCTTTCATACTAGTGTTGCAATTCATAGGTACTAGGAAATGTGCAGCTAAGGTATTCAATCAACTCCTTGAAACGTAAATGCACAAGCATAGGAAATTCATAGATGCGTAAATTGGTAAAGGTTAGGTTATGCTCCGGGGCTTGCCTTCTTGCTCAAGCTGGGGGTTAGCCTCCGGGTTGGTCGATCCTTCGTCGGCACCGTGCTCCGGGATCCCTTCCTCGTCAGCGGGGATGAGGTGGTAGTTGCCGTCCGGGATAGCGCCTTCTACATGACATGCATAGCTTAAGGTGGCTGCCTATTAAGTCTATGATTAAGGCCTTTTGAAGGCCATATTCACCTAGACATGCTTAAGCATTACCATTTTCTTCACAAAAACAGGGTAGAGGTGTGGGAAAAGTTTTATTTGACTTCGATGGTGATTGTGTACATATATAAAAGAATTCTATTTATTACTTCACAATCTAGGGTGCTGTTCTGGAATTTCAGTTTCCATCTATTTTATTCTAACTAATTAACCAAAAGGTTTGTTTTTTTATATAAATCAATTTCCACCTAGATTACTTCTCATTTTTGTTTCTCCATTTCTGCTCATCATTTTTATCTATAAACTTTATGACAGCTACTGGAGTATAAGAGCTAAGTCACTCTAAAATTTAGCTAAATCTGAGCTACACATAATTTATTAAAAATAAAACAATCAGCTGTCTGCAGAAATGAAATAAATTCATATAAAATTGAAAATTCATCCATTTTAGGAGATTTTCCTACCAAAGCTAGTCATAAGCATGAGGAGGGCTCTGGCCAAGTGATGGCTCAAAATAACCGTTGGACAGTCCTCAATAAATTTCTATCCAAAAACACATATTTATTTATTTGCTACTCTAAACAGAGCAAAAATTAAGTTTTTCATTTTTAACAGGTGTGCTAACAAGTTTTTAGTCTTCTGGAGCAAAATGGTGATTTTTCACTGCACAGATTATTTTTAATGATTTCTGCACTGCAAAAAGACAGGAAACACATTTTAATTCATAACTGGAACTACACTGCATATTTTTAGGTCCCCTTTGGACACAAGCTGTCCAAAGTTACTACAAACAACATATCCAAGGATCAACCCTAGCGGAGCTCTGGATTTGAAATGGTGCACAAGTTTCAATTTCCACAGTTTGAATTTTAATTCCAAAACGGTTCATCAAAAGCATACACATGCCTAAAGGAGATTGGAGTTTACACTCTCACGAATCCAGGGAGTATTTTTGTGCATTTTTCTGATTTTTGTACGATTTTTAACGGATTTTACAAGATTCGGGAAAATTAGATCTAGGTTTAAGAATGTTTTTACGCCGGGAACCCTAGAACTTTCAAAACCTTACGAACAAGTCCCTGATTTTTGCACGGAGGACCCTAGAAAAACGGAGACGATGAAGTTATGCCCTCGGCTCGTCGGCGTTGTTACGCCGGCCAAACGACGGCGAGCTAGGGTCGGGAAAGTGGGGGAATCGCACTAGGGGCTCACCACGACTTGATTGGTGACGGTTGGGAGGCCGGGGAAGCTCGGAGTTTCGCCGGCGACGATGCAGTGGCGGCGCGGCCGCCGCGGCTTCTACGTCGGTGAGGTCGGGGGCGTTCGTCGAGGTTTGAAGGGTCCTAGAGCACCAGTGGAGCTCGAGGAAGCTAATGGCGTGCTCGGTTGACCTCGGGGACGGCTCGGAGTAGGGTCTCGACGTGGGGGTGCTCCGGCAGCCGAAAATCGTGATTTGGGGGAAATCTCGATTTCTCGCCGGAGAAGCGACAATAGCTTGGGGGAAGTGGGGGGATTTGGAGCTAGGGTAGAGGTCTAGCTTCGTGTGCGATGAATTTGGGAACGGTGGAGTGTGGAAGGTGAATTTTGCCTCGAAGCTCGGCTCGGTTCGCGCGGCGCGAGGAAGAAGATGACCGAGCGAGCGCGGGGAAGTGAAAATGGCTAAGTGAGCGAGTGAGTGGAGGGGTGTGAGTGCTCGGTGGAGTGCTAGGGCACGCGAGGGAGGCACTGTGCTGCCTCGGGAGCGTGCGAGCGCACGGCGCGGCGCGAGCAAGCCGCCATGAATGCTGAGCGAGCTCGGGCAGCGCGCGAACGACTCGACCGGGCGAGGAGATCCAACAGCGACGTCGGGGGATCCTCTACAGTGCTCTTGGAGCGTAGCGGGACGGTATCGCGGCCTGCAGAGCGCTTAGCGCGGCGCGAGCGCGCGTGCGGCCACGGCGGCGCGCGACCGGCATGATGGCGTCCCGCGGCGCGAGGCGAGGCGACTCGACGGCGGCGAAGTGATGGCTCGGGAGGGGCGAGACAAGAGCTAGGCGACAAGCGCCAGCGTCCGCCGCGGCTCGGCCAGCTCGGCGCCGCCTGCGCCGCTCGCCGGCCACGTGGCGGCCGAGCTCCGGCCGGCGCAGGAGCGCGCCAGGGCACTGTAGGCGCCCCGTGGAGCTCCGTCTTCAAATTCGAATCTTCTCCAAAAATTTGAACTGAACTTGAAAAAGTGTGAAAATAAAAGTTGGAGTTTGGAAGATGGGACACATCTTTCTTTTTGGGGTGAACCTGAAATTTCAAATTTTTCGAGCTCAAACAACCCAAAAACAAAAAGGTGCCCAGAACGGTATTTCAAGTTTTTGAGGGGCTAAACTGCAAAATTTTCAAAAGTTCCAAACAGTGACTAGGGTTTATTTGTGATGACAAACAACTTTTATTTTTGGAGATTTTCGAGTTTAGTACAAGAATCTTGAGTTTTCGGTTGGGTGTCAAACAACCCTTGTTTTTGAATTTAAAAATGAATTTTTGGAGGATTTTTGAATTTCAACCCATAATTTCCTTTTTGCATTGGTTTAAGTGCACTAATATATATTTGACATCAGAGATGTCACAATGTCCAAGATGATCATGCTAATATAGGAATGTATCAATATTTTAGAAAATTATTTTGTAAGTAGTACTATAGGATTGATGTATGTAAAGTACGATCTAGATTGATTTTCTTGCCAAATCCAGTAAGTTTAGTTAAAAGAAGAAATTCTTCCTTGTAATCTTCATGTGTTTCTGTAACACCCCGACCCAGGGTTTAATAGGATTGATAATAATACTCATGCCAATAAGTTGCAATTTCTTTTTCCGAAGCTCATCCTGAAAGAACTCTGAGGTTAATCGTGCTTGGCCCGGAGCAATTTTAGGATGGGTGACTGACTGGGAAGTCTTTCCCGGGTGCGCACGAGTGATGACAAAGTGTGTAGAAAAGACACATGTTGGTATGTGAGGGCATTCTTGGGATTCTAGAGCGCTGCCAGGGTAGACGGGCCTGGCCCGAAGTGGTAGGACATTACAGTTTTCACATGAAGACCATTCTTACGGATGTCTCCATAACTTAAAAGGGTACGACTAGAATCATGATACAATAAGGTATCCTCTATTGTCATTTGTGTACCCATAGGGAGAATAATAGTGGCTCATCCCGAACCAACTATGAGTGCATCTCGACCAGCGATGGCCATAATATTTCCTTCTTTTTTCTAAAGAGTTTGAAAATATTTTATCTCTCGAAAAATAGAGTTTGTGGTGCATGAATCCATGTGGCACAATTCGTTCTTTTAAAGTAAGTTTCTCGAATTCTTTAGTGGCAATATTCCTTAATGATCAACCACATACTAATTAATTTACCTTATCATAAATTAAAGATCAACATGGCAAAATTTGCAATGTATAGTTAATAGTTAAAACTTGATTTATATCTTATTATAGTTTTGGAGTATTCAAGGTAATCACATAAATGTGTAGACAAAACAACCAATCATAAATGTTGATAAACACAAATTGGATAATCTCTATGTTAACACAAAGAGTAGATCGTATGTTAAATCATTGCAGTCTAAGCATGGTCTCTGGGCAAAATAATTCATAAAAGATTTAAATGCAGCCAATGCTTAGAACTCTACCACTTTTGTGTATTTATCAACAATAATATGATAAAATGTTAATCACCCCAAGGATATAGACCATTTATTAGTATCCAAAACCTTTGTTTTGATTAAAAACATGGTGTAGGTAGTCATCAAGTTTTTGATAAAACAAGATGTAGACCTCTCAGTAATGGGTGACAAATCACTGCTAAGACCCGGTCTCTAGGCAGAATAATTCTCACATGAATTAAATGCAGCCAGGGTCTTAGGCTCGACTACCTTATGTTATTAATCAAAATAAACAAGATAGAATGATTGCAATTTTTAATCTTATATTTGTAATTGTGTGAGAAGCATATAATATACTCCTACGTGATGCAAATGAAAAGTGATCGAACAAACAAAACAATCATAGGATATTCAATTGCAATGTACATATATTTGATTCAAACCACAGATATATAAAGACAATTACAGCCAGGGGATAAAAAATAAAGAGATGTTCTTGCAGAATTTAACTAGCTAATTAAAGAACTAATTTAAAACTAGTACTATTGAAAGGAAATAATGAAAGAAATATTGTTTCTAGAATGAATCAGAGGCAAATGAAGCCCAAGACGTAGTTAACAGAAAGACCCATCTCTGGCTGGACAGATCAGGAGGCGTATAGGACTAAAGGGTTAGAGAATCTGTTTTCTTTCTCCCCTGTCGCCTCCCTTCTGATGTTTTCTTTCTCCCATGTGGCCTCCCTTCTTTACCTTGCTGAAGAACATTTCCTTCTCTCTGTCTCGGTGGTTGCAGAGTCTCGGCGAGTTCCTGGGTTTGATTCCCTTCTTTTGAACTTCTACAGGGAAGTTGTTCTATCCACAAGATTCTTTCCGGGGAAGTTGTAGAGTCTCGGCGAGTTGTAACAGGCGTGATTGGAGAGCAGCGTGCATGATAACGTGTTAAGTGAAAATGGAAATGGGAAACTGATGATTAATTATTGTGTTGTACTCTTACATATTTATGCAATCCCAAATGGTGCCTATCTATGAAAAGGTGTCTATACGAAAGTGTGTCTGTGCAAAAGGGTGTCTATACAAATGAGTGTCTATTGATCACTAATTAATCCTAACAATTTCGTCTCTCGTAAGTGTTGTTATGTCATCAAATTTGATTATGTAACAGTTGAGAATAAAAAAACATAATGAGCATAGTTATACAAGATAATGCCATGTTAGTAGGGTAAAAACGAAAGAGATTAACAAGGATGAAATAGTAAATACAGGAACTTAGCCCATTTCAAGGCCTCCAGCCAACCATTTTCTGAAAAATTGAGCCGCTTATGTTAAAATGGTAGTCTTCAGGACGACTAGAAGCAATGTTGATGGAATTTGCGTTGGTATTGTGCAGTCCAAACGTTTGGTGTACCATTCTGTATCTCGATTGAGGGTGAACATGTGGTGGAGATTCTACCGTTCAATGCAATTGACTAAGGCCTTCGAAAACAGTTACAGTAAAGAAAAACGCAACTGAAAAGACTATGTAAACCAGCTATTTGCTTATTTATCCATCCACGCTCGTGCAGAGGCGTGGTTATTAGATTAAAGGCAAAGTCTCCAGACGACATCAAAACATAAACTATTGCTGGTCAACTATTTCTAATCTTGAACCCGGACAACCCCTGTGTCAGTCTCTGGCTCCCGTCCCCGGGGTTGCTAGTCCCGTGCCTTTAAAAGGAAAACTAGTCATAAACCTAACCAATAAATTGCTCAATGGTCGTGCATCCCACGATCCAATTAAGGTCGACTGATGCGTAATCTACAACTAAAAAAAAAAAGATGCGCAATCTATCCAATGGACAACCTCCGTCTAAAAGGAATACAATCTTAAGAATGTTCAGATCAATTTGTAGTAGTGATAGATAAGCTCAGTGTCCCTAATTAATCCTTTTAATTATGGTTCAAAGGCGTGCATATGCGCATATATGAAAACTCACAATTAAATGTGTATGCACTTTAGAAAAGAAAAGAAAAGTTGATTAAATGCATATGCACCATGGGAGAAAAAAAAACAAGCAGCTAAATGTGCATACAACACCTTGGAAAGGAAAAAACAATTAGTTAAATGGGTAGGCACATTGAAGAAATTTGTAGACAAGATCGGATTACTTTTGTTTTGTGATGGAGTTAGTATTTGATTAGCCCAATTGTCTTTCAACAAAGCAGTCGCTCAATGACGTTTCGAGAAGCAAGTTATATAGTCTCAACATCCATCAGTGTTTACCTTGGCCATTTTCCTTTTATGACAAAAAAAGAACGATACAAAAATTATCTAGATAAGAAAAGTTTAAATACTTAGTACCAATCAAGTTTGAAATGTTTGATATGAACCCTAAATAAGTATACGTGCATAGAACGGTGTTAGACGGGCACCGCAAAGCTCACTAAACTACTGGAAGGATTAGCTGAATTTGAGTACTGTTTTACTTATTTTTAATTCCTATATTACTTATGAGTTGAAGATCGTAGCGATCTTTGAGCGTATATTCTATTTTTTAAAGCTTTGATTTTGATGTGAGTGGATGGAATATTTGGGTTTCGTTGGAATATTCACTCTACTTGTCAGGTTTATGCAACTTGTTAATTAGCAAATGCACAGTTGGCGATCTAGAAATATGGTAGTACTGTACCAGTAGTAGACTGATCGGTTGATATATGTATGATTATATATAGTCTGACTCTAACCATGCAAGTTGTCAAAAGATTAGTATTATTCCTATTTTAGTCCTGGCCGGCCATCCGCTGGACGTTCTTAGTAAACATTTCCATTCACAACAAATTGGTGTGCTTAATTAAAGGCTACAGGATGATCTTTCCTCGACGAAAAGAATTTTTTTTCTATTGAAAAAGAAGTCCAAAACAGGTTGCTTGCAGGTACAAGTAATACCATGAGTACTCTGCTTCATTAAGCTTCGTTTACCATAATACAGAAGTTGTCTTTATCTGCATATGTGATGTTCTGCTTCTTGCCACGGTTTCTCCCCTTCAGTTTTCATAAATGGCCAGAGCATGACCTTCAAAACAAGCACCAAGCGCCCCTTAAAAACCTGCATCAAGTGTGGACCTTTAAAATTTTCAATAACCAGGAGGGTTTTCAAAAATTGTAAGTGTTAACTTTTTACCATTTTCTGTGCAATTCTTATTTTTTACAGATTAATTAGAATTTGTGTAGATGACAGTACCACATGTCATTTTTGCAGTTTTAAGCTAGCAAAGATCCCAAACCCAAAGAAATAGTTATTGGTAAGGAAAAGAAAAGGTATTTTGATAATAGTAGAGTAATCTGCTAGAGATGCTCTAACTTTGAAAATACATTGAGTCATAGAGAATTGTTGGTAGAGCGAGGATAACATTGGAATGACTAGTGAGAAATAAAAAAAACAAGGCTGCTCAGTTAATCTCAAGGAAATCTTGAAATATCAGTATGTGGAAAATGGTTGGAAGTGGTAGCATCGTTAAGCATGTATTTTCCTATCGTTTTGTCCCTTTCGAAAAGCAAGTTTTTTTTTCAAGACAGTAATACTGCGATTCTCATTAATATTTAATAAGTTGAATGACTCCTAACGACGGGTGTGTTTAGTTTAGGAAAGATTCCTCGAAAAAATACTGTAGACTCGAAAAAACACTGTAGATGAATAGTATTCTGTGAGTAGGAAGGGTGGGATGAATAGGAAAAAAAATTGGATGAATAGTATTTTTTGGGGAGAACTCTTTCCTATCTAAACGTAGCCTATGGCCTGGCAATAGACAACCGCGACGAGACAGTGGATGTCTTTGTTGTAGCCAACCATGTTAGACTTTTAGGACAGTTTGTTGTCTGAACACTCGGAAGAAGCAGAGATGCTCTGGTCAAGCAGAGCAACAGAACCTGTCCTGGAGAGGCCAGAGCTTCAACGCCACAGAATGTTGCTGAAAACGATAGGGATGGACTTTATCAGAAGCTTGGCACGTACGTAAGAGGTAAAATAGGCAAGATTCACTGGATTTACTACAAGATAATCTATCAAGCACCATTAACCGAGTGAAGTGTGAACACTAGGCATTCTAATCAAGCTTTATGGATTGATATGCACTGCTTGAATCGCACTAGAGTCTTGAAAGCGGAGAAATAAAACAGAAAGGATGATTAGGTACTTGACTTACAAGTTGACCTGTACAACCGGAAGACTTGAATGGAAACTGATGGCCAATGCGCACCGAGTGTGGGCGTCCACATCTATGATACCTCAGTGAATGTTTAAAGCTTTTAGATATGGTTACACCGTAAAATCGAAGGGGTTATGTCTTCTCTCCTTTTTTGTTCCTGTTTTTTTTCGAAAGAACAGGAATGATTTCCCCCTACTGATTATATTTATATTATATATATATCAAACAGTTAATTGACAGTGGAGACTCAAGAAATATAGAAAGAAACAAAAAAAAAATCAAGGAGTCTACAGCTTTGTATCTATCCATGAAGCCATCAACGCAGGAAAGTTCTTCTTTGCTCTGAGCATAACTAGATCAAATTCCTTCTAAAAAGTCACTTTACTATTTTGGATAGTGGGTTGAATGCCCCTAAAGATCAAATCATTTCGAGCCATCCAGATTGTCCAGCAAAGCAAAATCACCACATCCATAAAAAATGGAACTTGGAGCTGAGATTTCAGAGTATCTACTGGTGCAAAGAGATCATCTGGATCTGATATCTGCAGCTGCAAGAAACCCCAGCACTGATGAGCAAAAGGACGTTGAAGAAAAAATATGTTCAAGGCTTTCTTCCATATCTGCATTCCAGAGCACACAACTATAACTAGGGAGGTCCTTATTTTTCCTGTGAACTTGTGGTATGGCAGCACCATGTTTAAAGTTACCAACAATATTGTATTTAATGTTTAATACAAGGTCTACTTTGCATGCGCACTGTCGATACCCTTCGCACGAGTACATCATCTAGATGATAGGAATTGTTGTATGAAATGATCATGATGTCTAAAAGAGGAGGGGTGAATTACGGTTTTACAAAATTTAATTGCAATAAAACAATCTAAGCAATAAGCCAATTCACTCTAAATGCCTACAACATAGTTGTGTGTGACTATTTAATCAAAAACAAGTTTTGTATCAAGGTCCAACCCTATACTAGAATGACAATTTTTTTTTTAAAAAAAGTTGTTTGAAACTAAACTTGAGGAAAACAAAGAGAGGGTTGAGACACCAATTTTTCCTCAGTTCTCACTACTAGAGATTTGACCAAACTTGGCATTATGCTTTCGTCATTGAAAGTGAAAAAAAACATCATCTCGGATGTTTTTCGACGAATTAGGTACATCACCTAACGAGCGATAAGAAAAGTTAGTAATGACGAAATGACCAAAAACGTCGTAAAAGAGCTCTCTTTAGCGACGTTTGAGTCATCATCGCAGAACCATTTTCACCCACGATGAACCAAAAATTTCGTTGTTGGACCTCCAGATCCACATGTTGCGGTCCAGCTCTGTCCACGTGCCATTACCGTCGTCAACGTGCCATTACCGCCGTCAACATGCCGTTAGTGCATGTGTCCCCTTCAGGCTGGTCCACATGTCCATTCGGGGCTGGACACATTTTGTGGTCTCATTGCTCCGCGTTCCCATAAGAACATGGACATATGTCTATTTTTTTTTATTTGTCCATGTGTCATCCAACCATTGGCCTGAAATCCATTTTGTTATTGGTCCACTTGTCCTTTCCAAATTGGTCCATATTGCTCCTTGCGTTGAACACGTGTCAGTTTTCAATTGGTCCACGTGGCATCCTACCATTGGCCCAAGATCCTTTTACCATTGGTCCATGTGTCTGTCCCGAATTGGTCCATGTGGCACTTACGCCTAGACACGTGTATGTTTTTTATTAGTCCACATGTCATACTCTCATGGTTCACATTCCGTTTTCCCATTGGACCAGGTGTCATTTCCTGGTTGGTCCACGTGGCACTTTGCACCTGGACATGTATGTATATCGCAATTGTCCACGTTTCATCATGGATCATTTAACAGAATTCACCTGATTTTTAAATCAAAAGCTAATGGAAATTTATATTACAACAGATTTTAAATAGTAGTAGGTTCATACTTCGTAACACCAGTAAAGTTCACAACCAAATAGCTCAACCGACAGGATAAGGGGATAAGAAGATAGTTTTACACACAATACATAGAGGATCGGGGCTAAGAAGATAGTTTTACACACAATACATAGAGGATCGGGGCTAAGAAGATAGTTTTACACACAATACATAGAGGATCAGGGTTAAGAAGATAATAGTTCCACACATAGAGGATCAGGACTTAGAAGAGGTACTATTGACGCTAGGGTTATTCGAAAGCATTTTCATAACCTTTTCCTATTGCTGGTCCAGCTTCAGGAACTCAACCTTTGTTGCCTTAATTTCCTTCTTTAGTTCTTCCATTTATTTCTAGAGGACAGCTCAACCTTCTTCTCCAGCAGCAAGTTGAGAATGGAACACATGTTCACCACACAAACGACCTGTAGGGGCACTCAGGTATACCAGCATTCTTCAAGAAAGTGTCGTTGGAGCTGCCTTGCGAGAGGATCTTGGAAACAACCTGAGCATTAAGCTATGGTGGTGTCCTAGCTACAACGGCTTTTATTTGCAGAGCTTCTATTGAATCATAAAAATTCGAAAGGACTGAATTGAAGGATTACAGTAAGCAGAAGAGTTGTATTAAGCAAATTATGGGACAAATATGTGCAGGGACTTACAAGTGCCTCTCTAGCCGCGTCACTAATAAAATTATTCTTATTGGTATGGCAGACCTTGAAGGCTTCGATTGCATCAAGTTCATCGTTACTAGCCTGTTCCTGGCCGTCAGTGTCCTCAGGCTAGGCCCAGGGCTTGTTCTGCAACTGATATAAAAAAATAGTGGTCGGACACACAACGAAACCAACAATTAAGAAACATAGGTGGTGCAGAGCTTTTACTTTTTTTTGTCGCATCCATATTCACTTTCACTAAATTCAATTTGTTTAAACTTACATGCTGCTTTTTTTAGATAATGGATCGTAATCAGGCCTCTACTTGAGAACTCACATGTTGCTAGACTGATGGAGTAATTACATTATTTTGGTATGACGATTGCATCTTTTTTTTTAATTATACAGCTTCGTTTTCTTTGGGTTTCCCCGGGGACGAGACAGCGCGCCTTGGCTCTTGGCTGGGTCACACTCCTATCCAGTAACGCGACCGCGAGCCACCATGATAGCAACTCAGAATCAATTAGCTTACCACCGGGCTGCCCTGTTGACTCGAGAATGATTCATTCATACGACAATAAAAACTTCGCTGCACCTCGCCTAGCTAGTTTCCCTGATGATAGCCACATACACAGGCAAGTCACATCCTGTCATGGACCTTGATGGATCATGGCTAGGTCAAAAGGTTCAGGGCGCTGCCGATCGCTTCGGCCCATGTTGATGAAGACAGGAGGGGGGTGACGGTGACGAGCGCGTGGCCTGCTCTTTGTGTGCAAACGATGCGATGAGTCCGAATGGAGCAGTGACCAGCGGTGGCGACGTGCCATTGCCACTCGGGTACCGGCAGCCTTGCAGAGAGACGGAACCCCCAACCTGACCGATTCAAAATTCCACGGTAGACAGTGATGAAACTTAGACTGTCAATCACTCATTCGTTTTCTCAGTTCATTTTAAGAAAACCTCTAAGTGCTTGTGATTGTGACGTTGCCAAAACATATCTCTAAATATCCCCCCAGATACAGACAAACATATCTCTAATTCAATGTTATCTTTCCCATCCAGCTCTTGTTATTTTTTTAAATGGAAAATATGTTTTACACCCTTCATGCTCTCAAAAGTCTGATTTTTAACCCAAAACCATTAGACTCTTTTACGGTGCCTTATACTACCTATACTATTGTCCAAAAAGGACTACTATGAAAGGATTAGACGGTCCAAAATAATTGTATACTACTGACATGTCCACCAGTAGTATAGGTAGTATCTACATATAAGTATAGGTAGTATATGAGTATTTTGGACAAAAATAATAGCGGAAATTATGTAATATTCTGATAACGGTAAGGATACTATAGTAAAAAAAATAAAATAAGTGATTAGACCATTTCATTTCATATCCTATTAATACTTTAGTTAGTGATTGTCACAGGCCATAGAGGGGATTGAGTGGAATGAGATGCGTGATTTATAAAATAGCACTTCCCAAATTGCCCCTAATTACGGATCGTCTGCTCTTTTTTATACTCCATACTACTGTTTAGTAGTAAGGCACAGTAAAACAGCTCAACTATTATACCAGATACTACATGCCATTCAACTACAAAAGCGGCAAATGTGGCCTTTTAGGCTGTTTAAAAGTAGTTTTCCATTTTATGAAAATATAATGATATTTTATAAACTTAAATTTCATAAATAACTCATTTTAAATCAGAATATTACAAAATTAGTGTCATCTTTTAAAATACAACCTACCTGTTGCCCAACTATTTAAAGTATCTCTTTATTATCTATTCATGTTCCTAGTGTTTTAATGTTTTTTTTTCTAAAACACTAGAAATAGAAATAAATAATATGCAAATAAATTCAAATGGTGCACCATTATACCAGTTTCATACTTTCTTATTTTAAACATATTAAGTATTATTTTAGAAATAAATATATTTTTATATTTTTTAGGAAACCAAAAACTATTGAGACCACTTAAAGGGTGAGATTTGCTTGGTTCTTACTTGGATGGCCCTCATATTTATTATTATAATAAATTCATCCATTCTCTTGTTAATTAACTGTCCCGTTGCAAGTTGTCTCAACGCTCAACACAGCGTTTACGCTGCAGCAATTCCAGTTTCCAATTTCCATGCACGGGGGCTTCTGTCATCTTTGCAAATTGGGCCGGAAATTATCTGAAGAAATAGTTTGGAATTGGGCTGAACACGACTAGAGGAGAAACCCTAAGCGGCCCAGAAGAGGGACGCACGAAACTGTTCTGGCGCCAGCCCTGTTCCGCAGGTAGGCCTTGGCGATGACACGTACCTCTTTTTAGATGGAAACGGCTTCCATTAAGGCCCACCAAAACATTTATGTCAGAGCACAATCAATACCCATCTTCCATGAGACTTGAACTTTAACACCAACCGTATTTCAGATTTGTACTCCCTCTGTTCCAAAATATAGGTCGTTGTTGGACTTTTTCAGCTCTATTTTTGACCGCTCGACTTATTCAATTTTCTTTTTGCAAAATATTATTTTTTTTTGTTATGGATAGCTTTAGTAATAAATGAATTTCAAGAATAACCTAAATTTGACTACATTTACACAGATTGTTTAAATAAGACGAGCGGTTAAACTTAAGGCTGAAAAAATCAAACCACCTACATTTGAGAACGGAGTGAGTATAAACTAATTTCATCCATTGGATCTACATCTAAACCCTACCCCCACCTCCTTTCCTTCATTTTCCCTCCTCACTCCTGCATGGTGCCGCCACCCCGCCCCCTCCTACCTGTGCGCTCACCCTTGCGTGCCGCCGATCGCCTCGCGGCCTGTGGCTCCAACGGTCGTGTGCTTCCATATGCATGCACTACTACAGAATCACCTAAATCAAACGCCTCATCACAGCCGGTTTTGTTGCAACCGGCTGTGAAGGGGCATCACAGCCGGTTGGATTACCAACCGGCTGTGATGAGGGGTGAGGGCAACGCAGCCGGTTCCAGCTACGAACCGGTTGCGTTGTTACTCAACGCAGCCGGTTGGTGGTTGGAACCGGCTCCGTTGAGGGCTCATCAACACAGCCGGTTCTAGCCACGAACCGGCTGCGTTGCTACTCATCACAGCTGGTTGGAGCTACGAACCGTTTGTGTTGATCAACGCAGTCGGTTCTATATGCATAGGCACTTGGCAAATACAATTTTTGAAGCCCTAAACGTTGTCAAATTGAAAAGTGTTGAACTACAAAGTTGTATAATTTCTCAAGATGTAAAACTTTTATATTGGTCATTTGTTCATATGACAAAGTGATAGTAAAAGTGTTCACAAATCCTACATTTCTCGTGTAGGGTTTAGGGTATGAAACTAGTAGAGAGATGTACGATTAGTGAACACTTTTATTATCACTATGTCGTATGAACAAATGACCAAAATAAAACTTGTAAAACTCGAAAAGTTATGAAACATTGTAGTTAACAACATTTTCATTTGAATTCGTATTGTCAACAAAAACCAAGTTTGAAATTATTCAAATTTGAAATTCAAATTTTGCAAATGACCTCGGATGGAAAAATGGACAACATGAAAGTTGTAGTGTTTTAAAAGTTATGAAACTCTGTAGTTGACAAGTTTTTAATTTGAATTTATTTAGGCCCTCAAATAAGTCATTTACACTCGGGTTCGTATAGTATGTGGTGAATGAAAATGTGATATGGCCACATATGGCCGTGTAGCGCAGTGGTAAGGGCGGGTACGCACGAGAGGGAGATCGTGGGTTCGAATCCCGGCTACCACGTAGCGCGTGAAAAATCTTACGAGTTGCGACCGGTGGGGTCCCTTCCCTAATTTAAAAAAGATTTTTACTATTTTTTCGAGCTTCCGTAAGCCGTCCTGAACACCCCCTATCACACCCGGTTCTAGCCACCAACCGGCTGTGATGAGGGTGTATCGCTGTGTTGCATGAAGCAACACAGCCGCTAGGAATCAAACAGTTCCCAAAACCAGCTGCGATGGTAGTTTTCCAACCGGCTGTGATGAGTATTCTGTAGCAGTGATGCTCTCTTGCGGCCTTGATGACCACGCGCAGTCATGCTGCCGTACGCTTGCCGTCGTGCCACCCTGTGCTCGCCTGCGGCTCCAACGGCTGTGCTACAGCGTCCCGCGCTGCCGTGCATTGTGCACTGGCCATGCCACGGCCCAATGTTGCCCCGTGCTGTGACGGAGAAGAAAACACCAACAAGTTCAACATTGCGATTTTACCTTTTCAACATTACAATTTCAATATTTTGTCTTCATGACTTCAACATTTTAATACAAAATGTTGAACATATTTAAATAAATTATTGAATCAACTCTATCAAATTGTTTAG
This sequence comes from Digitaria exilis, assembly GCA_015342445.1. NCBI lineage: Eukaryota > Viridiplantae > Streptophyta > Magnoliopsida > Poales > Poaceae > Digitaria > Digitaria exilis. Next base: position 309,152 of record JACEFO010002467.1, read on the forward strand.
GGGAGTCATCCTTAATTTTTGTCATTTCCACCATTTAGTAATCTAATTGGGACAAAGTGGGCTTAAAGATGGATGGATTATCCATCTTCCACAATATATATAAAGATACATAGAAAGCCCCATATATCGGAAGGCATTTTTCGTCGGGCTAAAGCAAGACAACTCCTGTTACTAAATTAACTCCTATCTTAGCTAAAGCTACGGCAAAATTTACATACGTCAAGAACTTAAAACTTACAAGCTTACGGACAAGAACACACAAAGGATCCTTGTCGTATTGGGAGCTACCGAAATTTACATACATCAAGAACTTAGGTCACAGAAGAGAACACCCAAAGGACCCTTGTCGTATTTGGAACTAAGCCATGCTTCTCTGACGGTGGCAAAGGATGTCAGGCGACAGCCTACTATGTCTCATGAATCTCTTGAGAAATGTTTATCAACCTCCTTCAAGGCTTCAACTATCAACGTCTTTCGATTCACAATCAACGGAAAAACCAGATATTTTAACTATATATTGAAATAGTCTGATTTTCAAAGATGATTCTTAGTGGTTTTCGAAGACGTGACCCCTCGTCGGCCGTCCTACGTGATGCCATGTTAGCCGGAAGAGTAAGTGGGTAAATGGAATTGCATTGAGAACGATATTATAAAGATTTCTTATAATTAATAATGCCAAAATATTGTTTACTCTTACAATATTCTTTTAACTTGGAATAATATAAAATCAGTTTCATATTTGACATATGCTCTACCTGGGCTTTGGCTAAAGTTTGCTCCTGATAGGCCTAAAAATGACTCCACAAGACCTTGACAACCCAAACTACATAAAAAGACACACAAGCTATATATAAAAGAAGCCTAGTGCACTACTAGAATCCAGGGCCGGTCCTGTGTTTTTCGGGCCCTGGGCGAAACTAAAATTTGAGGCCCCTACTATATATAAACATCTAACTAGTTCAATATTAGTTGCAAAGTTGATTTCGATTCATTATAAAATATAATATGGTAAAAACAGTGGCATATTATTACATCAAAAGCATAACTTGCAAAACAGACGATGGTAACACTTACCAGATCATTTTGAACAATTTCTTCTAACATTTCTTGATACGAAATCATCGACGATGGTGTTGAGATCAATCTCGTCCAGTAGCTTCTTTTCAATGGACAAAGTTGCCAAACCATTTAACCTTTCTTGGGACATTGCAGACCTCAAGTAATTCAACAGTAGTTTCAACTTAGAAAGGCTTCTTTCAGCTGATGCTACAGTCACAGGCACTGTAAATAATATTCTATATGCAATAGATATATTAGGATAGCAGTCCGCTTCTCTAACAAAATCAAATATCTCCATAGCAGACATTGGCTGATCAGGCAAAGTCAATCTCATAACCTTTAATTCAGAAATTAGATCATTCAAGTCAACATCAGATGAGTCATCCGTGGAGAATGCTTTTGCAAATTCAGTACAACAATCATTCAGCTCAATATGATCCAAAGACTTCAATGTACTTGAGCTCAGTAAGAACCCAAATATACCTTTAAACACAAGGAGTTCATCGAATCTATCTTTTAATGAAGTTCTAGCCTTATCGACCATAGCAATAAAGTAATTCACCCTAAAAGCCTTCTCAGCTTTTAGGATTTCTTCTTGGTATTCAGTTTCATCAAATTGTTTCTTCCAAGTAGCCTTACGTTTCACCGGAAATGATGGATCTGTACCCATTTCAGATGCAAAGTGCTTTGGCAATAGTCATACTAGAATCAAATCCTTCATTTCTATACTTCTCAAAATAATCCCTTATACCTTCAATTTGCTGCAAGGTAGAGTCGATGCACATGGATGGTGATTGCAACTTCTTGCTTACAATATTTACAGAAAATAGAATATCATGCCAAATAACCATACCAAGTATAAACTCAAACTTGCCAAGAAAATCGAATAAACTTTTTGCCTCACTTTTGGCTATGGCTTCAGTATCTTTTGCTTTATGTAACTCAGACAAAGCTGATCTGATCTCCTTAGCTTGATATCTAATTGCTTTAACACTTTTTATCCTACTCTCCCAACGAGTATTGCATAATGATTTCACGGTTAAACTTGGAACATGTTTAAGCAGAACATTCCATCTTTTGGTAGAACCAGCAAACAACACATATATTCGTTGAACAATTCCAAAAAATGAAATAGCTTTACCACATGTTTTTGCCATATCACATAGAGTAAGATTAAGACTGTGGCAAGCACATGGCATATACAATGCTCTTGGATTCATATCAAGCAATCGTCTTTGTTCCCCGTTATGTCTTCCTTTCATATTAGAACCATTGTCATAACCTTGGCCTCTTATATCATCAATATTAAGACCAAAAGACTCCAAGGAATCAATCAATACATTAAAGAGTCCTAAACCAGATGTGTCATTTACCTCCAAAAACCCCAGAAAGTACTCTTCAACCTTTGTTTTGCTGTCAGACATGTTCACACATCGAACTAGTAAACTCATTTGTTCTTGATGACTCACATCTGGGGTGCAATCAAGAATAACAGAGAAGTATTTAGCCTCCTTAACAATCTTTATGATAGAGTTTGTAATATTGGATGCCAAAAGAGAAATCAACTCATTATGAATTTTATGGCTGAGATAATGATATTGAATTTCTTTATTTTGAATACGTCTCAAATGGTCTTGCATCACCGAATCAAATTCAGCAACCATCTCAGCACAAGATAAGAAGTTACCATTCTTAGGGTTGTAAAGCTGCTCGCTCGATCCTCTAAAAGCCAAATTGCGCTTGCCAAGAAATTTTACAATGGAAATTATTCTCAATAGAACTTGCTTCAAGCGTTCTTTCTCCTTTCTGATCTCCTTTTGCAAATCTTTGTCAATGGTTTCTTCCTTGCTCAATCTAGTTTTTAACTCCTTCCAAGAGTTCATGCAAGTAATATGCTCAAAACTATTTTCATGCTCCTTCAATCTCTCATTAATATGCTTCCAATCTCTATATCCAGTACCAGCTAATGAACTAGTATTGTTGTTAGATTTGAAAATCTTACAACAGAAGCAAAACACTCTGTCAGCATGCTTAGAATAAATCAACCATTTTCTGTCATGTAACTCCCCGTTGCTCATCTTTTTAAAATAGCAAGCATAAGAAAAGTGCCTAGAGTTATCACTCAAAGGAAATTCAAGATTTTCTTCTCTTATCGGCCCCTTCTCAACTAAAATATCCTTTGTTTTGTTGTCCAGATTTTTCCAATTTTTTGGATCATAGATATCAGTACTAGAAACTGGGTGATCATCAACACTAGCATATTCTGCATTAGATGGATCAGCAATGTTCTCAGTGTCACTCACATTGTTATCATCTTCTTGGATGTCAATATTCTCTTCTGGACCTTCATTTATATTTTCCCCCACTGCAGCTATGGCCAACTCCTCGACATTCCTTGGAGGGCTGGAATTTGGCTTCAGAAATTTGTCAAGGGCTCCTTTCTGTGATGCTATGAACTCATCTTCTTTTTTTCTTTTCTTTCTTTTTTCGCTGCCTGATGGATACTTTCTACTTCTCGATGACATCAATGATCAATCCCTTTCTCTTGAACAGATCTATTTAGAAGTTAAAACAAAAAATAAACAAATATTACAAACTGAACGAGATTGTACTGAATTGAGTGCTAATTAGTTTGGGATTTGGGATCAATCCTTCCTACCTTCCTTCAGACAGACCCTTGGGCTGGGGAAATTAATCGGCGAGGTGAGGAAACTAGGCGATCTGGACTCTGGAGAGGTGGAGAGCCGTCGCCGTGCGTCAAGGAGACGAACAGGTGCGGAGAGAAAAGGAGGAGGAGTCGAGGAGGCGAACAGGCGTGGATGGTGGCTTCGTTGATGCGTTAGATGGTCAATATGGCTTCTAGGTTCAGTCCTGGGCTGCTGTTGGGCTGATGTTTGATTATTTTCCATTTGTCCATAGCTGGGCCTTTAGTATATATACTGCATACATACATGTGGGGGCCCCAACGATTTGGGGGCCCTGGGCGGCTGCCCCGCCTAGCAACACTATAGGGCCGGCGCTGCTAGAATCTAGAAGTTTGTCGTGTGCTCACAGCTCACAACAAAGGCCCAGATACAAATGGCAAAGGGTTTGTCGTGGGCGGCCGATGGCAAAGGCCTGACGGCGAAAACGGGACACGAGAAAACCGGCTTTGCCGTGTGCCACGACAAAGATAATGTTTGTGGTGTGCTAGGATCCTGACACACAGCAAAAAAAGCTTTTTTACCGTGTGTCAAAGTGTTTGTCGTGTGTTGTGCCAATAGCAGACGGCAAGGGGCCTATTTGTCGTGTGTCTGAGAAAAAATACACGACACACTTTGCCACATAATATTCTTCCAGTTTCCAGTAGTGGTGGCTGCAAGGTTTCATTAGGGGTAGGTAGATAAAGGGCGTCTCCAAATGTCGGTAACTTTGCCACCAGAACTATTATTTTAGTGGGTGAGCGGTGGTAAAAAGTAGCGGTTTATGTTTCACTCCTATCTGTCTCGCACATCTCCCGGTGCTCCTCTCCTCACATGCAGTTACCTGATAAAAAAATTGTGAGCTTTTTTAAAAATTAAGTTATCCTTATTTATTATGACCGCCTATATTGTTTGAGACCCAACATCAAACGATCTTAATAAGCTGGGATGAAGTTGACTTCCATTGAAAGTAATCTAATTTTTAATTTCAAAATAAAAAATGAGCTTAAACACATCATTGTAACGAACCACTGAGCCAGCTTAACAAGCATTTTGTCTCGACTTAGGTTTCATGTCACCATATCGGATTTTAATATTTATAAAAAGAGTAAATAGTACCCACCATACAACAACTTGTATGGTTTTATCACTTTGATCCAATAAGTAGCAGAATGTGCAACTTGACACACAAACTTGTCAAATGTGTGCATATACGGTCACATATACCCATGCATATGTATTTTATCAACATAGCAGGTGAGTCGGATGATTTTTTTCATGTTACCTCTTATATTTTTTTGACAAAAGGTTATGCATTTTATTAATAGGCGGCTAAACATTGTATCGAAAAAAATACATTAACTATGTATGGAATATCCCCATATTCCATAGAAGATGAGGCAGGTATAAAGGTAAAAAAATTATTGTATTGGCTATTGATTCAATGTACAATAATATATCTTTTGTCCAACCTGATTAGTTATTTTTTCTATGTCAGCAATATTCATTGGTACCTTTCATTAAAAAAAAAGAAAATTCATTATTATTAGTGCGTTGAAATTTTGAGCTTTACATATTTTTAAGTCACTTTTATCCATACTTAATTCTCACTGGAAACCACTTCTCACTATAACTATGTTCAAATAAAATTATATTATTATATTTATACAATATTGTTGGAAGCTATTATATTACATCCGCATCACGGTTAACATACATATGAGGCTGGACACAAAATAGGAGGTTACACATATAAACACATTCATTTCACCTATCACAGAGACAAAATACATCTACGGGCATATATATGACCGTATATACACACAATTGACAAATTCGTGTATCTGCTTGCACACTTTGCAACTTGTTGGACTAAAGTGATACAACCATACAAGTTGTTGAATGGTGGGTGTAATTTACTCTTATAAAAATATATATGGATACGGTGTCATTAACATCTATAATGTCAAAGTGTTCTTGTAATTATATAAAGTACCAACTATTCTATAGTTGCATGTCCAAATAGGATCAAGAACGACGTGGCGATGAAACTTGTATAGTTATCAAAGTCACTTCGCTTTCTATATAGTCTATTTTGCCATCTGGCGGTCAAACTTTCAAACGTGGTCCAATTTGCTCCCTCGTGGCTGACGTGGTGGTACGTACAGAACAACTAATATGAGGTACGTAGAACAACTAATATGACAGCACGCTGTGAGAACCGTTGTAAAAGCACACGAAGGTAAATAGGACGGTTTCAGTGTTGGTTGAAGTTAGATATCTAGCTTTTCGGCTGAGGGCAAATCGGACGACATCAGTTGATGAGGAGGTTCAATGGATCCCCCACCCCCTACCCCAAAACCAAACTATATTTGTCCCACTCTTTTTTTTAAAAAAAAACCTTTCGATTTTGCCCCTGGATGTTTTCAAGTCAGTTTTAGCCCCTTTTATTAGCCAAACTGGTGTTAATAATTTTTTTTGTTACATACAAATGCATGTACCAAAATTATTTATTTTTAGAGACAGTGTGAGTATGTCTATTGCCAAGAAGTCAATGCACTATAGGAAGTGTTTGGTTTGCCATAATGTAACGTAATCCATTTACATCCGGGATAGAGTCCCGTTACAGATGTTTGTTTGCAGTGAGTGGTCTGTAATCGAGTCACACTCTAATTAGATACCGGATGTATAGAAACTTGTTACCTCTCTTTCCTGGGGGTAATCAGAACACGAGCTCTGCATGTCGCTCACTCCTGAGCATAGCGCTATCTGATAGCGTTACCATAGTGCTACCAAACAGAGAGGGTAATCACCTATTACACCACCAAATACACTGCAATCTAATTCCATTTTCGCTTACGTAAACATGTAACGAACCAAACACTTCCTAGTTTTATTCCGTCCTTTTATCTCCATATATAAGCGTGGGTGATATTCTAGGTATGTAACTGCGCCCTTGGATAGTAGTATGCAGCAGAAGACAACAGCTTAATGATTCTCAACTGAAAATTGAATGGCAATCAAGCATCATATATAGCCATTCATGCTGCCAGAGGATTAGCGGATTGCCATCTCTTAGCTCTACTTCAAGCAACTCATGCTTGTTGTGAAAAAAATCTTATTATCATAGAAAAGGGTATGTACATAATATAATGATCCAAATTTCACCGACTTTTCACAAGTACGAACAGAACAAATATGTAATAATTTACGATCATAATATTTTATTTTACGGTAACTTGGTCAATGGTTTATATATAGTGCGTTCACTGCTAGAGTATATACATGCAAAACTTTGTACCGATTATACATTATTGTCTAGGCACTTGAATGACACATCTATGTTAATCCTTTTTTTGTTAAAAATTGTATGCTAAAATAAGTACATATATATCCTAGATGGATCGATCGCTGAAAACACCTGAAATATTGTGGTTAACATGGATAGATGTTCTTGTTATATACAGTGGCATGTAGGTAACAGAGTTACGTTAATGATATGAGTCAATGATGGAGGACAGATATATAACTTGATAAATATATTACTTTAGTTGTTTGGTTTTCCTACTCATTTTAGTCCCGTAGCTGTGCATGTATTTAGTTCGAAAACCACTAAATTCAATGCTTCCTAGTTCAAGTTCCCCCAACTATGTGTACCATGGTTATTTTATCCACATGATTGCACTAATACACCGTTTCACCATGTTTTGCTTAATGCACCTCCCATTCTCCACACCTACAAAAAAATTTAAAAAACAGAGTAAGATATAGATGACATAATTAGATTTTCCATGCTCTAGTAATATAGTCACAGGCACACAGCTCACATGCATGCATAGTACTGAACACGATTTAGAGTATTAATAGGATATCAATGAACTCATCACTGAGATCAATAGTCTTCAGTGTTCGTTATATTTTTTACTAGTATAATACGCAATGGGCACTAAAATGGTGTCAAAGCTGGGGCACGCAATGCAAATTTGAAACACACTTTTCTTAGTGACCCTACACTCCACATAAGATCATGAAATTTGACAATAAGAAACACACATATATAAAAGATACTTTCCAGGAACATTTTCATGAGCCTACGTAAGTTCATCCAGTTTTGCAAACAGGGAATCAGTTATCAGTGATAATATAGCCAAAACTGCTATAATATAACTGATGAAAGCATTTTTTGCTATTATACAGTGAATAACTCTTTGCGTCTTCTGCAGATGGTTGCGATGTTAAGCGGATAACAAATTGTATTTGGATCAAAGCAATCCATATATGAGATTTCACGATGGATGCACATTTATGGTTGATGAAAAGGTTATATGAAGTCAAATAAAAGGTGGTTGGGTTGTACCTATATATGGTCTAGTTATGCACAACATTAATTCTTTTCTGTGAAAAAAACAGCAATATATTTTTCATTTGATAAGCATATGACATTCTAGCAGCTACAATTTTTATTGAATAAGAAATTTGAGCAAACTAAATTTCCATTTTACAAATTTTCAGTTGATTCTCCATTTAATGGGATAAAACATACTCAGCAACATCAAGCTGCAACCAGGAGATTAACATCTGAACTGTTTAGCGTTAATCTATATTTTTTGTGTCATGCCCTTGGTAAGATGATAAATGGAGGCAATATGCATAGTTTAGGTCCAAATGATAAATCGATAAAAAAATATATTGTGAGCATTTCAAATGAGTAACAAAGAAGCTGCACATCTAAAAATTCAATGGATAGCAAAGGATATCTTAATTTGGGTTTCTCTGAAAGCAAAAGAATGAAATAAGGCACATTTATTTATCTCACCCTCTTAAACTTTTTCTAGTGTTTATAAGTGATTTAAGAGTAGTTATTTACAAAGGACAATAAAATATGAGCTCCAATGTGTTCATACCAATAATTATGAATAAAGGTGGGGTAGAAGCAAATTTACCATGGAAGAGTAATGAGACACAATATCAGAAACTTACTAGACAAGATACTGCACCTTGTGAACACTAAAGTTTTGGTGACAACAACATTTTCATCTGTCCATATATATATATACAACCATCGATAATTTATTAAAGAGCTTATTAATTCAAGAAGATGATGTTCTCTTGCATTCTAGCATGAAATGGTAGCACACACATATATGCACTGGTGAAATTCTTAGGTGCAGCCTTAAGATTCAGCTTGTGATTTCCTTCCAGTGTTGTAGCATGCTATAGGCCCATTTACTCTTGCTTATTCAAGAAGTGAAGCCTGTAATATGTTGATCGAGAGTGTCTCAATAAGAGAGAGACTTCTTTACTATGTACTACTACTTTCTCTTCACAAACATGCTGATGAGAGATTTCAGTGTAATTTGGTCTTGTGGCGCTGAACAACAAATTGTTAAAATTTCAGGAAAATCAGCCAAAAACATTTGAATTATGTTCAATTTTATAGAAATCCAATCGATTTCCTTCTGCGAAAGGAATATACAAACATAAGGAAGAGATGTACTGGTATTGAACTATAAAGACATGTTAGTATTCTTGGGTTGGGCCGCATGGAAAGCATGGCTAGGCAGGTAGTTGAACAGGTATTAGAGAGAACTAGGTTGACAAGCAGAAGCACCAACAGGAGTGACACAAAAGCAGGCTTTGTGGATGCACGCGTGCTTAGTGCTAACTGCATACTCTGAGGCACAAAGCACGCAAGTGTTTATGAGTGTTTTGAGATACTCTGAGTATATATACTGAGTATAACAGAAATTAAACATAAGCTCACGCAAGTGTTTATGAGTGTTTTGAGATAAGAACTGACCAAAACGTTAGAGTTGGACTGGGTCCTGACGCATGGGTGTGATCGAGATCTGAGGCTTTCTTCCTCCCAAGACTTCCCCCAAGTGTGTATGATACTTTGCATCAAAAAGGCTAAGAGAAGAAGAGAGAGGGTACAGCCTTCATCACAGTCACACATAACTGCATGGGAGACTGATGAGATCTGAAGTGCGCGTGTACGTGGTAAGGCTGTACTCTCTCTCTTCTCCCTTTAGCGTCGATGAATTTCAACTCTCTCTCTCTCTCTCTCTCTCATGGACACCAACTGCACATTTTCCTTTGTGTAGCTAGCGTTCTCCCTCTTATCTCCGTTCTTTTATCGGCTCCATTGCTGCCACTGAGACTTGTGCCGATCCTGGATCCCTCCTGCACTTTATATAGATGCTCGATTGCACATGACAATTAGCAAAGGACAGGGACAATAATTCACCTGTGGTGTGCAAGTTGAAGCTTCCGGGGGCAGTGGTGATAACGTAGGCCATCCCAGCCTCCTGTGTTGTCACAGCCATTTCAAATGGCTGCTGGCTTGTCAAGTTACTTCTGCTTTAATTTGGAGACAGATCTACAGGGAAACACTTTATTTTCTGACCTTGCATACCCTACAACCCTAAAAAGTATAGAACATCAACAATCAATTACTTTTTCAACTTCGATCAGAGTACAGTTGAATTGAATATCATTAGGAAGGAGTCCACAAAAGAAGGGGTCCATAACAGAAGCTTAAAGCTTTGCATATATACGGCAATTTAGGTCAGTTATGCCACTGCTTTCGATGAAAGAAGCATAATTTCAATATATAGAATAACCATTTACATAAGAATAGCACAATTATTAGTGGAAAATAAAGATCCGTTTGAGATGTAAACAATTAATCTAACAAATTAAGGAGTGACCCAGTGAACAATCATTACACAAATTCTAGACGTCATTGAACCTTTTCTTAAAAAAAATTTACAGTGTGGATATCTAATAATACTATTCCTCTAAATCAAAATAAATATTGTTATTTTTTTCATTTTTATGATTCGTTAACATTCCAAACTTGTTGAATTTTCAATATTTTGGAGAAATTTTTGAATCTTCATAATCAAAATATTGTCCTAGTTTATTGTATTTTATAGCCTATATATGATTTGTTACAAATGTGCACTACAATGTTTCTTTGGATGTTATACAGTTTCCAAAAAATATATAGCTGATTTTGTTTTTGCAGGCTTCTATATTCCTCAACGTGGATCATCTATAGATACAACTTTGAAACTATGAGATGCTTCGTCCATTCTCCCTCCATCCCCCATAAAATGCAATTCTAGGATTCCAAGGTTGGTCCAAAAATAATTCAATTATTGGATTTACATGTTCGAAAACATAATATATGTAATCCTATAGCCCCTTGGTGAGCCTCACTCTATTAATATTTATCAACCCAAGGCATCTACCCCTAAATCTCTATTTATATGCATGCATGCAACATTAACTCCTCATAGAAATCCACCACTTGGGGAAAAATCAAGAGTGAGGGCACGTGTCTTTTCTATTGACCCCTTACTTTGTCCAAAAATGCGCATTTGTTTTTGGGATGGAGGAAGTGTATAATTTTTTTGTAAATGTATGTGCATACATTGCTTGGTAAGATTGCATAATTCATGTGTGGGCATGCTTTAATTTAATAAATAATTGGTGTCTTTGAGAGCTAGGTGTTAATATATTTCAGGTTGAATGATGTTTCATGCTTCACCCTATCTCAGGTTAAATAATTAGTATCTTTGGAGTACAAAATAAGAATATACATGTGGTCATACATAGGAATGAAAAAGATAACCAGAAGTTCAACAACAAGTTATACGACAAGTCCATGCACATAACATTCAAGTTCGACCACAAGTTTAACCACAGATAGTTCAAACTCCAACGTCCGTCAACTACCTAATGGTGGTGCCGCCATTCCCACGGGTTGTGTGCTTGGGAGGGGTTGGAGAGGTCGCGATCCTGTGAGCCCTGTCCGTCCTGCTGAGTTCCCCAAGGCGACCAGTCCGACACACGAGGCGCAGGCGACACACCAGGCGACATGTTGACCATTCCAGCGGGATCATTTGATCCCGCCGAGAGACCCTGCAGAAAGGAGAAATGTTTTCACGTGAGACAAGATTTAACCAATGAACTTACAAACCAAAAGTTTTTATACTCACAGGGGTCGATTGCCGAGGCGGTGGCTAAAACTGAAGCTGTGGGGGAGGGACGGACACTTGAGTGCCCACGCTCTGCATCCAGGCGTACATCTGGGTCAAGTTGGCCTGTAGGCTCTCCCGTTCGGTCCTCTCTTGGGCGAGCTGGGACTGCAATACATTCAAAATATATATGTTAGAATGCGAAGCAATCGTACATCAAAAGCAATGGAAAACAAAGTAAAAAAGAAATAACCTGTAGAGACGATATCTGCAGCTGCTCCTGTGTCATGCGTGGGCGGATTGTGTCGCTTCCGCTCGGCGCCCTTTGCCGAATCTCGGGGAGTCTTAGCGTCGTGGTCGAGTCCATGACGCTGTCACCCATCCAGTACCGCCCATGCTTCTTCCCTCCGCCCACCTCCATGACGACTCGCCCATCAAAGTTCTGGGTGCTTGGAGCGTAGTCTGGCCCATGGACCTCCCTTGACCTAGACGTGTACGAACTGACCCTCGGAGGGATGGTGGGGTTGGTGAACACCGAGTCGGGAGTGTCCTCGCTGTAGTCGATGTCGTCCGTTGCCTTGCCCATATGAGCTAAGCACCACGCCTTGAACTGAGGGCAGTCCCGATTGCCATGTGCTGCCGACTGCAGAAAAAGAGAACAAAGCGGTTAGAATGTTTTCATAATGTCTTGCATCAGAATAAACAATTAAAGCCGCTTACCCATGCCTTCGCGTATCCCGTGAGGTCCTGGCTGCCCTGGTGGTGCGATGGTCCTGCCATCTTCAAACGCCTGTCCCGGTGAATATTGTGCCTCTCCTGCCACTCGGGAGAGCACCACTTGTCCACCATCTTCTCCCAGGCCTCTGTGTGATTATTACACCAACTAGGAGGCACCAGCAATTCAATGCAATTAAGGTAGAAGATCCAATGAAGCATGTTTATTCTCAGAAAATAAAAGTTTTGATGTTAGTTAGTTACCTTGAGGAAATCCTCCCTCTCCAACGTCATTGTTACGGCTTGCCTCTTGGTGACCTTTCGATGTTCGTAGTGGGCGTGGTAGTGCATGATAGCCTGGAGGCGCGCCTCGTAGTGAATGTCGTGCAGGAGCTTCTGGTAGGCTCGGTGGGCGTTACGCTCCGCCCTCACCTCAGTTCCCTCCTCGCACCTGTAGAAATCCTGCATATACACACATCAATTATTATGTCAGTATTTAAAATGCGATGAATTCAGTAATGTAGTGCCAGAAAGACTTACCCACAACTCGGCCTTCACCCGCTCCGCCTTGTTGTTGTACGCTCGGCCCAGGGTGTCCCGCTGGTCCGGCGCGGAGTAGTAGTGCTCAAAGTGAAAAGCCGGCTCGTACTTTCCGGCATGCTGGACCATGCCGGGGAAGTGCTCCTTGCACAAGAGGCCGAGTATGCCATTGACAAGGCGTGAGTGGTTTCCACCGCCCACAAGGTCCCAACCCCTGAAAATAATTACAATACAATATTAGTTTCTATTGAGATCGCAACTAATCATAGGGAAATTAAGGGTCACGTCAAAAGCACTGACTTTTGTCCAGCGGGTCTAATCACTGGGTGTAGGTGTGGAGGCGGCCGGGGAGGGAGGGTCGACAGGCCTCGCAACCAAACCTTCGGCACGTCCTCTGCACCTTCGTCGTCCTCCTCGTCCTCCTCCTCCTCCGGCTCGTACTCCCCCTCCACCTCCTCACCCTCCACCTCCCTAGCATCCTCCTCCTCCTCCTCGTCCTCCTCCTCCTCCTCCTCGTCCTCCTCCTCCTCTGCCTCCACCGACTCGTCCTCCGAGTCCGGCTGCCTATAAGGCCGAAAGTCCGTGTCTTCTTCCTCCACGTACTCGTCCATCCCATAAGGCTGGAACCCATCTGTGGCCAGAGCAACGCGAACTTTACGGGCCTCTGCGGCTTTGCCACGATGAATATGATCAAAGTGTTGCCATGATTCACCATCGGACGGATGTACCATCTTGTCAGGATTGTATCGACGTCCATTTTTATGCCATGTCATCTGTTTCGCAGATTCCTCGGTCATGTATAGCCGTTTGATCCGTGGGATGCACGGCAAGTACCGTAGGATTTTCACGGGGAGCTTGCTCTGCTTCTTCTGTCCATCACCAGCATCTTCCTCCACGTACCTAGACGAGTTACACTTTGGACAGTACCTCGCATTCTCGTGTTCTTTCCTAAACAACACGCATCCATTTGGACAGGCATGGATCTGCTCATAGGGCATCTTGAGTGCGTTGAGGAGTTTTGTTGCCTCGTACATGCTCTTTGGAAGAATGTGACCCTTAGGAAGCAGACTACCGACAACACTCAAGATATTATTGAAGGCCTCCCGCCCAAGGTTATACTGGGACTTTAGCGCCATTAGACGTGCAATGCCATTCAGCTGAGAAACCTTGGTATGCCCGTGTAAGGGTTGTTGGGCCGCGGACAACATGTCGTAGTACGCTTTTGCGGTTACCTCCGGCTCCTCCTCACTAGGTCCTTCATTGAAGTGGGCTTGGTCATAGTCATTTAACATGTCCCCTACCCCGGCTTCATCATCAAACTCCATGACACGTTGCCTCACCACCTCCTCCCTTCTCCGATCGGTTTCGCAATGGTAGACCCACCGAGTATAGCCGGCAACAAACCCATTCTTGCAGAGATGAGTACTCATATCTTTCTTTGTTTGTCGTTTCTTGTTTTGACAACGATTGCATGGACACCAAGTCGCATTGGCTCCTTTAGCCTTAGCAAATGCTAGTCTAATGAATCTCTGGGTCTTGTCCATCCATTCTTTTGTAAACTGACGCGGACTCAGGCGGCCCGTGTACATCCACTCACGGTCAGCCATCCTTTCACATTTCAACGAGGGATATAAATATCTTAAGTATCTACATGCTCCTTATACTTTCTAATAGGCAAAGATAGGTCCTAATCCCACCCGAGGATGCGGTGATGACGTTAGTTTCCATGCTCTACTCCTATCCAAGACAGAATTTCGGCAGCATCTCCCCGCTGTTCTCCAGATACACGTCCTTGAAAGGAGAGTGTGCATCCGAAGAACAACAGGGAGATGCTGCCGAAACTCTGTCCTGGATAGAAGTAGAACATGGAGACTAACGACATCGTCGCATCCTCGGGCTGTCCAATAAACGTGGACAATTCGAAACAGATACAGTTTTACGTATGCAGATATCTCGGCATATTTCGAACCGTATCTCTTCCGAACGGGAGACGCTTGACTAGCTAGGTTACGTGAACTATGAACAAAACACTTGAACAGGGGTTTTCTCTCACCTTGCTGTCTCGGCAAAGTGATGAGTCGACGATGTTGCAACAACTTCTCCTGTTAAACAAACAAAGAAACAAATGTGTCAGTTAAAATTTTGGCAGCACCTCCCTTACAAAATGAGGTTTCCAAAATCTGCAACAAAACAACGGCACGATGGCCGACAACCATATTCATAGCCAGCTAATCATAAGCAAAATCTATAATTTTACCATTCTATTTTTTCCCTGTCATAAGCAAATCCATAAAGTTTCCATTCATTTTTGCCTAACATAAGCTAAGTTTGACAAACTATATAAACTAAATTAGCACAAACTAAGTAATCTAAATCATAAGCTCAATAATTGAATTACCTATAATACAAAACAAATATACTAAAAATAAAAAAATTACCTACGCCGAGGAGGACGACGGGCGTGCGGCGTGGTGGCGGGCCGGCGTCGGCAGTCGGGCGACGCGGCTGGGCGTGGGGCCGCGCGGCCGCGGCCGGGCGTGGAGGCTGGGCGTCGGGGCCGGCCGGGCGCAACAGCCGGCACGACAGCCGGCGTGGGGGCGGGCACGGCCGGACGTGGGGACCGGCCGGGCGCGGCAGCCGGCGTGGAGGCCCGAGGCGGCGGCGGCGCGAGGCGAGGTAAGGAGGCGGCGGCGGCACGCGGCGAGGGAGGAGGAGGCGGCGGCGGCGGCGCGCGGCGAGGGAGGGAGGCGGCCGCGCGGCGAGGCGAGGGAGGAGGCGGCGGGGCGACGCGGCGAGGCGAGGGCGGCAGCGACGCGGGGGAGGAGAAAGAGGTCTGAGTGGGGGAGAAGAGAACGGTGACGTTGTTTTTGTGCCGTGGGTACTCAACTTTGCCGAGAGCCATGATCCGGCTCACGGCAAACAGGCCTTTGCCGAGAGCCAGATCTACGCTCACGGCAAACACAGCCTTTGCCGAGAGTCAGATCGAAGCTCACGGCAAAGATTCAATTTTCAGTTCGAAAAATTTCAACCCAGTTTGCCGTGAGCCCCTTTGCAAACTCTCGGCAAACAACTCTTTGCCGAGAGCCACAAGGCCGAGCTCACGGCAAACACCCGGTTTGCCGTGAGCGCGCCTTGAGGCTCTCGGCAAAGAGTTGTTCCCCCATTAGTTTTTATTTTATTGTGCTCTCCATTTCTTTTTTCTAAAGCGTCGGTGATACTGATCTTATTTCATATGATGAGTAAAATCATGAAGTCCTATTTGTTTACATATTATTTCATTATTTCATGTGTATTTTAGTAAATTTTCATTATTTCATGTATATATGAAGTAGAAATATATATCAAATTATTCTAAAAAAATACCAAATTTTGACATAGACCATATTATAGTGTCTATAACATGTGCACAAAGTTTTGCATGCAAACTCAAATTTAAAGTTCCCTTTGAGTTCAAATTCTAGAGATCACATGTGATGTTTACGAAACTTCTACGGAGATGTTCGGATTTGTGCATGGTTTGACACAAAATTGCCCGAAACCTCATCTAACTTTTCCCACACTCTTAGTACACCAAATCATTGGATGTCTACAAAAATCATGATTTTCGGACTCCATTTGCTATTTTTAATAATTGCAAAACTATTAATCCACGTGGTCTTTTCCATGTTTTCATCAAAATATACTCTTATTTTGTTGGTAAGGCTTCACATCACACTTACTTACATGAATCTCATTAGTTAATTCATTTTTTACCATTTTTCGAATCGTTTCTCTATTCAACTTAGAATTATTCCATAAACCCAACAAATTGATACAAAGAAATTAAAAATAGCAAACAGATTGGTAAAATAGTCAAATGCTCACATGTTGTACTTTGTAGGATGTGTGAACTAAGAAAATTTGTTTGGGCGTTGAAATGTGAAAAATGTAGGACACGTTTGCCGAGAGCCGCGAGGAAGCTCTCGGCAAAGCATTGCTTTCGCCGTGAGGCTTTGGAAAGCTCTCGGCAAACCTTGCCTTTGCCGTGAGGCTTTGGAAAGCTCTCGGCAAAGAGGCTGCCACGTGGCCATGCCGACCTGACGGATGCCGTGCCACGTGTCCGGTTTTCCCGAGAGGACGTCCTCTACTCTCGGCAAAGAACCCTTTGCCGTGAGCTCCTTGTAGGCTCACGGCAAAGAGGTTGACGGCCGTTAGCCACCCCACACGCCGTCTCTGGTGGCGAGAGCACGAACGTGGCACGTGATCACGTATGCCGAGAGGTCCGAGTTTGCCGAGAGTGTCTTTGCTCTAGCTCTCGGCGAAGTTTGCGTTCGTCGAGTGTGCAAACTTTGCCGAGAGCCCAACCTTAAGGGCTCACGGCAAACGTAGTTGTTGCCGACGGTTTTTTCTTTGCCGAGAGTCTAGGGGCAAGGCTCACGGCGAACGTCTGCTTTGCCGAGAGCCCGGAGTTTGGCTCATGGCAAAGATTGTTGCTCTCGGCATATTAGGATTTTCCGGTAGTGCATGGGTGGCCACAGGCTGCTAGTGGCAACAGTGTCAACTCCACTGTGGCCTGTTCACTCAGTCACTGCATAGTACACAGTGCACTGTGCACACCATCGAGCTAGCACGCCGTACTGGTGATGAACAGGAGGTCTAGTTCGGTAGTTCCCTTTGGCGCCATGAAACTGTGCATGCATCCATTGATGGTTATATTTCATGCGTTGCAAGGCCCTGCATGTGCCGCTGGGTCCTGCTAGCAGGCAGCGGTGCTTTTTCGTGCTTTTGTCATTTTATCACTGGCCAGCTGATTATATTGCTCTAAGGCCCTATAATCTTCTTGTGTGTCTGTAGAAAAACTGGGGTGCGTTTACGTGAACCCAAGATCTTACATGCGTCGACGTGTCTAGGTTATGCTACGTACACTTTGTTGATTATTGGGGCCAACATGACTTTTCAAATGGAGAGAGAGAGAGAGAGAGTACAGAGTAGGGGCCAAAGCTAGGAGTAGTATAGGTAGCTGGTTGTCGCGTTACACTGGCCAATATGTTGTCTACTCTCTATCCAAAGGAAGAATTATATCTCCAAAAGAAACGACACAGGATTCTACTTTGGGTACGCTGACAAGAAATATTATTATCGCGCGCAGAATAAAAGTATTATTGTAGTCTTCATTTTCTTTCAAATTATACTACCACCGTCCTTAAATAAATATCGTTTAATTAGGACAATCAATTTCATATCTAGAACTTAAAACTTCTTCTAGTGACGTGTGATTCTCCTAGTGTTTAGCATTCAAAGTTTTCTATAAACTTTCCCTACCAAATTGCTCCTAGTGGGATTCTCCTAATGTTTTAGTATTCAAAGTGTTTCATTAGTACTTAAAAGTACTAAAAGAATTAATTACACCATTTTGGTAGTGTTTGCTTGTCCTAACTCCTAAATGACATATTTTAGGATGGAGTGAGTATATATTAAGTAAAACTACTCTAACATTGGCCAATTGTTTCGACCAATAATTACATGTCTATAACACCAACTAAATAAATATGTACACCATCAAGATATATTCAATGGTGGGTTCAGTTAATAGAACCAACCACTGGATGTTGAAAACATATATACATTTTTATGTAAACTTAATCAAAGGCTCAAAGATAGAGAAAAAAATTGAATTAAAACAAGAGCAGAATGAATGATTAAATTTGGAATAGTTAACAGAGGTAGTAGAACACAAGACATGAGGTCCAGTACGCTTCTACGGAGATGACATTAATCGGGGGCTAATCCTGTATTTGGTCAGAGATATTAGCGGTTAATTGCTGCCTGTGTGGGACAGTCGATCATGGGTGAGGCATACTCTCTATGTCTCAAAATAAGTTTCGTTTTGAATGTTTGTACAACGGGTTTGATTGAATTTATAGAAAATTCATGAAAGAATTAAATCTCTAAATAATTTTTATAAAAGCTAGATCTAAATATCTATCTAATGATACTTATATTGTATCATAAATTTTAATATATTTTTATATACAATTAGCCAAATTATTTTTTAGAAAGGGAGAAGAAGTTATTTTGGAACGAGAAGAGTCCATGACAAGAAGTAGATCGATGGAGCACTGCCGACAGGTAGTCACAGACGCTAGCCATTAGCTAGAGGTAGCCATGTGCAGGACTGGAGCGACAACGACCATGCAGATGGTGCAAGTGGGACTGTCGGGTGAGACGGAAGGGCCACACCAATCGCAGTGGCACACATGCATGCATTTTAATCCAGTGACAGTGACCAATAATCGCTTAATTTGAATTTGCGTCATATATAAATTAACTCTGCTAATCCGTGTTAAATAAAATTCCAAAATTACTAGAAAAATGCCTGTTAATCAAGATAGAGCTCTCATACTCTTTTCACTTCTTTTTTATTATCGTGGCAACAACTGCAGGGTTTCGCATATATAATTTTTTTTAACATATAGCAGGAGCTGTACTGTTCATCATGCACCAAAGCGAACACCACAACTACATACTCCCTGCGTCAAAAAAAGAAGGTAGCTATGGGATACGTGCACGTGTTATTTTCTCAACTTTGACTCAATTTGTAGAAAAAACTTGCAACATTTATATCTTCAAATAAATTTGCTAATAAACTAGACTCAAATATCTTTCTAATGATACTAATAATGTATTATAAATATTAATATTAGTTTATATATAATTGGTCAATGTTGTAAAAAGTTATTTTCGCGGGAAGCGAGAACTAATCTTTTTTTAAGAACAATCTGTTAGAGAAGTCAAAGGTAAGCCACTACAAATTGTGCTATCGTCGCCAACGTTATGCCATGCCGAATGTTGTGGGTTGCTGCAATCCTGAGTGGGAACCCGAGCTCCTCTACCGTGGGACTATCCCCTCAATCTGTAAACACACTATCGTCAATCTCCCTGCTCTAGTTGTGCTTCAGCAGAACACTCCCATCGCAGCACCAACGGAAATAACTAATCCTAGCCACTTTGCGTGGAGGGCTTGTTTCTCCCACCGCCTCACCCTCTGCCAAGGACTCTGAAACCGCTATGAGAGCAATACCTCCGTCTAGCCATCACCGGGATCACCACTACACCATGACGGGTCAGCTCAAAACGTCTAGCATCCATTAACCCTCTGTATCTCCCTGCGAACAAGGATCTTGCGCACCTCCTCTGCCGCTGCACGTGGGCAACACCGCCAACCAACCACCACCACTACCTAACCATGGCTGGTCTCTAGATGTGGCGCCTCCAAGGAGCGCACGACGCCAATAACGCTGTCGTTGCACATTTATAGATAGACAGGGTCTTCACCCTAAAGAGCCTCGTGTAGTAGGAACATGGCACCTCACAATGGTGCCCCCAACGTGAGGTTTAAACTGAGGCCCATTAAGGTTGATCCACAGTCCGTACGCCGATGGACCCTTGCTGGCATCCGTGTCGAACAGAACCTGTGCTGCCGCCAGCGCTCGCACCCACGCTGCGTTCAGTGGCATGGTGCTGACGGGAATGCGGTGGTGGAGGGCCGACCGTGGCGTCCGCGCTGGACGAAGCCCGCCATGAACATCTCCGCCATGCGACGACGGCTTGGCATGTGGGGCGAGCGTCCACCACGCGCAAGGAAGCCATGCTGGATGGGCCTGCAGGGGGTGATTATTATATATTTGCGGTTCAAGGTGCACAATATCTGGTGTTGAAGGTGATGGGATGATCGAAGTAGACCACCCTTGAAAAGTACGAGGGTTACATAGAGTATAGATAAAGAGATTGGGCTCATCTACGTGGTTGTGCTGACGAGAATAGTTCGCACGCTAGCTAATAAGCCGGAGGCCCTGAATATCTCGACACCGGCCGTGGGCCGCGCGCCACAATAAGCCGACAACCACTGTCCATCAAATGAGCATGCGTTTCCTAAAAAAAAAAAAATCAAATGACCACGCGTGTGTTTGGTTGCAGACCGTGTGACTTGTGGCTTTGCTGTGTCAGTTCAATACTTGTCAACTTCCTATTCATTCTCCTTACATAATATGTTTTTCAGAAAATTTATTTTCTACCTTTACTATTCGTTCCCCTCAGAGAACACACTTCCAAAAAAAATTCTTTTTTCCTTAAAAACTGAACACAACACTGGTCTCTTTGCAACCCTACGACCAACCTACGGTACTTACCAAGTACTCCTACATGCTGTGGCCACTGCTCGTGCACGATGCACATATAATATTACACCGATGCGCGAGCTGAGCTCTAACTCAGCTGGCAAGGTTTCTTGTGGTAGAATCTGTCCATTAGGGTTCGAGTCCTCGACTCAGTGTCGGTGCTCGTATTTTTCTGGATTTATTTCAGGATTTAACCGGCGCTATTCTTTCAGTGGTAGGCGACGTGGCCGTCGATAGCGAGGCGCCCGTGGTGAATTCGTTAATTTCGAGAATTTGTCGGGCCAATCATTCGGAGGTGCTCATAGGATAGAGTTGCGTGCGTATGTTTGTAAGAGCAAGTATGCGTACGTGTATGTGAGCGTCTGCGTCTGTACTGTGTGATCCGGAAAAAAATCACACCGATGTATTTTTCTATTTGAAACAAGTAACACCAGTTTCTATTTTTATGTTACTTATCTATCATACTCCGATCCGTTTGTTCTAGAATAGAAAGCATCCTAGAGATTTTATGACAGATGAGCTGACAAAAGATGCATGAATGAACCTGATTTATCATGGGTGAAGTTTTATATTAATAGTTTTACTGAAATTTGTGGATAACGAGAAACCAATTTTAACAAATCCACCAATAATCAACCAAACTGTTTTTACTGATTCCAATAAAAATTGAATAAGAAGTTGTATAAATGAGTCTATCATAATTTCATTGGCCCCAATTTGAGGTAATTGTTGGGGGAAAATATATTTTAAAACACTATTGGTCACTGGAAACTCCGCCTATTTTGGTTGGAAGACTTTTTTCGGTCGTTTCAACATAGCCGGTCCCAAGCCCGGGTAAAGGAGGATGACCGCATTAGGTTTGGCGAGCCAGCGGAAAATATCAGCCACTCTAATGGATTTGAAACCCATAAGAAACTATTGGTCACCGAAAAAAATGCTGAGGACTAGCAAAGATATTGATCACTGATAATTAAGGGGGAAAGTTTAGAACTCATTTAGTCTCATCCTCACTGCATGCTGGCAGGTTACTGTACATATATGTGTAGGACGCGGACTGCTGGACATTGGATATCACATTACAGGTCACTGTGGCAACCATTATTTTACTGGAAGCTAGATAAACATTATTGTACGAGTTCTGCTAGCCCAGAATTCTTTTAATTATTATACACAAGCAGATAAAAATGAGCCATCGTCCTTAGGTGACAGTCGCGACAGTAAGAATGCCTTTGGGGTAACAACAGGTGTAGAGAGACAAATGTAGTGGTGTGCGCATGGGCGAAAATAGTAACACACTTGCCACCAATCAGGGCTTGCGGGCGCGTCCAGAGGATGGAGCATGCGAGATCGAGCAGGGGGCACTGTTCTGTGGCCAGTGTGGGGACCTCTTGCGGGGACATGCCCCTGTGCAAACGGCACATTGCTCTCGGTAGGGTTACCCCGTGCAGCTTGTCCCCAGGCGGCTCGGTCAAGGTGTTCGGTTCTACAGGACTCAATTCGGACGGAAGATGATTCTAGGCATGGATAACAGAACGATTTCAAGCCATTGCATATTATTGCTGAGAGAACTATATGTTCAGTTATATACTGTTGATGGTAAAAATTTCCAAGGGTGCCGATCCGGCCTGGACGGCTGGTCCAACCGCCTGTTGCAAGCGGCCTGACCGGACGGTCCTGTAGCCGGTCCGGCAACGTGCACGGTCGGTCTGACCGCCTGTCACGGTCGGTCTGACCGGCTGTCCCCGAGTCCGAATATAATGAGAGATTTTTCAAGATTTAGATCTGTAAGGACTTCCTTGCGGTGCAAGACCTCCCCACCCTATAAATATAAATATAAAGGGTCGTGACCTATTGAGGACATTTATCTTATCGTTCAAACATATTGCCTTTACTTTTTATCTCAAACCCTACCTTTTCCAACTCCCCTTCTTCTTTCTTCATCTCTACGACGTTTTAGGACGTTCTAAGTGGCCTTTCCAATCTTAGAACAACCCTAGGTTCGCCATCCCTGACAGGGTCCCTCCCAGGGTGGTGATCGTAGGCGTTCGCGACGCCTCTGTTATAGACGATCTGACCAACCCACACAGGCGGTCGACCGACTACTCTGCAGGAACTCCGGCAAGTATATTCGACGACCGTGCGACCTAGCGCACTCGTGTGTTGATCGAAAAAGGCGTCAACACATTTTAGTGACTCTGCTGGGGACAAAAGTCTGGTTTCTATAACACATCTATTCTACCCTAGCCCGATGTCTACCAACTTCGAGATCAGCAATGATAACGTCATCACCGCTGCCATGGAGGATCTCAGTGAAGAGGAGCGCCAATGACATTTGGCGGCGGAGGCACATCTCAGAAGTGAGTTCTTGAAGGGCTTCAAGAAAGGTTGTGGAGATATAGTTACACACGTTCAAGACTTCGTGATGCCATTATTCAGGATGAACGACAACGAGCTTGAGGTAATAACAATGTAAGTGTGTCATCTTCACAAGGTCTACAACCTCCTAGTTCTGATCCTTTGATGAAAAGTTGTGATTTCATTGTTGCTGAAATTGCTGCAAAGATAGAAGAACTAGAAAAGTTGATTAGGGAGCAATTTTTTAATATGGATTCAGTTCCTGCTTTCAAGAGAATAATGGTGGAGTTTTGTTTGACATGCCACCAAATTTT
This sequence comes from Digitaria exilis, assembly GCA_015342445.1. Lineage (NCBI taxonomy): Eukaryota > Viridiplantae > Streptophyta > Magnoliopsida > Poales > Poaceae > Digitaria > Digitaria exilis. The sequence goes on from JACEFO010002467.1 coordinate 332,956, forward strand.
TACGCTGGTCAAACACAACCGCCATTCCAAACGCCATGGCTAAAAAAAAAAAGGTGCGGCCTTCCCTAGTGTCCGGTGATATGTTTAAATAAAATGTGTCTACTCAATATCTCGAATGTCAATATATGGTGCAATGGTAGGGATGTTTGCGTATGGCCTTCCATACCCAGGTTCGAGGCTTGCATTTTGCATTTTTTTTTCTCAATGTTTTTGTCTAAACATATGCGGCTTCAAATTTTTCTAATATGAATGGGTGGCGTGGCGGGTCTCATGGTGCAGTGATTCCCTGTTTGGTTGTTTGCCCCTTTGCCTTGTGGTCTTCAGACCTAGGTTCGAACCCTGCAAGGCATATTTTTTTTTCTTCACGAAAGCAACACATGCAAGGACATATTCTTTTTGCTTCACGAAAGCAACACAGGCAAGACAGTATATTAAAAAATATAATATAATTTCTTTTTTTTTTTTTGCTTCACGTAACGAAAGCAACAGGGCAAAGACAGTATTAAAAAAGTAAAATATATTACAGTACTAGTAGAGACGCACGTGCGGCACGCACGTGTTATAAATAAATTTATTAAAGAATTTTGTATTCATACACAACTCAAAGATTTTTTTTCTCATACGCATATCTCATAGTTGCCCCCGCCGCACATTTTTGCTCAATTGTCTTATATGCCCTTGCCTATTTGATTTAGTTATATTTAGATTTTTTTCATTTTCTAACAAATTATAATATTTTATTTATTACATAAAAATACAAAATGATTTTTAAATAGAATTACAAATTAACAAATTTTTCTTTTTTGTTTTACTTTATTTATTTAGGCTCTTTTCCTCTCTTTGTCATCCTCTTGTTCCTCCTCTACCCTTTATCCTTCTCATGGTGGCGTGGCGGGTCTCATGGTGCAGTGATTCCCTGTTTGGTTGTTTGCCCCTTTGCCTTGTGGTCTTCAGACCTAGGTTCGAACCCTGCAAGGCATATTTTTTTTTCTTCACGAAAGCAACACATGCAAGGACATATTCTTTTTGCTTCACGAAAGCAACACAGGCAAGACAGTATATTAAAAAAAATATAATATAATTTCTTTTTTTTTTGCTTCACGTAACGAAAGCAACAGGGCAAAGACAGTATTAAAAAAGTAAAATATATTACAGTACTAGTAGAGACGCACGTGCGGCACGCACGTGTTATAAATAAATTTATTAAAGAATTTTGTATTCATACACAACTCAAAGATTTTTTTTCTCATACGCATATCTCATAGTTGCTGTGGCAGAACCGCCAATTTAAACTGGCTCAAGTGCGCCATAACGACCATTCACAATCATCGGACGCACTTCAAACAGTTTAAACTGGTGATCTGTCGAGTGTCCCAGGGACTCCTCGATAAACCACGTTAACTCATACCTCTGCCATACGTCAGGATCGTTTTCGGTAAGGAGAACACAACGAACATTACCATTTTTACACCACATACCAAGATTCTTACTCATTACAAGCCAGGTTTTGAAGAGAACTTAAATGCAAGTCAAGCCATTACTAAGAGTTTAATACAAACCAGTCTAGGTAGTTCTATAATACACACATATCTACAGCCTCCGGCTTACCCCTAGAATCACCGGGACCACGATGATCTAGGTCTTCTGGATCTTCTTGGTGATCCCCTCCGTAGCTTCTTCTGAAAAACACAAGGGAAGGTTCCCTGAGTACAAAGGTACTCAGCAAGACTTACCCGCCTTACCAAAGAAAAGACTCCCAAGGAATATGATCGGGCTTTATGTGGATTCGGCTGACTCGACTCTTTTGCCTAAAAGCATTACTAAAACTTGATCCTTATATTTTATGTATTTTATGCTCAGTTGAGTTGTTACTTATCCATCTAGGTGATAAAATATTTTGCATACAGGTTGTACTAAGGTCAATCAGCATTTATGAATCAACCTCCTCTTGTTCAACTTGTTTCCTCTACGATGTTTAAGACCTGATCAAGTGCACTCATAACCAAGAGTTGTGTCGATCCGGATCCATATACATCCTGCAGGAGATACCTAGCCCCCAGTCACGCACAGTCGTACTTACTGTACGCAACAACCTTTCAATCAGTTGGACCAAAGACCGGAAATATCCTTACCCGAACCCGGGAAAGCATCCCCACGTGGGCCCCACGTCTGGCGACCACCCCGTGAGTTCCAGATGACGATCCCGCCTTTCTCCGACCCAGCAAGCACCGGTAAGCGATATTTCCAATCATCGAGCCAGCTGACCTAATTGGCTTTACTGGTCCCATAACCCAGTAAGAAACCAGGTAGAATCACTCGATCAAACTTTTAAACAACGGATCGGTCCTTAGTGACTTTAGCTAGCAGGCAGAGCTAAGGATCGAGCTTCCTCAATCCATTCTATCAACCTCTGCCCACTCTCTTTCAACCCAAACCGTTCATGATTCATATGAGATTGGTGATAGCCTAGATCATCATCTTTTAACTTAACCTTACTAAGCATAGCCAATGTAAACATTGCTAATCAAGTTTCTTAGCTAGGCAAGGATAGTTCTATCAAGGAATATTTCATGCATCAAAGGGTTTCATCCAATCCTTAACCTAATGCACATAAAATCATAGAATTTGGACTCATGAATATTATGAAATAATGGGTGATTCAAGATGCACCGGGGCTTGCCTGGAATCACGAACAAGTTAGATGCTTCCGCGATACGAGATTCCGGAGCGACGACGATCACTTCCTTGACTTGTCGCTGCTCTTCCGCGAATTCCACGAGATCGTACTCCGAAGCTTGAGATACTAAAACGTAATGCAAGTTAGCGATATGCGATGCAACACTTTATGAAAAAGCTAAGCAACTTCCCCTCTCGATACAGTTGCAAGCCAACACAAACTACCCAAGGTTTTTAAAAGATAAACCTATATTTTTCCTTTAATAAAACTTGCCCTAATTCATTTTTAGTTTATTTTTAATGATTTCACATCATTTTCTAAATGGATAAAACATTTAAATAACTACATAAAACAATTTTAGAAATTATTTCTAATTATAAAAGAATTATTCAGAATTTTAACTTTTTTATCTATTATTAAATAATTATCTACACTTAGTGACTTAGCATTTTTAATGGATGATAAATTTTAAAACAAGTCTAACAAAATTGGTTTCATCAATTTTGGACTTTTCTACAATTTTCTATGAATTAAAAGGTGAAAAACCGAAATTTAAATCTAATTAGAAAACCTATATTAGCGGTTTTACAGAAAACCCCCTGGGCTTTACCTTCTTCACCCGCGAGACCCTTCCCTCTGTTTTGAACAGAGGGCGCGGCACGACGGCGCCCACCGGCCCAACCGTGGCTTCTCGCCGGCGACGAGCGCCCTCGGCCACGGGGAAGGCACCTAGAGCTCCCTCACGACCTAGCGAACCCACTTTCCCCCTCTTCTCCTTCGATTGCGTCCCACAGAGAGCTCTCGGCGGAGCTGGCGGCGGCGCCAGGGCGCGGCTCGCCGGCCGGCCAAGAGACGACGAGACCTCGGACTCCCTCACCCCTGAGAGCAACAGGGAACCTAGGGGATTCCTATGCGCTGGCTAACTCGAGCTGCGGTGACCGGAGAAGGCCCGGCCACGTGAGCCGACGGCCAAGGTGGCGACGGCGGCGAGCAGGGATGAAGGAGGTGGCGTCTAGGGAGCTCTATGGTTCTCGGATGTCATCAAGGGTGGGAGGAAAAGGTAGAGAACTTCATGGAGAAGGTTGTGGCGAGAGGAAACGGATGGAGATGGTGCGACGGTGATGAATTTCATCAACGCCGAGGGAGGAGTGAAGTCGACGACGACGGGGGAGGAAAGATGGAACCGATGGCAAGGCATGGTATACAAGGGCGACGTTACCGCCATGGATTGGCCACCTCACCGTATGTCTTGCTGGTGCTGTCTCTGCGCGACTACGGCGCGTGGCACACCGCCACCGCCATTGCCATCGACGGCAAGCACACAAGCAGACGGCTCCCTCCGTTCCCCATTTCCACTTTCAAAACCGTGACATTGCGAGCCCATTTTCTCTCGATCCTTAATTCAAACTCATCGCAATCCAAACATAGAACTTGCAGAGGGAGCATAGGACTCCAACTTCTATATTGCAACATTTTCGATTTGAGCAGTGCGCGATGCAGTTTCAAAGCTCCAATGTCGGCGGTTTCATTCCCAAATTTCAGACCCCGAATTTAAATTTCTCAAATTACTTTCAAATTCCCATTCAAACTCTCCTCGCTCCCCAAATGAAACTTGTCCGTAATACATTCAATTTCACTTTCTCTTTTGGCACCATACTCCAATTCTCGATCAATCGCTCGAATTTGGTTGTGGATCACCGGTCGGTTTAGGGTGTTTATACAAATTCTGAAACCCTAACCTTGTGCAGAAATTCAAACCCAAATTACTCCCAAAACTTGAATATAACCTGCTGTTCCTCAAAATACAAAAGTTCTTTGCCTTAACTTGAATTTCATTTCTTATTTTTGAACCTCTGCCAAAAAGTCAATGGTGTGAGCTTAATTTGAGAAATTCCCACTCAGCCTCTGAAACCCTAGATTTTGTTAAATTATTTCCTGGTTCAATCTTTGAGCTTGATTTTCTCCCAAAACTGCACGGTAACATCCAATTATCCCAAAATAGAACTTGTAGCTGGATCATCCAATTTCATTTCTTACATTGGCACTTACCTCATTTGGGCACGAATTGAAGTCGAATTTGAGCCTCAAAAGTGCTGCTGCAATCCATCCCCAAATTCAGAACCCTTATCTGAATTTCTCAAATTACTCTCAAAATTTGAATAGAACATGCCTCTGGTGCTACAGACAAATTTGAAATTCAACTTCAGGAGTACAACTTCTTAGTTGGAAGTTTTTGCAGAAAACGTCCAATTCAAGCTCAATTTGACCAAATTCACTCTGCTGTCAGCTATACTGAATTTTCTGAAAACATAATCTGGCTGATTTTCTCTCGTGTTTTTCTCCTTGATCCAGCCAGTTTCTGGGTGTGACTCAAAAACAAAAGTTGTTCTTCATACTTCCCTTGACAACTTTGTTTAAGACACCTTGGTATTACAACCCACAGATCGATCGCTAACTCGACTCGAAGATCGCTGCTCATAATGAAAATCTCAACCAAAGCTGAAAATGGCTAAGTGTTGTGTCGGACGGTGAATAGTGCCATTTCCCATTTTTCTTCTTCCATTTAATTGAGGCATCCTTTTCACAAATTTTTCCACCACTTATGGCCCACCAAGTTGCTTATCTGGTGAACTTTATTTGGAATTTCTTAACTTCCGAAATTCAAAACATTTGTCACCCTTTTGACTTTGGGGTCAAATGGTTTCTTTTAATTAGTTCTTTTCCTTTTTCTCTGAGCTCGAAAGTCCAATCCACATCTGCTCCAATTTCGAGTACAATCTTTACTCAAACCTGAACCAACGTTATGCTATAAGCTCAACACTACCATTTCTCTTAAGAGGGATCGACCACAAGATCAGAGATTGACTTGGAATTAATGTCTGAACTTGACTGCAGATACGCCACACTCAGTTCAACTTAGCCTCCTTTGAATTTAATTTCAGTCATCCAAATTCGAATCCTTCCTTTCTTTTACACATACAAGTATTAACCATACATACGGGTTTCCATTTGCTAGATAAGTGCTACCCTTGCTGCACAGAAATTCCTTTAAATGGCCCCTCCAAAGTTGGCCAAAATCATCATTTTTCAGACTTGGTGAACTTTCCCAACGCCTCATTCCTTCCTGCTCTTTTATATTTTTCTTTTCCTCTTTTCTCCAAATGCGACCACATAAACTGGTGTCCTATAAATTCACTTTAACCTTATCCACCATTCAGACATGTGATTGAGCTCAACTCTAAAATTCTCAAGCTTGACCAAAAATCACATTCGTTAATACTTAAAGAAATTCCACAACTCCTTTCCTCTTTCCTTTCTTTCTTTTCTTTTACTAAACCAAGCCTCTTAAAAATATCCATCAGTAAAATTATGGGCTTAAGTCATTTCTCCAACAGTTGAGTAAATTCCCATAATTTCGAATTCCCAAATGTTTCTACCAAAATTTAGCTATATATAACTTCCACCCAGATCTCCCCTTTTAAATTTAAGCGACCAATATAACACTTGACTATGCATTAACCCCAAGTTCTTTATTCCATCATTAGACTGAACTGATGATTAACACCAGGGGTGTTACAGCCCTTCCCCCTTAAAAGAATCTCGTCCCGAGATTCCGACGGTGATAAAGCTCAAGTTTTGACAATGGAAAGGATAATGTGTCATCACCCGAAGTCTTTACTTTCTTCATAAGGAATGGAACATCAAGTTTATCTTACCTATGTACAAAGATTTTTCCTTGCGATTCACTTTAAACAACTCGGGATACCGGGGAACCAAATATGACTCTTGTTCCCAAGTAGCTTCTTCTGGAGTATGGTTACTCCATTGCACTTTATAAAATTTGATACTTCTTGCTCTAGTATTCCGGGTCTTTTCATCCAAGATTCGGATTGGCTTTTCTTCATAAGTCATATCGGAATTTAGTTCCTCCTGAGTATTATCGATAATCTTTTCTGGTACTTGTAGCCACTTCTTGAGCTGGGATACATGGAATATGTCATGTATAATTGACAACTGTGGACTCGAAGCCGCCGATAAGCCACAGAACCTTTTCGTTCCAAAATCTCTTAAGGACCAACATACCTCGGAGCTAACTTCCCTTTCACTCCAAACCTTTGAAATCCCCTCATAGGAGATACACGCAAATAGACGTAATCCCCTACGTTGAATTGTAAAGGCGTCCTTCTCTTATCGGCATAACTCCTTTGTCAGGATTGAGCAAATTGGTAAGTGCTTGCGAATTTGAGCGACCTTTTTCTCGGCTTCTTTAACAAAGTCCGGTCCAAAAAATGAACCTTTCCCCAGCCTCAGTCCAATTCAACGGGGTTCGACATCTCCGGCCATACAAAGCCTCAAAGGTGCCATACGACTGCTGGACTGATAACTGTTATAATAAGAGAATTCGGCCAGATGTAGACATTCATCCCACTTCTTAGAGAAAGTCAACGCATATGCCCTCAACATGTCCTCCAGGATTTTGTTGACTCGCTCGGTCTGTCCTCCAGTTTGTGAATGATAGGCAGAACTTCGGATTACGGTGGTACTCATTGCTTGCTGTAGTTGTTCCCAAAACTGAAATACAAACTATGAGCCTCTATCTGAAGTAATGGTCTTGGGTACCCCGTGCAAGAACACGATCCGTTCCCAGAACAATTCTGCATACTTCGGTGAGTTATATAATGTCTTGACCGGTATGAAATGAGCCAATTTTTAGTTAACCGATCAACAATAATCTAGATGGAATTGTATCCCTTAGATGTGGTAAGTAAGCCCACAATAAAATCCATAGATATATCCTCCCAGTTCCACACAGGAACGCTCAAAGGTTGTAACAACCCTGCTGCCTTCTGGGTAATAGGCTTCCCCCTTCGGCAGGTGTCACACCTCGACACTTAACGAGCAATTTCTCTCTTCATTCGAGTCGACCAGACCCTTTTTTTTTTTTAATGCATGATACATTTTTGGTATTTCCTGGATGACTAGAGCATCGAGACAAGTGTGCTTCATCCAAGATCTTCCTCCTTAACCTCCAATCTTTTTACACCACAATTCTATTCCTGAAATAAAATATGCCATTTTCATCTTGAGTAAAACAGACAGGTTTTCCTTCCGCCCTACGTTCCTTTAGGATTTTCATTTTCTTATCCTCTAATTGAGCCCTCTCAATTTGTTCTTTCAAAGTATCCGAAATCACGTTATTCCTTACAGAGCCCTGAATAACCATTTCAATTTCCATTTCCTCCATTTCCTGACATAGGGTTCTTGCCCTTCTATGGACTGTTAAACCATAACATTGAGCCTTCCTGCTCAAAACATCGGCTACCACATTAGCCTTACGCGGATGATAGTGGACATCCACATTATAATACTTAATCAATTCCAACCACCTTCGTTGTCGTAATGTTTAACTCGGGTTGAGTAAAAATATACTTTAGACTCTTGTGGTCAGAAAAGATACGACACCCACTTCTCAAAAGATAGTGTCGCCATACCTTAAGAGCATGCACTACGGCAGCAAGTTCTAAATCATGAGTGGGGTAATTTTCTTCATGCCGTTTTAACTGCCTTGAGGCATAAGCAATGACTCTACTCTCCTGCATCAAAATCAGCCCAAACCTTTGCCGGACGCATCACAATAAATATCAAAAGGCTTCTCGATCTCTGGCTGAGCTAGAACTGAAGCGATAGTCAACAACTTCTTTAACTGTTGAAACGCTGCTTCACATTGATCCCTTAATTCCAACTTATTGTCCTTTTTAAGTAACTCCATTAAAAGTTTGGCTATCTTGGAGAAATATGGAATGAACCGCCGATAATAGCCAGCCATTCCCAGAAAACTCCTAACTTTAGTTACCAATTGCGGTGGTTGCCAGTTCAATACATCCTCAACCTTACTCGGGTCACTTCTACCCCATCTGCCGACAGAACATGACCCAAGAAAGGTACCTTTACCAACCAAAACTCACACTTACTCAACTTTGCATATAGTCTATGATCTCTCAACCTTTACAAAACAATGCGCAGGTGCTCTACATGTTCTTCTTCATTTTTATCCAACTCTGGCATGAACACCGTGTTCATCCGGTACATGAAATCCGCTGGGCATTTGTCAATTCAAAGACATTACTAGATATTCGTAGGGGCCATATCTAGTGGTAAACGCGGTCTTAGGGATATCTTCCAGCTTAATCCATATCTGGGGATACCCAGCCATGACCGGTCCGCCCTCCGGTATTCTCTTCAACATTCATCAAATGGACTCTCTCAGTCTTGATATTGAAGACCTTCTTCCTGACAAACTCCTGGCCCACACCTTGCCCCGAAGTTTGTGCCCTGACATTCCGATTGCCAACTTGCTTGGGAAGGCGACACTCTCGGGCAACATGTTCCAGCTGGTCCACAATTACAACACGGTTGAGCGTTGGATGGACTAGAGATACTACGACTCTCTTGTTTCTTGTGGATGCACCAGATTTGAAGTATTATTAGGGTTCCTTACCATCCACTGTTGTTGAGAGGGTTGATGTTGCGAACTTCCATGGAACTGGTTAGCCGGTCCACAATAGATAATCTAGAAGCGCTTTGGAGCACTACCGGATGTCTCACCAACCGGATCCTTCCTCTGAAGAGCTTCCTCTTCCTTAAGACTTTCATCTAGAGCCTTCATCTTTTCTTCAGCTGATATCGCCATGCTCACTGCGGAACTGTAATCAGGGAAAGTACATATTCCTAGCTTCTCCTGCATCCTTACATTAAGTCCTCGGAGATAACAATCCCGCTTCTTGATTTTATTGTCCACGCTTTCTGGAGCATATTGGGCCAGATGTTCGAAAACACCGGTGTACTCCAGCACACTTTTAGTCCCTTGTTGCAGCTTTAGAAATTCTTCCAACTTCATCCGCATAATCCCCGCAGGCACAAACTGAGTACGGAACGCCGTCTTGAAGTCATCCCACGTGATATCCCTTCCTGCAGTCTGCCTCGACAGAAAACTGGACCACCACGTACCAGCAGGATCATGAAGTTGAAGACCAGCAAACTCTACCTTTTGACTCTCGGTGCAGTGAGGAACAACTCGAAATTGCTGCTCCAGGGTCCCAAGCCATTCGTTTGCTTCAAGAGGATGCTCAGCCCGAGTAAAAACAGGAGGATGGGTCTCCAGGAAGTGTGAATAAGTGACTTCACGTGGTCTTGCTTGACGACTGGACGAAGAACTGCCAAGACTCTGAGCAATAAGATTCAACAGTCGGGTCTGCTCAATTCCAGAACTAATGATATGAGCAAAAGCTTCTGTTAAACCAGGAGGTGGAGGTGGATTTTCTTCACTAGCTTCCGCTTCCGTTTGAGAATCCCGTGGATCTGCCATTCTGCAAAAGATCCCAACACAGACCCTATAACTTTGCTTGTAGAGGACTGGTCACACTAAACTTCTATCCCTTCTTGCATTACGAAGACTGAAGATGCATGTGATGTCACCAAGAGATGGTTATCCAACCAAGGCCAAGCTGTTCTCCTACACCAACTACCCCTGTAAAGGAGGTTCTAAACCTACGCCACTCACCAAACCCCACAACCTTTGAAAACATGCAATGCAAGCATGATGCAGCGGTTCCTACGTCCTTACATACACATTCACACTTGCAAGAAAATTGGTGGCATCGTATAACTCTCCCTAAACATAAAATTCTAACGATTCTAGCGACACGCACAAACAGTTAGCATCTGCAAAACAAGAAACCCATTATCTCTACTTGCCACCTAACGACTCGACTGCTTTTCTTTTATAGAAAATATGGTCCCAAGGTTTGAAAAGACATAATGTTCGTTGCTTATCCCAACCTATGGCTCTGATACCAGCTGTGGCAGAACCGCCAATTTAAACTGGCTCAAGTGCGCCATAACGACCATTCACGATAATCGGACGCACTTCAAACAGTTTAAACTGGTGATCTGTCGAGTGTCCCAGGGACTCCTCGATAAACCACATTAACTCATACCTCTGCCATACGTCAGGATCGTTTTCGGTAAGGAGAACACAACGAACATTACCATTTTTACACCACATACCAAGATTCTTACTCATTACAAGCCAGGTTTTGAAGAGAACTTAAATGCAAGTCAAGCCATTACTAAGAGTTTAATACAAACCAGTCTAGGTAGTTCTATAATACACACATATCTACAGCCTCCGGCTTACCCCTAGAATCACCGGGACCACGATGATCTAGGTCTTCTGGATCTTCTTGGTGATCCCCTCCGTAGCTTCTTCTGAAAAACACAAGGGAAGGTTCCCTGAGTACAAAGGTACTCAGCAAGACTTACCCGCCTTACCAAAGAAAAGACTCCCAAGGAATATGATCGGGCTTTATGTGGATTCGGCTGACTCGACTCTTTTGCCTAAAAGCATTACTAAAACTTGATCCTTATATTTTATGTATTTTATGCTCAGTTGAGTTGTTACTTATCCATCTAGGTGATAAAATATTTTGCATACAGGTTGTACTAAGGTCAATCAGCATTTATGAATCAACCTCCTCTTGTTCAACTTGTTTCCTCTACGATGTTTAAGACCTGATCAAGTGCACTCATAACCAAGAGTTGTGTCGATCCGGATCCATATACATCCTGCAGGAGATACCTAGCCCCCAGTCACGCACAGTCGTACTTACTGTACGCAACAACCTTTCAATCAGTTGGACCAAAGACCGGAAATATCCTTACCCGAACCCGGGAAAGCATCCCCACGTGGGCCCCACGTCTGGCGACCACCCCGTGAGTTCCAGATGACGATCCCGCCTTTCTCCGACCCAGCAAGCACCGGTAAGCGATATTTCCAATCATCGAGCCAGCTGACCTAATTGGCTTTACTGGTCCCATAACCCAGTAAGAAACCAGGTAGAATCACTCGATCAAACTTTTAAACAACGGATCGGTCCTTAGTGACTTTAGCTAGCAGGCAGAGCTAAGGATCGAGCTTCCTCAATCCATTCTATCAACCTCTGCCCACTCTCTTTCAACCCAAACCGTTCATGATTCATATGAGATTGGTGATAGCCTAGATCATCATCTTTTAACTTAACCTTACTAAGCATAGCCAATGTAAACATTGCTAATCAAGTTTCTTAGCTAGGCAAGGATAGTTCTATCAAGGAATATTTCATGCATCAAAGGGTTTCATCCAATCCTTAACCTAATGCACATAAAATCATAGAATTTGGACTCATGAATATTATGAAATAATGGGTGATTCAAGATGCACCGGGGCTTGCCTGGAATCACGAACAAGTTAGATGCTTCCGCGATACGAGATTCCGGAGCGACGACGATCACTTCCTTGACTTGTCGCTGCTCTTCCGCGAATTCCACGAGATCGTACTCCGAAGCTTGAGATACTAAAACGTAATGCAAGTTAGCGATATGCGATGCAACACTTTATGAAAAAGCTAAGCAACTTCCCCTCTCGATACAGTTGCAAGCCAACACAAACTACCCAAGGTTTTTAAAAGATAAACCTATATTTTTCCTTTAATAAAACTTGCCCTAATTCATTTTTAGTTTATTTTTAATGATTTCACATCATTTTCTAAATGGATAAAACATTTAAATAACTACATAAAACAATTTTAGAAATTATTTCTAATTATAAAAGAATTATTCAGAATTTTAACATTTTTATCTATTATTAAATAATTATTTAACTAAGTTAAACAAAGGAATTTAATTAATTATCTACACTTAGTGACTTAGCATTTTTAATGGATGACAAATTTTAAAACAAGTCTAACAAAATTGGTTTCATCAATTTTGGACTTTTCTACAATTTTCTATGAATTAAAAGGTGAAAAACCGAAATTTAAATCTAATTAGAAAACCTATATTAGCGGTTTTACAGAAAACCCCCTGGGCTTTACCTTCTTCACCCGCGAGACCCTTCCCTCTATTTTGAACAGAGGGCGCGGCACGACGGCGCCCACCGGCCCAACCGTGGCTTCTCGCCGGCGACGAGCGCCCTCGGCCACGGGGAAGGCACCTAGAGCTCCCTCACGACGAGCGCCCTCACTTTCCCCCTCTTCTCCTTCGATTGCGTCCCACAGAGAGCTCTCGGCGGAGCTGGCGGCGGCGCCAGGGCGCGGCTCGCCGGCCGGCCAAGAGACGACGAGACCTCGGACTCCCTCACCCCTGAGAGCAACAGGGAACCTAGGGGATTCCTATGCGCTGGCTAACTCGAGCTGCGGTGACCGGAGAAGGCCCGGCCACGTGAGCCGACGGCCAAGGTGGCGACGGCGGCGAGCAGGGATGAAGGAGGTGGCGTCTAGGGAGCTCTATGGTTCTCGGATGTCATCAAGGGTGGGAGGAAAAGGTAGAGAACTTCATGGAGAAGGTTGTGGCGAGAGGAAACGGATGGAGATGGTGCGACGGTGATGAATTTCATCAACGCCGAGGGAGGAGTGAAGTCGACGACGACGGGGGAGGAAAGATGGAACCGATGGCAAGGCATGGTATACAAGGGCGACGTTACCGCCATGGATTGGCCACCTCACCGTATGTCTTGCTGGTGCTGTCTCTGCGCGACTACGGCGCGTGGCACACCGCCACCGCCATTGCCATCGACGGCAAGCACACAAGCAGACGGCTCCCTCCGTTCCCCATTTCCACTTTCAAAACCGTGACATTGCGAGCCCATTTTCTCTCGATCCTTAATTCAAACTCATCGCAATCCAAACATAGAACTTGCAGAGGGAGCATAGGACTCCAACTTCTATATTGCAACATTTTCGATTTGAGCAGTGCGCGATGCAGTTTCAAAGCTCCAATGTCGGCGGTTTCATTCCCAAATTTCAGACCCCGAATTTAAATTTCTCAAATTACTTTCAAATTCCCATTCAAACTCTCCTCGCTCCCCAAATGAAACTTGTCCGTAATACATTCAATTTCACTTTCTCTTTTGGCACCATACTCCAATTCTCGATCAATCGCTCGAATTTGGTTGTGGATCACCGGTCGGTTTAGGGTGTTTATACAAATTCTGAAACCCTAACCTTGTGCAGAAATTCAAACCCAAATTACTCCCAAAACTTGAATATAACCTGCTGTTCCTCAAAATACAAAAGTTCTTTGCCTTAACTTGAATTTCATTTCTTATTTTTGAACCTCTGCCAAAAAGTCAATGGTGTGAGCTTAATTTGAGAAATTCCCACTCAGCCTCTGAAACCCTAGATTTTGTTAAATTATTTCCTGGTTCAATCTTTGAGCTTGATTTTCTCCCAAAACTGCACGGTAACATCCAATTATCCCAAAATAGAACTTGTAGCTGGATCATCCAATTTCATTTCTTACATTGGCACTTACCTCATTTGGGCACGAATTGAAGTCGAATTTGAGCCTCAAAAGTGCTGCTGCAATCCATCCCCAAATTCAGAACCCTTATCTGAATTTCTCAAATTACTCTCAAAATTTGAATAGAACATGCCTCTGGTGCTACAGACAAATTTGAAATTCAACTTCAGGAGTACAACTTCTTAGTTGGAAGTTTTTGCAGAAAACGTCCAATTCAAGCTCAATTTGACCAAATTCACTCTGCTGTCAGCTATACTGAATTTTCTGAAAACATAATCTGGCTGATTTTCTCTCGTGTTTTTCTCCTTGATCCAGCCAGTTTCTGGGTGTGACTCAAAAACAAAAGTTGTTCTTCATACTTCCCTTGACAACTTTGTTTAAGACACCTTGGTATTACAACCCACAGATCGATCGCTAACTCGACTCGAAGATCGCTGCTCATAATGAAAATCTCAACCAAAGCTGAAAATGGCTAAGTGTTGTGTCGGACGGTGAATAGTGCCATTTCCCATTTTTCTTCTTCCATTTAATTGAGGCATCCTTTTCACAAATTTTTCCACCACTTATGGCCCACCAAGTTGCTTATCTGGTGAACTTTATTTGGAATTTCTTAACTTCCGAAATTCAAAACATTTGTCACCCTTTTGACTTTGGGGTCAAATGGTTTCTTTTAATTAGTTCTTTTCCTTTTTCTCTGAGCTCGAAAGTCCAATCCACATCTGCTCCAATTTCGAGTACAATCTTTACTCAAACCTGAACCAACATTATGCTATAAGCTCAACACTACCATTTCTCTTAAGAGGGATCGACCACAAGATCAGAGATTGACTTGGAATTAATGTCTGAACTTGACTGCAGATACGCCACACTCAGTTCAACTTAGCCTCCTTTGAATTTAATTTCAGTCATCCAAATTCGAATCCTTCCTTTCTTTTACACATACAAGTATTAACCATACATACGGGTTTCCATTTGCTAGATAAGTGCTACCCTTGCTGCACAGAAATTCCTTTAAATGGCCCCTCCAAAGTTGGCCAAAATCATCATTTTTCAGACTTGGTGAACTTTCCCAACGCCTCATTCCTTCCTGCTCTTTTATATTTTTCTTTTCCTCTTTTCTCCAAATGCGACCACATAAACTGGTGTCCTATAAATTCACTTTAACCTTATCCACCATTCAGACATGTGATTGAGCTCAACTCTAAAATTCTCAAGCTTGACCAAAAATCACATTCGTTAATACTTAAAGAAATTCCACAACTCCTTTCCTCTTTCCTTTCTTTCTTTTCTTTTACTAAACCAAGCCTCTTAAAAATATCCATCAGTAAAATTATGGGCTTAAGTCATTTCTCCAACAGTTGAGTAAATTCCCATAATTTCGAATTCCCAAATGTTTCTACCAAAATTTAGCTATATATAACTTCCACCCAGATCTCCCCTTTTAAATTTAAGCGACCAATATAACACTTGACTATGCATTAACCCCAAGTTCTTTATTCCATCATTAGACTGAACTGATGATTAACACCAGGGGTGTTACAGTTGCCCCCGCCGCACATTTTTGCTCAATTGTCTTATATGCCCTTGCCTATTTGATTTAGTTATATTTAGATTTTTTTCATTTTCTAACAAATTATAATATTTTATTTATTACATAAAAATACAAAATGATTTTTAAATAGAATTACAAATTAACAAATTTTTCTTTTTTGTTTTACTTTATTTATTTAGGCTCTTTTCCTCTCTTTGTCATCCTCTTGTTCCTCCTCTACCCTTTATCCTTCTCGATTCTTCCTTATCCTTCCTTTCTCGTGCTTTCCCGTAGCTTTTGTCAGCCCTCGCCATTCTCTAATCTTGCCATATCGTTATCCCACCGTCACGTCTTCTCTCACCATTGTGTTGCATCTTCGCCACCATCTCCGGTTGCTGGCCTTCGCCCCGTGGGCGTGCCACTGCCCTTCGCGCGAGCAGCGATGACAAGCATAGCGGGGTAATTTCGCCAGGAATCATATATCATCAGCCAGCCGTCTTGTCAATTTTAGTTGTCAACAACTGGCACGGCTGCTCTACAGTGAGTCCCATGAGCCATCCCCGGGTAACTTTGAAGTTTTCATTCCTGGAATCAATTAATCATTGTTCACACATCAAAGCACATCACTTGCGTATGTATCATAGGATTGGATGGATGGCTCTGCCTCTGCGGTGCGTTAAAACTTATGGAATGGCATAGTCATCACGTATCATCGATGTACATATACGTAGCAGCGTAGGTGTATGTTGTATGCATAGGATACTTTAGCAACTTCATCAGGATCCTCTTGCACCGAATGTTCATCCATCGATCCACTGCGTCGGAATCCGCCGCAGAGACGAACAAGGATAACGAAAGGAACCGAACCTACTCCTGGCGCCATGCGGTTATCTTACTCTGTACGAGCGCACGTCAAACTGGACTCGCGCAACCGCGAGCTACGGGTAGGACAACCCTGGGTGAGAAAAAAAATTAAATTTTGGCAGAAACATTTTATAAATATTAGTTTTGGTGGGTTTGACCTCCTTCCCACCTCCGTTGCGCCTTACATGTGGGTCCAGCGTGAGGGGTAAGGTGGACCCAAATTAGGTGAGAAACGTTTTCAATTCTACTCGTTCTTTTTTTAGATAGATATTACAAAAATAAAATATATTTTGCTTCACGTATGCAACATGGGCAAAGATAGTATATATTAAATAAAATAAATACTATTTCTTATTTTTTTTGCTTCACGTAAGCAACGTGGGCCCCAATTTTCTCATATAAAACATGACACACAACAAAAAGTTTGCCATGTCACATTTTTCTAGGTCGAATTGTGACACACAAAGTATGTCATTGGTTGAGAGAATTTGTATATTAGGCTTTGTGACATAGAAAACAGCTTTGTGACATAGCAAGTATCGTCATTAGATGAATTATGACTACCTGTATGACGTTTTTTATGACATACAACCTTTTATTATCACAAAGTCGAAGTGCCTAAAATATAATGTCATAAACTGGATGATATAGTGACATTATGACCTATTGTCATACTAAAAACGTCAAAAAGTCACACATTTCTTGTAGTGGCTGAAAATGGCTAATGAGAGGGAGGCTTGGCATCGGCTGGTTTAGCTACCCACGAAACGGCCACTCGGACCGCCACTACGACCGGTCTAACCGCCTGTATGGCCGGTCAGACCGCCTATATTCCACAAACAAACACCATAACACTTACACCAGAAACTCCCACTCCATTAGCTATGATTCCAAATTCGTCCTATCCAAATCTTATTCCTAGTTATGTGTTCGATGCCTATAGACTTATGCAAGCTAGAAACACGCCCCATTTAAATTCCATGAATTTAATTGGTTCAGCAGCACCAAAAGAACCTGCTTTGACTGAGTTTGCTAGATTTAAGGATGAGGTTATTGGGGCCATGAAGAATAAGCCTGGAATTGATTTAGTTGTTTCTAGGTTATATCAGAATCCCTATGATGATAATTTTGGTAATGTTCCTTATTCCATTGGTTGGCATGTGTCTGACTTTGTTAAATTTAGCGGGGCTAATGAGCGTAGCACCTGGGAACCCATTAGTCAGTACATAGCTCAATTAGGTGAAGCAGGGTAATACAATGCTTTGAGAGTGTGTTTATTTTCTTTGTCTCTCACTAGAACTGCTTTTGCCTGGTTCTCTTCATTGGGCCATGGTTCTATGGTTTCTTAGGAGCAGCTGGAGCGTAAGTTTCATGATCACTTTTATAGTGGTACTTTTGAGTTTTCAGATTTAGTATCGATTAGGCAAGGCAAAGAAGAAACTGTTTGTGCATATGTTAAAAGATTTAAGGAAGTTGGAAACTGTTGCTTTAATTTGTCACTTTCAGATGCGGATCTTGCTGATTTGTGCTTTAGAGGCTTGAGATAATGTATTAGAGAGAAATAGATGGCAGTGAATATTTTATAGTCTCTCAAGTGCAAGTAAGGGCTTTACAATTGATTGTGATTCTGATGTTTCAACCGACGATGATAACAATGCTAATGTTGCTGAATTTACATGGCCCTCTAAGATTAAAGCTTATTCATGTGCATCTCTTAAGCCGGCCCATAAGAGTCAGAAAGAAGAAGAAGTGAAGTGAATTTACATGGCCCTCTAAGATTAAAGCTTATTCTTGTGCATCTCTTAAGCCTCACCCTCTTTGATGAATTAAATACATAGATCTGGATACATTAAAATATCTCATGTTATACCTCCATTGGAAGAGTAAAAGAAGTGTGCATATTGTAAATTTCATAATTCTTTTGTGCATGCTACTAATGATTGTAATGTCTTCTGTTGGCATGTTCAATCGGCCATAAGTAAAGGTCGTTTGGCATTTCATGAGATGAAAGTTGACAAGACTTCTTTCCCAGTCAATACAATGGAGTTGCAGTAGCCCAAGGTTTTGGTTCAGCCACATCAAGCCGAATCTATCAAGGGAAAGAATGTGGTGGTAGGAGATGAAAGGACTACATTGATTGAGAATGAGTCAGTCCATGAGGTGACTTATAAAAAAAATTTGATGGAAAGGAATAATTCAAAGTCACAGTCAGGTCCTCTGGACAAGGGGCGCAAAAGTCGGTCGTTGCACCAAAGTCACAGCCGTCTGAGTCTGTTCCACCACAGGCGGTTAGATAGGCCCGTCGGGTCAGACGGTCAGACAGGCCCGCCCCACGGTCGCCAAAAGATACTAAAACCGAGGCGACTTGAGATTGGTACTTGGAAGCCTAATGTGGCCAAAGATTAGGGGTCTCAGAAACCTAAAGTCACATTTGATATGCTTTTTGACAAATACTCCAAACAGAAGGTCGTTGCAAGTGATCGGCCATTAAAAAGAGAATGACATCACCCCAGCATGAAAGGCCATTATCTACCCATGATGCAAAGTTTGAGTACAATATAGAATGATAATGGTGTAATGTGGGTGCCATATCATTCAGTGGTGTAGCTTTCTTTTTATCCTGGATGGGAAGGCCCAAGAAGACATGTGTTGGATAAGCTCTCACACCCCATTCATGACCATTTGGTGCCTTGTCAATCTCATCATGGGCACTAGGCACAGGCAGTCAGACCTCCTGTCTCAGGTGCAAAGGGTATCTCCTCCGAGGAAGGTGTATCAACCCAAGAAGAGAGAGGAGGTGTAGTATATGAAGGTGGATCCAGAGAGGACTAACGAATTTGATATCATTCAAGTCAGGACTATGGGTGTGCCGATCGAGAAAAGTCTGGCCAAGAAGTCCACTTCTGTTAGGAAAGTTGATGATCATGAGGCTAGTTTTGGTCGGTCTCATCATTTTCTCCCTAAGTGGTGTCCTGAAGGGTTAACTCGCACACAAAGAAGGAAGCTCTAGAGACTCCATTTTTGGAAAGAAAAGAGGAAGAGTTGGATAAGCAAAGAGATGAATTCTTCAACCAGAGCAGGCCTATGATCCCGTAGAAGAAGGAATGGAGGCAAAAGGAGGACACTCAGGCGTACCTAGCATAGGCGGTCAAACCGGCCTCACAGGAGGTCCAGACCGCCGGTCTCTAAGAGCTGACCGAGTAGGTGGTCAGACCACCTCTACAGGTGGTTAGACCAGGTGTCGCAGAGTAGTAGCCTGGTGATCTTTCTTCTGACCTTATGGCTTGTGACAATGAGTTGCCATCGTTTCCCAGAGCTGAGGACGATGGAGAACTTGTTGATTATTGTTCTTCTCTAGAGCGCTTGAATCTTGATGTGTCCTCGGAGGAATACATTTTCGGTCCTAAGGAAGTTGTGTTTTAGAAGCCTAAAGCTGAGGATAATCACTTGAGGGTTTTATATTTGAAGGGACATATCAATGGGAAGCCAATTTCTAGGATGTTGGTTGATGGAGAGGTAATTGTGAATTTAAAACCTTATTCTTTATTCAAGAAGCTCGGTGGTTCAAACGTAGAGTTGATCAAGACCAACATGACTGCTAGTAGCTTGGTAGGAGGTATATCTATTGGAGATAAGGGCATTGTCTCTCTAGAGCTCACTATCGGGATCAAGACGTTGGCTACCGCTTTCTTCGTCGCTGAGATCCAAAGTAACTTTAGTTTAATTCTAGGCCATGATTGGATTCAGTGGATAGATGATGAAGTAGAGGTTGTGCATAGCGATAGATCAGCTTGTGTTGCCTTGGCTGATTGTTCTTTTATTGGTATTCATGATGATGTCAAGTGCTTGTCAAGTTTGGATCTTTCCGAGTATGAATTCATTAGTTGTACCAAGAATGACTTTGTTCCTGTTGTCATAAAGCCAATTGAGAATCGGTTAAACCACCTCATGTGATTTAATGGATAAAAATCTAGAGTGGTTGCAGCAAAGAATTGAGCACTATTGGTCAGATGAGAATGATATGCGTGAAGCCATTGACCATTTTGATGATATAATAAGCAAGCTAGGTTGTGGTTTGACATCGGTTGATCCTCTTGAGGAGGTAAATATTGGTGATGGCTTTATATCTAGGATGACGTTTGTAGACAATAATTTAGATCCTGCTTTTAAAATTGAATTAATAAATTAAACTTGTTAAAGGAGTATGTCAATTTTTTTTACATAGAATTATCATGAAATGTCTGATTTAAGCCGAGAGCTAGTTGAGCATCAGTTACCCATTAAATATGGTTTATGCCTTATAAACAACCTGCTAGGCATTTTAATCGTTTTATTTATGACCAAATTAAAGAATACACAAATATATTGTTAGAAGCAAAGTTCATTCGGCCTTGTCGATATGTTGATTAGATTTTTAATATTATGCATATGGAAAAGAAAGGTACAAGCAAGATTAGAGTTTGTATTGATTTTACAAATTTTAATCGAGCCACTCCTAAAGATGAATATGCTATGATTATAGACGATATGCTTATTATTGATGTTGCCTATGGATATAGAATGATTAGTTTTCTTGATGGTAATGCTGGTTAGAATCAAATATTCATGATCGAAGAGGATATTTCCAAAACTGGTTTTATATGTCGAGGCTTTGTTTGTTTATTTGAGTGGCTTGGTATGACTTTTGGTTTGAAGAATGCCGGTACTACTTATCAAAGAGCTATGAATTTAATTTTCCATAACTTGCTTGGAGTTATCTTGGAAGTTTATATTGATGACATTGTGGTCAAAGCGGCTAGACGTATTTCCCACTTGGCCGATTTAATTAAGACTTGCATTTAAAAGGATGCGTCAGTATGGTTTGAAAATGAATCCACTCAAGTGTGCTTTTGGTGTGTCGGCTAGAAAGTTTTTGGGCTTCATAGTGCATGAGAATGGTATAGAGGTAGATTAAAAAAGGTTGATTCCATTGATAAGTTACAAGCTCTTTGCTCTAAGAAGGAATTGCATAAATTTTTGGGCAAGGTGAGTTATTTGAGGAGGCCTATTTGTAACTTGCCTGGGAAAGTGAATGCTTTCACTCCTTTACTTCGGTTGAAAGATGATGCCGAATTTACTTGGGGGGCAAAATATCAAGCGATATTTATCTTCACCTCCGGTTCTTCAGGCACCAAAGGGAGGGGTTCCTTTTAAATTATATTTAGCGGCCAAAGAAAATGTTATTGGAGCTGTTTTGACTCAAGTGACCGAAGGAAAAGAATATATTGTTGCATATGCATGTACAAGGTTATTAGACGCTGAGGTATACTTTTATTAAAAAGTTATGCTTATCATTATATAATGCATGTACTAAGTTGAGGCGTTATTTACTATCAAATACTTGCATATAGTTGCTTGTCAAGCTGACATAATTAAATACATGTTGCATACACCCATATTAAGTGGTAGAATTGGCAAATGGGCTTATGCTCTCATTGAATATGTTTTGATCTTTGAAAGTTTAAAATCTATGAAAGGCCAAGTTGCCGATTTTTTTATTGAATATAGGATTGATGAGCAAGTTGATTTAAATGTTGGCTATGTCACTTTTACTCTATGGAAATTGCATTTTGATGGATCAGTTTACAAAAGTGGTTGTGGTGTTGATGTTATTATTATATCACCAAATGGTGTTGGTTTTGAAACTCTTAAACAATTAAAACATAAATGTACCACTAACCAAACCGAATATGAGGCTTTGTTATTCGGGTTGGAGATTTTGCATGACATGGGAGTAAAACATGTTGAAGTCTATGGTGATTCTTTACTAGTGGCACAACAAGTACCCAAGGTATCTCAATGTTCAGATGGGATTTTTAATGCTTATCTTGATAAGTGTTTAGACATTATAGCTTGTTTTCGTGAATTTGTGATTTATCATGTATCAAGAGTGGAGAATCCTAGAGCTAATGCTTTAGGACAACAAGCATCAGGCTATGATGTTAAAAAAAACTTTCGAGAAAAGAACTCAATAATGTTTTGTGAAGCCGAGGTATCTGCTCTGGAGCAGGCGCTTTGACCGTCGGTGCAACCGGTCTGACTGTCACAACAGACGGTCTGATCGCCTGTTCCCATGAAAACCCCAATTCTGTCATATTTGTTTCTCAAACTGTTGAGCACTGCAGAATGTTTACTTTTGAGATGTTTAGATGTTGACCAGGCTAGATTGGCCATGGCATAGGTTCATGAAGGAATTTGTGGTACGCATGAATCGACTCGCATGATGATTGGCTTCTAAGAAGAACTTGCTTTTATTGGCCCACAATAATAGCCGATTGTTTTTGTTACTACAAAGGATGTGAAGAGTGTAAAAATTCAAGGATACTCAGTTAGCACCTGCTAAGTTGACGCATCCAATAATTAAACCTTTGTGGGAAAGATTCATCCTCCTTCATCTAAGGGTCATTGTTTTTTATTGTGGCTACTGATTATTTTACTAAGCGATTCCTCTTAGGAATATGACACATCATGAGGCGATTGAGTTTATTATTAGTGAGCATATTATATTTCAATTTGGGATTCCTCAAACATTGACAATGGATCAAGGAACGTCGTTCATATCCAAAGAGGTACATGAGTTTGTTGAATCCTATGGTATTAAATTGCTCGATTCATATACATATTATGCTCAAGCTAATGGTCAAGCCAAGTCTAGCAACAAGGTTTTTTATGGGAACCCGCGGGGGTTTGCGCCCGATCTTTCGATGAGAGGCGTGGGGATAACTCGATTGGGGGATGGGGGCGACGTTCACGGCCCGCCTACAGCCTCCCGGGCTGCACCTTGGCGACCGATACACCACCTCCAATGGCTGCCACGATCTTGTGGAAGCGCGACACCCGGCCACTAGGGCACTCGTCCTGCAATCAATCGAAGAATTCACAAGAACAAGTAAGCAAGTACTAAAAATTACTAGATGAAAATGAAAGGTTTTTAATCTGAATCACAAACGACGTGGGTTTCTGAATACAAGAAGACGGACGGCTGATCCAGCACGCGCTCTTGCAGGCAAGTAGCGATGGCTAAACTTGTTCTAAACAAAAACCCAACTTTTTACAAGAAAAGGAACCTCTATCTAAATAGAGGGGAAAGGAGGAGGCGCGGCATCTTGGTGTGTTCGGGAAACTAGGGTAGAGGAGGAGGCACATGCACTGGTGGTGTTTGGAAATTGGTGCCCGCATGTCCTCCTTGAAGCAGCTGACGCATGTCCTCCTTGAAGCAGCAGACGCATGTCCTCCTTGAAGCAGCGGACGCATGCCATCTACTAAAATGGGAGGCGCATGCGCTGGTGGTGTTTGGAAGAGGGAGGTGCCGCCCACACTTGGACCTTGGTGGCTAGCATGTGATTGTCCTTTAGAATTAGTTGTTGTCGTGGAGTCCGAACCCAACTTGCGCAATGCCTCTCCTCATGGGATCCACTCCATTATTCTTGAGTGAAATAAGAGTGCACGCGTCTCCATTTTCTAAATGTGATGAACATAAGCCTTAGAATGAACTTACTTGATGATTGAGATGACGAGCACGAGCGCGAGTAATGGGACCAACTGGTGTTGCCGAACTAGGCGTCGTTGTACGTATGGTTGTATCGTTGGTGTTGATGTCCTCATCAGTTTTGATTAACCTCATAAATAAAAAGATTGAGGACAATCCTAGGAGATGACATGAGGTATTATCTAAAGCTTTGTGGGCTCATCGTATTTCTACACACAGTGCTCCTAAGGTCGCATATTTTGAGCTTATATATGGCCAAGAAGTCATTTTGCCCGTTGAGATGAATATGGTTACTTATAATTTGGCAAAACAAAATGATCTTAATGTTGATACATATTGTGCTTTGATGATGGAAAACATATGAAGTGACCGACAAGCGATCGAGGGCTTTAGAAGAGATTGAGAAAGATAAGAGGCAAGTGGCTTGAGCATATAACAAGAAGGTAAAGATTAAATCCTTTCAAGTTGATGATTTAGTTTGGAGGACTATTCTACCTATATGAGTAAAGAGCAACAAGTTTGGCAAATGTTCACCAAGTTGGGAAGTGTCATATCGTATCGTGAGAGTATGCTCTAGGGATTCTTACATGGTGGAGACTTTGTAGGGGCTTTAGTTGCCAAGAGCGCTCAATGGGAAGTACTTGAAAATGTATTATCCAAGTGTTTGGCAAAATACTTGCAAGGGTATGGCCGATATAGTAATATCGCCCTTAGGACAAAAATGGTCGATGATAGAGGATTGTTCTTAAACTGGTTTCATGTTTTCTGGTACATGTTGCTTGATCAATAACCAAGGGGAATATGTTGATGGCAAACAATACCTAAGGGTGTCGATCTGGCTGGACGTCCCGTCTAACCGCCCAAGCGGTCTGACCAGCCGGTCCTATAGCCGGTCTGACAACGTGTCAGGTGGTCTGACCGCCTGTCAAGACTGGTCTGACCGGCTGTCCCCATGTCGAAGATTTCGATTTGTAAGGACTTTCCTTGCAGGCAAGACCTCCCCACTCTATAAATATAAAGGGTTGTGGCCGATTGAGTACCCCTTCCCGTACAAACATACTACGTTTACTTTTTATTTCAAACCCTAGCCTTTACAACCCCCCTCCCCTTCTTCCTTCTTTGTCTCCATGGCATTTTAAAACGTTCTAAGTGGCCTTGCTGACCTTAGAACAACCCTAGGTCCACCATCCCTGATGGGGTCCCTCCCAGGGTGGAGATCGTAGTCTTTCGTGACGCCTCTGTTATAGGCGGTTTGACCGGCTGCTCTGAAAAAGCTCCAGCGAAGAGATTCGATGACCATGTGACCTAGCGCACTCTATGTTGATCCAAAGAGCATCAGCATATACAATATGGGTTGAAACTCGATCCATCCTAACCTTTCCCACTAATTCATACAATATGGATTGAAACTCGATCCATCCTAACCTTTCCCACTAATTCAGACTTGTTAGCAATTCATGAGTCTATGGGTGTGGAATCAATCCTGGTAGCTTGTTGTACATTTGTTCAATCTATTGCAATTAGTTTACCTCTTGAATTCAATACATTCTCTATTGAATAAGATTTTTGGTGAAAAGGAAACTGGTACAGAAAGAAAGTAGCAGTTGATTCATTTTTGGAATCATTCCTTCCAACTGAGCAGAACAAGGCCTACCAAGCCAAGTCGAGCAACAAGTTCCTGATCATTTCTTTGTTTCGTTGGCCGATCAAGACACTCCTCTTAGGCTCATTAACTTAATGCATAACTAAAACCATTCCCTAAATCTGCTACTCCCTCCGTTCTAAAATGTAGCTCGTTTGATTTTTTTTACCTCAACTTTGATCGCTCATCTTATTCAAAGAATTTTGCAAAATATTTTATATTTTTGTTATGTCTGTCCTTAGTAATAAAAGAATTACAAAAATGGTCTAAAATTGGACTCCATTTGCACAAAATTTTTGAATAAGACGAGCGATCAAAGTTGAGGCTAAAATGGTCAAATTATCTATATTTTGGAACGAAGGGAATATATTGCCACTTTGCCATGCATAGCTTTTGCACACACAATTGTGTATGGAAAAATATAGTCAAATGCATATTTCCTCAAGAGTGAGCAGAGTGTGATCCAAAGGCACATTGTTAGACTTGGGCACAAAACAATGGCACATATAATTGTGTGCATGCTAGCCTATGCCTAAAGGGCATACTGTTAGCGAACCAAGAATAAGCACTAAAAAAATCTTACCATAGAAAAAATAGTATTTTTTTAAGAATTTTGCTACGTATCTGTCGCTAGATTTTAGCGGCAAGTATATCAAATTTGTAGCAATTGTAATCAATAGGGCTTCGTACTAAGCAGCAGCAGGTTCTCATTGTCGTCTCCGGCGAGATCTTCTTCCCCGGTGAAGTTAGGATTCAGGGTGGGGTCTTGGAGTTTGGGGAGAGGAGCATCTATGGGTTCTGGCTTTGTAAGAATGGAGAGAAAGGTCGTGGACCCGACGGTGACGGCAGTTGGATGCGTGGACCAGGAAGGCGAAGGATCTCGACTCCTAGCATTGTGCTATGGTGAGCTCTGGTGATTAATGACAACCGGATGTGCAGGACTAACTATTTTCATGAGATGGTGTGTTAGGTTGAGTTTTGGTATTTAGAAGAAAAGGTTGATAGTTCATTGGTTGATGATAAAAAATTGAGGATGTAAATGAAATGAACATCATGAGGGTATAATGAAAATAAAAAAAATAAAAACATGATGAGTTGGGGATTAACAACTATGGAGGAAGAACATGTTGAGTTGACGGTCAACAATTATGGTGATCAAAATGAGAACGTAAATATAATTTATGATGCATGATACAAAATGGCTTTCTATGGCAAGATGGTGAAGGGTAAGCAATATGAAGTGGATATCACTCCTATGGATACAACCAACATTCACAGCCCAATTACTAGAGCTCGAGCACGACAATTGAATCTAGAGGTGAGCATGTTTTTAAATTCCTCTTCACATGCTTATGAGAATAGATTGCTACCGAATGATTATATTGTCATTAGGAACCATGGAGGAGGTCAAGGAATACTAGGAGAAGGGCTTCGAGGCATGGAGGACCAGCAAGGGCACATAAGTGTTGGTTTTTCTTAGGCTCCAGAATAATATTTTGCAAGCGCACAGAATAACACGTTGTAGCATTTCACCAAGAAGTATTCTGAGGTATCGTATTTCTTTCCTCAGCGAAGTGATCGGGATAAAGAGTATTTAATGAGTTGAAAGATAAGCCTTAATAGCAAATATCGCACACCATCTCTCGCGGCGATACAGGGGTATCAAGATAGTGGCCAAGAAAAGCTTGACCGATACAAGCAGGTTGGGACGACAAGCCATTAGAAGGTCACGAACGACCAGCGACAAAGGAGACTCCGAGTAAGGAAAGAAGTTGTGAGTATTATGGGATGCAGATTCCTAATGACACTTCTAAATCTAGAGAGAAGCTAGCCTAAACTTTGTCTAAACTTTATCTAATGGTGGGGAAAGCAGAACTTACTTCGACGGCTGGTGGGATGGATCTCAGAAAGGGATGAGAGGGGGATCCGACGGCATCCAGCAACTAGTATTATGAAAACACCCGAACGTGGTGGACTACAAAGGATGGACAGGGTAGTCACCACCTATTGCCTACCACAATGGTACCGTGGGGTGGAACACACTTTCTAGCTAGCTCCAAGCCAGACACCATGTCTACACTTGATACTAGGATTTCTCTCGAAGCCTTCGAAAAAAATCCCCCTCAACCTAGAGGACTGACTTGAGCTCTCTAGTCCGGACGAGAAAACCCGTAAGGAAGAATCCTGACTAAAAGATGAACTTTAAAACAAAAGAGAGAGCTACACTGCTCTAACTCACTTAGACTTCGGTAAAATATCGGGAATTGTAAGCTTAACTCAAGATATAAAGAAGATGATACTTTATTGATAATACTATCCAAAATAATACTCCGACCAGAGCCTCTGAGCTAGGCTCGACTCGACCCTACTCCCAAACTCCAATCCTACTCTAGAAACTAGAAGAGTGAAATGTAGAGAAGAGCTCCTTCAAGTGTGTATTTTGGAGTGTTCGTAGCTTCTCCTTTTATAGCAGCAGCAGGTCTGGTTAGTGGGTGAACCACCTTAGAGAACCGACTGCGGAGAGTGGGCCCCAGGCCGAGCCAATGATTGGCCGGCCGGCCACGCCTAGGGCCGGTCGGATGACCTCTACCGCATGATGTGCCGCCTTAACTCTTTGATGTCCTGTATCAATCCCTAGGGTTGATGCTTGTGGCTATTGCTTATTTCATGGTGGTTAGGCCCGACATGTGGGCCCTTTGATCTGTGGGCGATCCTTTCGGTGTCCGTCGAATGAACCGACTGCAATCTCTTGCTTAGGATATTTCAGGAGTGTGTTTGTTGCGCCCCCGGATTGTTGACGTGGCAGGGTTGGTTTGGGAGGCCGGCCGGCCAGGCTTTATCCTGGAATTATGTACATTTTCTCCAGTGTGCTCCTGCAACACAGTCTCATCCAAATCTCGTGGAAATTGTTATATTAAAGTAAAATATGCATGGAACCTTATGCAAATCTTCAATTTATTCCCGAGATGTTGACAGAAAATCGACCGTCAACAACAAGTTAAGAGGGAGGCCCAAACCAACTGGTCCATGGCCTATTTTGAGCTGTAGGAGCAGTTTGCACTAAAATGGCCACTCAGGTCGCATACGAACTCATATTTGGCTGATCTTTGTATGGATGGAAATCTAAGAAAATAACCTTTCAAACAAAGTTCGTCCAAGGCCCAAATTCAATAGGAGTCGACGGGAAAATATTCTGAAAGCTGGTGTCCAGGATCTGTATCAGTGTTGTGCCACTGTCTTTTGGTCGTTTGAGCCGTGTATCTTGTCTTGGACCATTAGGGTTGTGTCTAGGGAGTCATGACCGCCCCCAAACTCCTCTTATCCAGCCGCCACCCCCTCCTCTAGGGTTTGGGTTTTGCTTAGTTCATTTCTATCAAAAACAGGATGTCGTTCTTCTGTTGTGGAACCCCACACGTGAGGGGAATCAGTTTCTTTCTGTGATTTGGTTGCTTGTGTCCTTCGATTTGCAGGCAAGAGTAATCTTTTTGGTGAGGTCAATCGAGCCGCAGCTAGGTTGATAACTAGAGGATTTGTGGCGCTAGGGTTACGGGGTTCATTTCTTTGGATTCGAAGCTGGATCGGTGTGTCACGAATCTGCCCAATCAATAGTTATCTTGAACCTTTCGGAAGATCGGGAAGCTAAGTCTTATCAGTTGGGGATTAACAACCATGGAGGAAGAACATGTTGAGTTGACGGTCAATAATCATGGTGATCAAAATGAGAAAGTGAATACATTGATGATGTGTGATACAAAATGGCTTTCTATGGCAAGATGGTGAAGGGTAAGCAGGGCTTTGCTACAATGGACCATGCAAGGGTGAAGGACAAGTAAAGGCCTTGGCGTCAATGGACAAAGGCAATGGTGAAAGGTGAGTAAAGGCTTAGCGTTGATGGACCAAGGCCATATGAAGCCATGGATTATCTGTGTCAATTATATGAAGAATGCATGGTGATATGGAGTCAAAGAAAATGACATACATCATGTGGAGATGGATATCACAAGGCTTAGAAAAATAAAAAATGATATTTTCATCTTGTGTTGATAAGTATCATCAAGTGAAGAAGTGATTGAAATCAAGCATATTGATGAAATGTAAGGCGGACTTCATATGTTGATGAACATAAAGTGCCTTGAAGAAACGGTGGTGATGGATATTCTATGCATATGAGCATCAAGACCGGATTTGCGCAAGACAAAGGTATGAAATAAAGGGCATTTCATTTTGTTGGTTTAGGTTATTGATGGAGGAAAGACCGGATTAATAAGATAAAATGCCATACTATTAGAGGGGTCTTGATGGTGCTTGAGTCTTTGATAGGTGTTCAAAGCTCAATCTTACATATGCATACTAACCTTGGCAAGGAAACGATAGTTTACAAAGTTGCTCAACAAATAGTTGGTAGTGATGGTTTGTGTTGGATCTTGGGTTACAATTCTGCTTTGATCTAATGTGTTTTGGGTCAAGATTCATTTGGGATGTGTAGCCCTCTGAACAAGCTTTCCATAAAATTCATGATCACCTAATTTGGACATCAAAGCCAAAAGTTATGAGTGTTACATGAGGTCGGTAATGAACTGCGGATGGTCTGGCCATGATAGGCAGACAGTCAACCTCCTAAATCCAATTTTTGGACAGAAATTGGGTGTTTCTGTGTGGAAATTTGAAATGAATTGTGGATAGTCCTCTACTTGTGAGGTGGATAGTCTGAAAAAAAAAGCATAACAGTTGACTCTGAGGAGCGTTTGTTGATAATATAGCCATTGGTTTTGAAATGGTAGATATCCGGCCTTGTGAGGTAGACGGTCCATGAAAATAGAGCATTTTGGGATATTTCAATGTCATGGCTAGTTTTAGAGGAGCTAGCTATATAATGGCCGGTTGGCTGTGGTTTTGAGTAAGGCTAAGGCATCCATTTGAGCATTCTTAACCTTGAGCAAGTCTTTTCCACGAGTTTGGGCATGTGTTGCACATAAGAGAGGGTGAGAAGCAAGATTTGAGTGCATTTGCATATTTGATTGAGTTTTAGGCACTTGGTAAAGGGTCAAGTGAGTCTAGGCATGTTACTCTTGGTGTTTGCCAACACCTAGGTGGTGTTAATGTGTTGTGAACTGGTGATTTTCTTAAGATAAGCTTATGAGAAGGTCTGGTGTGCTTGTGAAAAGGCTTTGTGCTCGACTCACCGGAGAGGTGAAGAGCTACTATAGTAGAATTGAGGTACGAAGAGGTTCAATTATTCCAAGCTTGCTTATAGACCAAGTGGATTCTTTGTAGAGGAGCGGATGGAGTTTTGGATCCACCTCAATGGGGATTAGGAGCGACCAGCAAGTCACCGAGACCTCGGGAAAAAAAATTAGTGTCTCCATTGTGGCTTGCTTTCTTGAGCTTATTAACTTGGGCAAATTGCATACCTGTCCTCATTTTCAACCACAACTGTATGTTTGTTCCTATTTCTTAGACTTTGCATATTTGCCCCTATTTTTCGAATCCGAGCCATCTGTTTGCCCTCGTTTCCTAACGTTGTGAGGTTTGCTGAATATACTTAGAAGAAAAAGGATTGAAAAAGAAAAAAAGAGTTAGAAAATATCAATATTACCCTTTCCTTATCCTAAACATTTTACACCCTCACCAGCCCTCTACGACCTCGCCCGTAGCTGCTACCCAATCAAATCTCTCCTGTGACGGTGGCGAGGCAGGGGGAACAACGACCAAGGGGGCCGCTGCTGGTAGGCTGCCGGTGAACGACACAGGGCTGCTGCTGGTCGTTTGTCAGTGGGCAGCACAGGCCTGTGGTGCCTTCGGCAAGTGGCTCACAACGGGCAGAGGACGAGGTTTGCCTCGCCGCAACGCGGGCTGCTGCTCCCTGGAGAGCTCCACACGGTGTGCGGCGTGTGGCTGCTGGCCTGCCTCGCAGCTCTCATCGACCTGTGCTTGTATCACTCAGGTCCAGCCTCGGTGGCCATAGAGGCCAATCATGGCCGTCGGCGGGTCGCCGGCGATGTGAGCTAGCACAAGTGGATCTCAAATTCTGGCGGGGAGGGCACGACACCCTGAACCCCAAGTCTCTCTCTTCTCTATTGCAGTTTTCAGATTCAGAATAGTTGCTTTGCTTACAGGGCTCGGTCTTAAGCCAGCCACACACGCATTGCCATTCCGGCCCCACAAGTCATACGCTTACAAATACTTAATGCAATACGCAACACAGAAAACATAAATGTATCTTCTCAGTCTTCCAACACCTTTAGCGTAGCGTCCACGACATCTTCCCCCCTCCCCCTCAAGAACTTGCTGGTCCTCTAGCAAGCGCTCCTGGAAAACTCTTCTGCAGCACGTACCAATCCTCTCATGTTGAAGCACCTCCAAGCAGAGTTGACCATTTAACCAATACTTGAGGCATAGCTTTACTTCACTTCTTGACCAAGCTTTGACCAAGGATAGCTTCAGGCACCAACACCACCTTGTCCAGTGCAACTTCTGGAGGTAACTCAGATATCACTAGTGTATAGTAAGGTACAAAAGGTTTAAGTTGGGAAACATGAAACACCGGGTGGATCAGACTTTCTGCTGACAACTCCAGGCGGTAAGCAGCCCACCCAATCCGTGCCAACACCTTGTACGGCCCAAAATATGTGAATGCCAACTTTGGGAATGGCCTGTTGATCAAGGATGACTAAGCATAGGCTACAACTTCAGGAGCACTCTATCCCCCACTTGATACTCCCGATCATACTGTTTCTTATCAGCCATTAACTTCATACAGTTTTGAGCTCTAGTCAAGAACTCTTTCAGAATGGTTGCCTGAGCTTGGATCTCAGCTACTGTGTTAGCAAAAGACGAAGAGGCTGGAACAGATGTGCCGGCACTATTCCCACATTAGCCTCGTACCCATACAATGCATAGAATGGGGAACAACCTAGGGAAGTATGATAAGGATAATTGTACCAAAATTCAGTTTGAGATAACCATGATTTCCAGCACTTTAGATCATTGAACACAGCACAACAAAGGTACATCTCCAACATTGGTTAATCCTCTCCGTTTGCCATCCGTCTGAGGTGATACGCTGAACTGAGCAACAATTGAGTACGCATCAATGTAAAAAGCTCCTTCCAAAAGTTACTCATGAAGACCTTGTCCCTATCAGACACAATGGATTTTGGAACTCCATGTAACTTGATCGCATTATCAAATATAGCCCTTGCAATGATTTGTGTTGTGAAAGTATGCTTGATAGGAATAAAGTGTGCAACTTAGTAAACCTATCG
This sequence comes from Digitaria exilis, assembly GCA_015342445.1. Taxonomy (NCBI): domain Eukaryota; kingdom Viridiplantae; phylum Streptophyta; class Magnoliopsida; order Poales; family Poaceae; genus Digitaria; species Digitaria exilis. The sequence goes on from JACEFO010002467.1 coordinate 365,800, forward strand.
ACCACCACTAGAATCACACTGAAAACTTCTGATTTTGGCAATACTTCAATGAAATCCATTGAGATATCTTGCCATGCACCCTCTGGAACAGGGAGAGGTTGGACCAAGCCAGCTAGTAATGTGTTCAAGTGCTTGGCCTGTTGGCAAATAGAACACTAATTTACATAATCCTCCAAACTGGGCTTGAGGCCCTTCCACTAAAATAACTTTTCGATCTTGTGATAAGTAGTCTGGATGCCAGAATGACCCCCAATTAGGCTGGAATGAAAAGCTGCTATGATCTTATTCTGCATGGCAGAATTGTGAGCCACCCACAGTTTATCATTGAGTTTGATAAGACCATCTACCAAAACATATCCCTGCTCATTAGGATTGTGTACAGCTAGTTGTACTAGCAGCTGCTGACCAAATTTATCAGTAGCATATGATTTGAGAAAGTCATCCATAAGGGTTGAACAGAAGAGACTGCCCGAATTGCATATAAGTGTCAAACCCTTGATAACGCATCGGCAACCACATTTTCCTTGCCTTTTCTGTAAATCACCTTAAACTACGGCCTCAGGAGCCTAGCCCTCTTCTTTGCATTTCTGAGTGGAGATTCTGCTCAGTCAAGTAAGCCTAACTTTTGTGGTCTGTTCTGATCAGGAACTCATGTCCTTGGAGGTACTGACACCACTTCTCTACAGCCATTATCAGAGCAAGGAACTCCTTCTCGTAGATGGATAGATGTTTATGCTGTTGAGCTAGGGCTTTGCTGAGAAAAGCCACGGGCTGATCATGTTGCATGAGCACTGCCCCAACCCAACATCACAGACATCAGTTTCGATGATGAAGGGCTCATTGAAATTGGGCAAGGCTAGCACCGGTGTAGTCGACAGTGCCTTCTTCAACCTGTCAAAAGTATGTTGGGACTCCTCATTCCACCTCAATTGCTTCATTTTTAGTAGCTGGGTTAGTGGTTTTGCTATAATCCCATAGTGTTGGACAAACTTCCTATAGTATCCAATAAGCCCTAAAAATCTTCTCAACTCAGATACTGTAGTTGGTACATGCCATTTCAGCATTGCTTCAGTTTTGCTAGGATCAGTTGACACTCCTTCCACTGAAATGATGTCGCTTAAATACTCTAGCTTTGTTTGTGCAAAAGGACATTTGCTGCGCTGCTGAATGTGTGCTTCCAAAGAGGGGTTGTAAACCATAATATTATCTAGAAAAAACCATGACAAATTTTCGAATGAAAGGTGCTAGTACCTCATTTATGATACACTGAAATGTTGTTGGGGCATTAGTTAGGCCGAATGGAATCACCTTGATCTGGTAATGATCGTAATGGGTTTTGAATGTTGTCTTATGTTCATCCTCCTCTTTCATCCTAACCTGATGATACCCTGAGCGCATGTCTAGTTTAGTAAAGTACTTGATACCATCATGTTCATCCAAAATTTCTTCTAGTAGAGGCATTGGGAACCGATTCCTCACTGTTATAGCATTGAGTCTTCTGTAGTCAACACAGAAACACCAACTACCATCCTTCTTGAGAACCAACAACACTAGGCTTGCAAAAGGACTTGATCTTGGAGTGATCAAACCAGCAGCTAACAATTCCTTCACTTGTCTCTGAATCTCTTCCTTGTGCTGAGGAGAATATATACCTATAAGGTTTGGAATTGATAGGAGTGGAGCTTGGCATTAATGGGATTGTGTGATCATAAAATATAGCTGGAGGCAATTGTTTTGGTTTCCTGGAACACATCCTGAAATTCCTGCAAAATCTTTTGCACCTCTGGATGTTGTGTTTGAGTATGGTCTGCAGGTAACATTTCCACCATTGCTATTGCCCATATATCATTCCCAGCTGGCCATTTTGATACCTTGTCAAAAGTCACTTGTTGCACTACTGATGGAGCAGGTTGCACCCCATGAAGCACAATTTTCTTATCCATTTCTATGAGTTCCAGAGTTTTGGTATCCCAATTGTATATCATTGGGCTATGAGAACTCAGCCAATCATACCCTAAAATTGCATCATAGACTACCAATTCTAGCACTCTCATATCAGAATGCAAAGTATGACCACTGGCCCACCACGCCATGTTTGGTACCCATTGATCAGTCACCATCATACTCCCATTGGCCAACTTAACTTGTTTGGGTGCTGCAAGTAGTGCTTGAAGGCACACTGTAACTCCCACTATCAATTAAGATAAGCATCACCTTGTTTTGCACTAAGGCTCTTACTTTCACCCATTTCAGTTCCAGTTATGGTATTGAGAGACATATTACAAAATTCCTCAGCTAGAGCATCCTCTACCGCCAATTGGTTCAAAATATCATCATTCAGTATAACATCCAAGTCATTCACCACTAGAGCGTTCACCTGTGCTTGAGCTTGAGGCCTCTTAGTGCAGACATTTTTGTGGTTGTTGTCAAAGGGCTCAGCACAATAGAAACAAAGACCATTAGCTTTTCTGTAGTCTCTCAATTGTATTTTCTTCCATAGCGAAGGAGTTGGTTGACCTCCTTTGGACTCAGACTTTGCTCCATTGTAAGAATTATTACTCCAGTTTGGAGTCCTTTGCCCTTTTGTCTTGTTTCTATCCAGGACTTACTGCTGTATTTTGGCCAACATAATAGCTCTATCCATTGTCTCAGGTATTTGTGATTGCACCACACTACTCACCTCTAACTTGAGGCCTTTAATGAATTGCGTGATGAAAAACAATTCATCCAACCCATTGTTATGCATCATAATCTGATATTGCAAGTCCTCAAACTTGGCAATATATGTGTCTAGAGACTCAATCTGTTGCAACTCTAGTAACATAGTCAAAGCCTCCCTATAATCATTATCTCTAAATTTTGCCTCCACAGCCTGAATGAAGATATCCCAATTGTCAACTCCATGAGTCTGCTTATACACCTGCAGCCACTTTGTTGTTTTGCCCTCCATATTCAAAGAGGCCATTGTAGCCCACAGACTTGGTGGCAACACAAACGGCTGAAAGTAATCCAAACATTTGCTTTTCTAGATAGCAGGATTGTCACCCTCAAACTTGGGAAAAAGCATCTTAGGCACCATACTCTTGAGGTTGAACCTATCACCATTATCCCTTCTCTTTTGATTGAACCCAGGTCTGCGTCCCTAATCCCCTCTAAACTGAGATTGCTGAGGCTTGTGATCACCAACATCATCATATTACATGGGACTCCAGGGACGTTTCTGGTTTTTCTGCCCAGTTAGCTTTGCGATAGCCTGTGCAGTAGCTTCCAACTACTTGTGAATTAGCTTCTGATCCTTGAGGAGCTGCTCAATGACCTGTGTTGACATGTCGAACCAAGTGTCTGATTTCTGTTGATTCTTGTCAATCTCTGCCACTTTGGAAAACATGAGGTCAAAATTTTCCATGACTTCTCCCCAACGCTCGTCCTCCTTCTTCTCCCTGGCATCCATCTTGTCCAGGATGAACAAAGTCTGTGGCGATGGCTTAGGAGGAGTTGTGGTCATTGTGCCTAAAGCCTAGAGATGTACAGCATGATTTGATGCAACCTCCGACCAACACGAGATATGGCTGTAGTCAGCAAGGCCGAGGGGATAGTGCAATCACTCACAAGATCCATCGAACAACACTGGGGATGATCAATGCCGTGCCCTTCGCCTAGACCCGACCTAACGCCCTCGCGCATAGCACGAAGCCACCACTGCCACACTCGTAGAAGAACCAGGTCACCTGCAAATCGAACCGCGTGCGTTGGAATTATGGAGGAAATCAAGGATTGTGACCTGATGAGATCTCAATCCGACTACCTGACCAAACGCGTTTGCGTGCTCAGATCAACGGAATCATGTGACCTAGTTGTGCTGCCGGAAGCCCTGAATCTGATACCAATTGACACACCCATGGTCGTTGGCGGGTCGCTGGCGACATGAGCTAGCACAAGTGGATCTCAAATTCCGGCGGGGAGGGCACGACACCCTGAACCCCAAGTCTCCCTTCTCGACTTCAGTTTTCAGATTCGGAATAATTGCTTTGCTTACATGGCTCGGTCTTAAGCCGGCCACACACACACTGCCATTCCGGCCCCACAAGTCATACGCTTACAAATACTTAATACAATATGCAACACAGAAAACGTAAATGTATCTTCTCCGTCTTCCGACCTTTGGCGTAGCGTCCACGACAGGGAGGGATTGAAGTAGAAGCAACATCTTGCAATCGTGCAGCTAATCGATTTGGTGACATGATGATTAGGATTGTGGTCTGTATGATCTATATACGGTGTGATAATTACAAAATATGATATTTTACCATTTATTTGATATATTCCTAAAATAGTTCTGGATATGCAAATTAGATTTTACTGTGGCGATCCATGTTAAGGGCATAGAACTCTTTTCATCTTTGAGTCAACAGTGTCAACTACTCTTCACGGAACAGGGGCATACCATATTCTAGAATCCAAAAAGCAGGGGCTAACATGCAAAGTCCAAAAAAGAGGGCCAAACATACAGTTAGGGGTGAAAACAAGGGTAGTTTTGCAATTGGTCCTATTTACTGTATGCTAGTTTACATTCTTAGAAATATTAATATTCTTGCTTGCTTGTCACCCTAGGATTACAAAACATGATCTAGACATAGGGTGTCAGTGCTCATAGTTGAGAAACATATCTTTGGGGTATATTTGTGTTTTAGCCAATTGTTTTAATTACGTATCTTTATCGGTTTAGTTTTGCTAAGAATTTTTAGAACCTACTATTCAACACCCCCCCCCCCGGCTCTAGTCAGTGTCGGCCTCCTCAATCCTATAGAAGGAGGCAAGGGCACCATCGGCAGCAGATGGCAGAAGATCCCAGGATGCGTGAGGTTGGCGATGGGGGCATGCTGCTCTATTGGTTAGCGACAGCCGCTGCGGATGGTAGCGAATCCTGTGGCGATGGCGCCGCTGGGTTCGGGAAGGTCTGCAACAGAGGCAGGGGAGCTCAGCCTCCACCGGCGAGGGAGAGGAGGTGGCTAGTAGTCCCATGCTCGAATCGAGAGGAGACGGGACTCGGGTTGAAGACGACGACAGAAGGATATGCATACGACTAGAAGTTCCATCTACACCCTTGCCTTTCCATCTAGTGGTTCTGTGGTTGGGAATTTGAGAAACTTATGTCCTGAATTTCAATCAACAAACAATTAGACTAAACCATTTTTCAATGGAGAGCTCCTATGAGAACTCAGATCTAGTTGGTGGGGAGGTACAAGCAACGAGGACATAGGACTCAGCTACATAAAGTTGTAAGAGAAACTCAAATCAAACAACCGCAATCGTGCCATATAGGAGAAGAAAAAAACATCATTACATGAGACTGTATGGACCTATAACTCCTCCTGATCTGGGCACCATCACCGTCCTGACCTTGGTGTTAGAGGAGGCGTCATTGGTCAGGGAACGGAAGCGGTGGTGGAAGAGGAACTAGGAGATATACGAAGGCTGAACAAGGTCATCACTGTCTGACACCTACCACTATATGATCCATTTAATTTAATACAAAGGTAAGCTATAGTATAGTATAGACATCATATTGACTATTGTTTCTACTTTATCTGACATTAGAATCAGAGGCACCCACTCAAAGTCTGATAAACTTACTATAGTGAATGAGGAACCCATGAAAAGATGTGAGGAGAATTGATTCTCCATTAATAAAAGCAACTAGAGTTACCAAAAAAAACTCGGATGTATCTCAAAGTTGAGCTGCATCCATCGAGGTGCAAAGTGTAAGAAAAATCAATAGCCCTGACGTCTTCTCAGTACTCACACTTCACTTGTCTCCCTATTTTGCAAGAGTAGTGGAAGATAACTTTGTATGGGTAGTTATACTTCACGTGTATGTTTATCCTTAGAACCAATGCACCTATTTAGGTGGATTAGAGACCAGAGTTTACTTGTAGGTGAAATAGCATGGTGTTTTGAAGATGCAGAAGGGTTGACTGAGCCAGCCCTAAAAAAAGGTTGATTGACCCTTTGGTACACCTCATGCATGAACTGGAGTTAGTAGACATGATAGGGATGATCAAACCTTATGTGGCTCCTTAGTCTCCCATCAACACATCATTGTGTTGAGAAAGTCATATATTAACTCATCAACACTGTTGTTGACTGGATTAGGCGATATCCAAGCCAATGGTGAACCTATCTCCAAATTAGGCTCACTTAGACCCTCATATCAAACCAACCCACATCCCAAATTGATCTTGATTGTGTTTGTATTTGTATGTATGTGACCAAAGCCAGCTAGGAAACTAGGCCGGCTAGGGTCGGCCGATTGGAGACCTCCGCACAATTACCATAATATCCATTGCCAATATGACCATACATATGTTTCCTTGCATATGGCCAAAGATCACCACAAAAGGACTAAGGCCCAGTTTGGTTGATATGGACTTTTGTCACAATCGAACAAGTTTTCTTTAGTGAAGGGCTGCACTCAAATAAGCACTAAAACTTTGTGGAAATAGTCATTTTATTCCCTCAATCTTGTTTCCTATAAAAGATTCACTTTATACAATGTTGGAAGTCCAAATCTTTGAGATAATAACCACAAATATGTTTTCTTATGAGGTTGTGAAAATTTCAAGTTTTGAACATACTCATCTTCTCTATATAGATTTTAAACTTGCCATAAAGGCCTCGGGAAGTAAGATACAACACAAAAAGATCGCATATGTCCGTAAAAACATCACACTATTGTCTACAGGTAACCTCAGTATCTTTTCTTCCACTGACCCAAGATCAAGGATGGCATTGGTTGATAGAAAAGCTTCTACCTTAAGTATCTCTTCTTCCTATTCTCCAACTTTGAGCCAAGAGCAAGAAGAGTATAGGAGCTTCATCAATGTCCTATACACCAACCTTGGGCCCTAGATCTTATGATTCTTGTCAATCTTGTAGGCTCAAATCTCTTAGTAATGACCTAGGAACCCACTTTCCACTGATGACCTTGAAATAAAAATTATTAGAGATTGACTAATATATACATTATATACCTTACAAGATGTTTTCAAGACAAACCACATAAGAAACCATCAATAAATTGCCGACAAGCTAGAATTTGAGCCTCAGCAGACCCATGATCTCTTACAATTGGATTTGTTCTAGCAAATTGGACTGTAAGCCTCAAAGTTAAACCTAGAACCTATATCCAACTTCATTTTTCACATGATTGGATAACATGTAGAGTTGGTCCAACTGCCAACCCTTCCTAGAATCATTAGTGTTTCTAACCAGGCCACACATATTTAGTTAGAGTGTGACCCTACATGTTGAATCACAACCATCGAGTAGAACCAACTTGGTTATATGTTGTAGTACACTGCCAGAACAAATGGAGACATTGCATAACAACTTAGACAACATAGACTATTGATACCGAACTTAAGACCAACTATACTTGATCAAACTTTACAGTGTTGGTATTGTATGTACATGAGCATATTTTTACTATGAAATGCTTCTGTAGAATCCAATTATCATGAGCCATCTAAGTTAATTTGTCATTCTTTACCTCGAAGGATGCCCAATTCGGTTGGTTGAGTAGAACCAACTTGTTGTGAGGACCTAGGTGAGCATATACACTGCCACCTAGTTTAATTTGTCATTCTTTACGTACCTTGAAGGATGCCCAAATTCGAGTAGAAGCAACTTGGTTATATGTTGCAGTACACCTTCAAATAGACATTATCATAGATGCTAGACTCAGGTGACCATATGGTAGACTCACCTCGGTTGGTTGACGACCTTGTCGGTAATGCTTTTGCGATAAATATGTTCACTCACAATTGAGACCATTTAATCCTTGTCTCAAAAACCCCGTGGTCAAGCTTAAAACAATAAATGAGTCCACATATAACTAAATGCACAGCCAACTAGCCTCAGTTCAGGGTTTTTTTTCCTATGTCACATGTGGGCCCTTTTGTTGAAATCTCTATCTAGACATGACTAACCTTTATGGTTCTAGGTTTGTCTTGGCATCATTGAGAAAGAATAGAATCAGGTGTAGAGAGCAACTAATCTATAGACAACGCCTAATTATGGAACCAAGGTAGTACTACATATTACGGTTTACGGATGGTTGATGGCTCTATTATTATATTAAATAATTTTTTGAAAGCTTTCCATTCATGGTTAATTGGCATGGAGTTAGTCATTCATCACCATAGCTTCTTGAGGTCACCAAACCATGATGGAAGCTTTCAAACAAATATCGTACCTTCGTTCTCATTATTGGAAAATAGGTTATAGGCAAACTCAATGCAATAGGAAAAACCAAATATAATGCAAGCAAAACACATAATTCAAATCAATCATATATGCCACTACAAGAAACCCCCCCCCTTTAGATACATTTTATTTGTAACGCCACTTGAAAGTGTTTCTACGCCCGGCTATACACACGTATATTGATACGATTTTAAAAACGCGACAATGTGAGATGATATTTATTACGCTTTCAACGTCATAAGGTATGTAAAGATGTTAAATGACACACTTTAAAAATCATCTCAATTAGCCACGATGTTACACACGCTTTTAATCATTGCTATCATATAGATACGTTGTAAAGCGCAACAACTAATTGTACATATGGACCTAGAGACGCTTGTTGATATGATACTTAAAATGCATCAAATTGATACATTGTTGACATGCTTTTGACTGTGTGTACATGGTACACACGATAGAAGTGTATCAAGTGCATGACAAAAGCGTTTCATAGGCCTGTAAATATGTTATTTGGTTTGGTGCAAAAGATATTGCATATGAATAACAATTGAAATAACTTGATTAGCATAGTGGTTTAGACAATTGGTTTGGAAATTGGAGATCACTGGTTCGATTCCCAAACCAGCCATTTATTTTTTGATTTTATTAACACATAGTTAAGCGTTACTATACTGTGTAACTACATCAATAGACACGACTTACATATGTGTCTATTCAAATGTATCATTTTATTTACATATGCATCTAACGTGTCTAGAAAACGTCTTTCCTTACCTTGATACGCTAAACTAATTCATCTCTATAAAGCCTGACACGGTCCATAAGAAGACGCTTCTAACACGCTTTATGAAAGCGTGCCTACATGGCTATAGATACGAAATAAAGCATGTCTAACTCTAAATATAGCATAGCTACAAGGGGGGTTTTCTTACTCTAAATATATGCTATCAAATCCGAAGACCATAGCAATGTTATGAATGAAATGCACATACAACACGTGCTCATTTAATCTAAATATGGAAGTGTATGTGCTAGATGTTCTAAGCCATCATCATTTGTGCACATAATCTAGTCCGTATAAACAGATTAACATGTTCACATGACCTAAGATTAACAAACTGACACAATAAATGATGGGACGTGGCCCGATCTTCCGAGAGGTAGATGATAAACTCGATAGGTTGGATCAACGACGTTGGCGATCCGGGCTTCTAATCAGCACGACTCGAACCCCTGCAACTGTTACACCGCTGCTCCGCTGGTTATCAACCAAACTCAACTTGATTGACCTCGCCGAGAAGGCTTTTCCTGCAAACGAATCGAGAACACAAGCAAGAAAGTATAAACACGCAATCTGAAATTACAGATGTACATTGTAGCGAATCTGAATAAATGGGTTCGAGTTCGAGAACACGCAAGGACTAATCGCCACAGGGGTGGAGAACAAGAACAGGGGGGCCTGGATCACTGGTAAAAGGACTCGGCGTCACAGTTACAATGATCGATCTGTTTCTCGAAGGAAAACTAGACTCTAAACAAAACCCAAGTTCTAATGGCGGCGGCTGCTGAGTATTAAAGTCTAGGGGCGACCTAGGATTGGGGCGCACCTAGAGGGGGCGTCCACAACATGGGCTTAAGGCCCGACACGATACAAGGCCAAGTTGGCCCAAAACAGGTGACGCGGCACCTTTTCGTGGTCACACAGAATGATCCACGAAGGCTCTGGAGCTAGGACCAGAACCAAAATGACGGCGTCGTCGTTCCCTCTCCAACGCATCCTTAAACGCCTCGTTTCGACTTCGTATGAAGAAGTTATGGTCGAAACACTGGATGGATGACGGCTGAATCCGAGGCAAACGTAGAGACTGAGTTAGCGACGAACTGAAACTTGAGGAAGGCCGACTCATGAGCGTGGCGATGTCCTCATCATCCTCCCCTTCTTGAATTGGAGTCGTCCTCGACTCCATCCCATCATCAAACTCCTCTTGCAAAAGGTTAGTGACGGAAGGGTGCAAAACACTATGCAATGGACCACCAGAGAAAATAGAATGTGCACAAAGCATGGTACGGCATGGTGAAGTATCATTGAGATAATGTTCAGCATTCAAAAATGTAGTAGCAATTAAAGCACCTTTCTTCAACTTAATTTCATTGGGTGAAGCATCAGGTGGGTCTAAATCAGGTGCACTACTAGAAATTTCAGCAAGCTCTTTATCATGTTTCCTAATATCAACTGGAGATAAAGGAAGCAAAGTAATTGGCTTATTCTTATGAGTGAGCGTGTATGTATTAGTTCTACCATGGTGAGTAGCATCAGTATCATATTCCCATGGACGTCCTAACAAAAGTGAGCATGCTTCCATAGGTACAACATCAAAATCAGCATGATCATTATAGGAACCAATGGAAAATACACACGTGCAGATTTTCTTACCTTTGCCTTACCACTATTATTAAGCCATTGAAGGTAATATGGATGGGGATGCGCACGTGTGGTCAAGCCGAGTTTCTTGACCAGATCTGAACTCACCAAATTGTTGCAGCTTCCACTATCAATAATGGTACGAACACGACAATCTTTAACAATAAGGAACATCTGGAACAAATTATGGCGATGTATCCTTGCAGGTTCAGGATCAACTTGCGTACTCAGAACACGCTGCACAAGAATGCTCTTGAAACCCGCAGTGGTGGCGAGAGAATCAATAGCCTCGCCCTCATCTTCAGAATCTGCAACAACGTTAGCAGCAAGGGCTAATTCATCATCTTCAACATCACTAGCACTTACATAACCATCGGCAGTCGCAATGTAGGCACGCTGACTGGGGCAATCTCTCATGACATGGCCCATGCCTTTGCAGCGGTGGCACACAATATTTGTAGTGCGACTGGAGGATGTACCAGCATGGTCGTCCTTCTATTTTGCTGGCGGCGGAGGTGTAGACGCCTGCAACTTAAGAAAAGGACGTACCTCTGAAGTATCAGGAGATGCAGGTGTAGCAGTAGGCACCTTAACAGGTGCCTTGGTCTTCTCAGTCTCCTGGCGTGGGGAAAAAATTTTGCCAGTGTTTGCTCTGAAACAGGAGTGTAGGCGTCATCCCTGTACTTCCCTTTCAGCTTTAAGAGCAAGATGATACAATTGGCTAAAACGATTCCAATCTTTATAATCAAGAATATCCTGAATATCACGATGTAAACCACCAAAGAATCTAGCACAAAGACCATCATCATTGTCATGAATATCACAACGTGCTAAACCAATAATAAGCTCCTGATAATATTCTTCTACTCCTTTACTACCCTGTTGTAGAGTTTGCAACTTTAAACGCAGATCACGTTGGTAATAAGGAGGAACAAAGCGAGATTTCATACGACGTTTTAAAGCATTCCAAGTCTGAGGTAAAGGATTAGCAACATGGTTGTTGTTATGAGCAGTACAAAGATCAGTCCACCAAAACAAAGCAAAACCAGTAAACTCACTAGTAGCAAGTCTAACTCTATGCTCTTCTGGAACTAAATGAGAATTAAATTTCTGCTCAACCGCAAGTTCCCAATCTAAATATTCCTCAGGATCAGCATTACCAGCAAAAGGAATCATGGTAAATTTGGTCTTAGCAAAAGGATCATTATTACCACGGTTACCTCCCATACCACGACAATTACGGCGAAGACGGTCCGCATCAGGATCTGGAAAGTCATCCTCGAAGTCGGCGTCATCATCTTCTTCTTCTCCTGCAGGGGCGTCGTCGAAAACTAGACGTCGAGGATGGCGGCGCGGCTGCTCAGGTTGGCGTCGTGGCTGCTCAGGCTGTCGTTCAACATTGGCAATCCGGGTAACCAGATTGTTAATGTGGCGCATCATTTCGTCAAGGTTGTTGGTGATGAGGGTGCGCTCTTCGGCAATGTTTTCTGAAGCTCATCCTTCATCACACAATCCTTGAAATCTGTGGTTGAATCATCAACTCCCTTCCCTGCCATGGTTAGAAGACAGCAAAAGACAACACAAAAGTATTATCCCTATCAACTAACAAGTAGTGGGTGGTGGGAAAAAGTGGAAAGCAATATCACAAGCGGTTTACCACCGTCTTGCAAGTGTTCTTACCAAAGCCAACAGGATGGTACAATCAGTTGTTGAGCTGGGTGTAACAAATGCAAGGGCTAGAACCTGTGCTGACAGAAGTATATGTGGAGCTGTAGGACAGGCACAATATGTAGCAAGGAATAGCAAATAACGAATGCAGATTAACAAAGCTCAATAAGTATCCAAAGGACAAGTCACAATTGCTAGCTAAGACGTGTCTAGGCGTAGCACAACAAGATAGAACAAAGCACAATGGAAAAAGCTCACAGAACAAGCAAACATCACTCTATACACACGCTTTTAATCTTTTGAGCCTTTTTCCTCCAATTTAGCTCCAGCACTAGTAGAAATCAAGATTTTTCTTTTCCTGAGATATTTTTGTTATATTTTTCTCTGAATACTGATAACAAAAGATAGAACCACAAGAATTTTCAGGATTTATGGAGCTCAAATGTGGCCTACAGAAAATCAGACGCGTTTGCTGAAAAGCGTGCGAGACAGAAAACCAATTTTTTAATTATCTTCTCGATTTTTTTTGGGATTCTGAAAAAAGCACACAGGGCGAAGCTGCTGTAAAAAATTCAGCCAAAACGGAGCACCGAGCGAAAAGTTATGCCCGTTTTGGTGAAGGTACCTCGAGTTATGGTTTCGGAGAGGCACAACTCGGCAGGATGAGCGTTTCCCTATCCGAAACAATATGAGCAAAGTGTCTCGGTCACAAACACAGGGCACAAAACCTCCCTGGAATATGCTATAGGTATGCGCGAGATGGATCAAGAGGGGCTGCGTTGCAAGGCGAATTACACACGGCGGCTCGCGACCTATCTAGGGCTTGCACGGCGAGAATTCACACAAGGCGGCTAGCGAGGGCAAGTCGAAAGATGTGGTGGAATCGACTTGTAATCTGGTAAGGTGGATAGGACGGCGGCGGAAACAAAAGGCGATTGAACTACGACCACGAACACAACCTAAACCAGCAACAAGACTCGACTAGGACACGAACTGAACAAAGTGAATCTGTAAACGAAAATTGCAAGGCTAAACAGTTGATAGGACAGCGGAAAATAAATCTGTTTTCTTTTTTTGGGGCTTTTTGTGGACTATAGGTGATGAACACAAACAAATCTAAAGGCACACGATAATACCTCACGGGCAACCTGGAATCCTGATACCACTTGATGGGACGTGGCCCGATCTTCCGAGAGGTAGATGATAAACTCGATAGGTTGGATCAACGACGTTGGCGATCCGGGCTTCTAATCAGCACGACTCGAACCCCTGCAACCGTTACACCGCTGCTCCGCTGGTTATCAACCAAGCTCAACTTGATTGACCTCGCCGAGAAGGCTTTTCCTGCAAGCGAATCGAGAACACAAGCAAGAAAGTATAAACACGCAATCTGAAATTGCAGATGTATATTGAAGCGAATCTGAATAAATGGTTTCGAGTTCGAGAACACGCAAGGACTAATCGCCACAGGGGTGGAGAACAAGAACAGGGGGGCCTGGATCACTGGTAAAAGGACTCGGCGTCACAGTTACAATGATCGATCTGTTTCTCGAAGGAAAACTAGACTCTAAACAAAACCCAAGTTCTAATGGTGGCGGCTGCTGAGTATTAAAGTCTAGGGGCGACCTAGGGTTGGGGCGCACCTAGAGGGGGCGTCCACAACCTGGGCTTAAGGCCCGACATGATACAAGGCCAAGTTGGCCCAAAACAGGTGACGCAGCACCTTTTCGTGGTCACACAGAATGCTCCACGAAGGCTCTAGAGCTAGGACCAGAACCAAAATGACGGCGTCGTCGTTCCCTCTCCAACGCATCCTTAAACGCCTCGTTTCGACTTCGTATGAAGAAGTTATGGTCGAAACACTGGATGGATGTCGGCTGAATCCGAGGCAAACGTGGAGGTTGAGTTAGCGACGAACTCAAACTTGAGGAAGGCCGACTCATGAGGGTGTCCAGCGTGGCGATGTCCTCATCAATAAACTAAGGTACACAGGTTCACACGATGAACTAAGATATTTGTGATTTACAGGCATTAGCAAAGAGAAGATGGCAACGAGGAAATTCGGGAGGGGGGGGTATCTTGAGGTTTTAACCAATGATGTTTTTTTAGGGCAACTGTCAAAGCGGGCTATGTGACAGTTGGACGGCACAATTGGTGACAAAACCTAAAAAAATACAAATTAAATTCTAGTGGCATGAACAATACGAATAGCAACTCGTGTTATACGAGGACACGCGGTCAGCTTTTGAATTTACCCTAACCCCAACTTAAACCGAGTGGATCGTAGCTAGCGATGGCCAACCGTCGCCTTGTGGCTCACAGTCACAGAGGGCAGCAGCTAGCGGGCGCATGCATCCGGTGACCGGTGCGCAAAGTTAAGGCATGTTCTGCTGGCCCGTGGAGAGGCGCCACCTCGACCCGTCACGTCGTCCCGCCGCTCCCCCATGCATCGTTAGGTCTCGCTCTCACCAACCCCCAAGCGGCGCCTGCAAACACGGCGGTACACGCCGAGACGGCGATGGGAGCCGATCTATATGTATTGGCAACTTCTACTTTTCCTTTATAGGGACGTCCGTGCCATGTAGACTGTAGAGCGTGCGGCGCCGGTAAGGTGGCGTGGCTGTCGATAGCTAGGGCTCACCGAATAATTGCGTTGGGTAGCGAGTTGACGCGGCGACGTACGCAAGCCTTCGTATATACGGCGGCAACGGCTGCCTAACCTTTCTTCATGCTTTGCCTCAAGGACAGTGAGGTGGGCGCTGGTTCATGACAGCCGTACAGTGACAGCGAAGATACAGTAGCATGCAAAAGTACCTTCCAGTTACGAGGAACAGCAGCCGCTGATTGTTCATGCTTAAGGGTATGCCTGTTTCAGTTTATAGATTATATAGCCCTTCTCATAATCTATAAGCTGAAACATACACCGAGTTATATATAGATTATAACAGTTAAGGCTAGATTATAATAATCTAATAAGCTACTCGTTCCTAGCTTATAGATTAAAATCTTTATTATATATATTAGGTTGGAAACAAACATGCCCTTAGACAAGATGGCGCAAATACAATATTGAACGTTTCCAACACCCTTTTATAATATTACTTTCACAGGAGCAATGGACATTAGTATTGATCAAGGTAACTTCGCACCGCAGCATAACCAACCAATTTTTTTTGTTGCCCTTTCGGAATAAATGAACAAAAAACAAAATATAATGCCCTCTTGCAAAAAGAAAAGGGAAAACAAATACCACAGCCCCACCATGGAACCGCAATGCCATGCCTAGCAACCGAAACCATATACAATCTACAGCGAGCAATCCTAAAACTTTCGGAGAATGCAACCCCACGACCATAGGGGGTGTTCTCCAACACGTGCTCTGACAAGCCCCCCAAAAAAATTGATGGCCCTAACAGCATGATAAACAGCTGTCCAGAAATTTTCTGTTGTCGCGCTTGCACAACCAAGACCGCAACAACGGACCACGAGGAGCACAATGGCCGATGGCAGTATCCAAGATGGCTGTCAACGGTTTCTCCCGCTAGGGTAGAATTTTGCGACCCTAAAATTGTCTGCCTTCAAAGGTTGGCTAAGGCTGCAAAAATCATGTGCCTGCGACTGGCTCCTAGCAAATTGACCAACCACCAATAATATACCAGAAAAATGGCAAAGCAATCAAAGTAACCATGTATCATCTGTGAATCGTCACTGTGCATTTGCCTTCTCCAATTTCTCTTTCTCAATTTCAATTTTCCTTTCCTCGGCATGTTGAGCTATGCCGCTAGCAAGCGCTTGATAGCGGAAATCTAAAGTCTGCATAAGGTTCTGGAACCTAGAATGATCAGATGACTGTAAACCTGCAATAGGCAGCGGAAAATTATGAGGATTTAACCTAGATGCTTTCAAGCGGCAACAAATATTCGATAACAAAGATTACAATTTACCTTGGATGGTTTCAACAAAGAAGATGAATGGATCAACTTCATCTATTGGTGACTGCAGCTCCTCGTCATCACTGAAATCATCATCAGAATCATCGTCCTCATCAGCTGGCTGGAAGCCTCTGGCCTGAATCATTTCAAAAAAACAGAGCCCAGCATCAGGATCAGAAATTGCATCCTCAATAACTATACCTATTGTTTCAGATAGTAAATGAAGTGTCTGAACACACAAAGAAAGAATATCTCAATTGTTGCTATGATAAATTATTAATACCGGCTAGGTACTGATTAAAAACACACCTCTGCAGCTAATTTCTGGAGCTGAAGGCTGCTAACTTCATCCCCATCTTCATCGTCAAGACCCATCTCCTTATCTGAGTCAACTTCCTCATCATCTTCTTCATCAGCATCAAAGCCATCCATATCATCAGCATCATCCTCATTTTGTTTCTTATTTTCTGTATTGATCAGGGGAAAGACAAACACATTTGAGAAGAAATAAATAGTGAAGGCGCAAACACAATTTGTGAAGGCACAATTTGAGAAGACACACAATTTGATCAGGGGAAATATCACAAAAATAAAGATGCTCAGAAACCAAAACTGAAGGCATGCTGTAACATAACTCAAACCAACACTATATGCAAGTTCACAGATGTAAACTCTACCTGCAACTTGGTCTTTGTAAGCAACAAGCAGCTCAAGTGTTGCTTTGAAAATCCGATCTAAAGCTTCTGCTGGAATCTTATCAGCTGGAAGCCCAATAAGCGAGGTCAAGCCCAAGCAGCAAACTTTCTTATCATGCTCTCTGCAAATGAAGCAATACTGGATTAATTGGGTGTACATGAAGAAATGTAATCATGCAAAATAGACATCCGCACCTCTTGAAATTGACCCGTGCACCACTCTTTTTAACTTGTTGTAGCATCGTAAACCAGTGGTTAAAAATGTCTGCTGCAACCCCAAGCTTATTTAAAGTTTCAAGAGTCAGCGCAGGATTGTAGTAGAGTGCATTAGCAATCTGCAGGCACCACATGGTAATTGTTAGATACAAGCATAGACAGAGAATATGAATCGGTCAAAGTTTTTCCTTTTAATGCTTCCTCCTTTATATGATTGTCAGACTTGAGGTACAAGATTTACATCAGTGCATCACACCTCAGCTTCAACTGGTTAAGTGTGAAAATCGGACCCGAGAGCACCATAGCCCTTCATAGGTCCAGGATCTGACACTACCCACAAACAAACCAAGGGTGTGTTTTGTACATCCCACCGCTATGCTCCATACAAGAATAAGCTGAGCGCAACCAAACAGCAACTCCGCAGCCAGATTCCTCCTCAAATCGAGAAGTTATTTGCCCGATTGGATGTCGAGTGGGAGCACAAAAAACCCGCTTCCTCCAATTCACTGCCACTTCCTATCTTGTGCGGCTGGAGGTCGCTCATCTCCGACCCACCAACCGCATGTCCCTGCCCTCCAGCAGGCAATCTTCCCCAACCAATCTTCCCAACCACAAAAAACCTGCTCTATTGTTTGAGCTGCGCACTAAACGGCAGCTGGAACTCGGTTTGCAGCACCGGAGATCAATTCACAGCCGGTGGAGCTCGATTCGCTCTGCTGGAGGTCAATTTGCAGAGCTAGAGCTTGAATTGTGGCCACCGATAATGCGCCCTGGATAAGCACAATCATGACCTAGAGCAGCAGCAGTCATAGAGCAGAGCCAAGCCAGCCGGTAACACTACCAAACGGCCCTTAATTGTGCAACATATTAGCCCCTTTCTTTGCCCTTACAAGTGCTAACCAGAAAGTGAAATACTGAGAATCACTAGATAAACCCTTCCAAAAACTGGCCAGTACTAGAACAAATGAAGAATAATTCTGGATAATACTTGTAAAACTTCGAAGAGATTTTGAAAACAATATTTTAACGGGGGCTCTAAGCTGATTAGTGTGTTAGGAAAATACACAACATGTTGATGTTTCGTCACTAGGTTTTTAAGCTCAATGAAAACAAACAGCACTGAGATAGGAAATGAAATGGTTATATAGGTGTATTCATGATTTCTCGCATCTTACCACTTGTACAAGGAGGCATTTCAAATATGGCTTCTGTGCTCTACGTAACCGTTCAATTGTAATCCTGAGGTAGGGCTCAACCCACTGATCCACATTTCCTTTGCAATTCTGAAATAATACTTCGATGAGCTTGGGAGCAGGTTCAATATCAGAATCTTCCATGTTTTCATCCATCATAATCTACAAATAGCATCACTTACATCAGCAAAATGTAGTAACTCTCAAATCACCGAAAAAACATTATGGAGCATTTAACCTAAACAAAACTTACAGATTGTAGTGCATTCCAAAGGCTTTGCTGATAATCTGGATCTTTGCATGCAAGAAAATGATCAGTTCCTCGAGAAACATAGTTGTCCAATGGAACAAGAATATCTGTAGGAAGGTAACACCAAAAAAATATTAGGACAAATTGCAAGAGGTTAAATAACATGAAAAGCACTAACATTTTAATGTCCCACGATTGGGAAATAAGTTCATATGGCACGTTGTTCATCAGATAATCAGAAAAGTTTTTCAGAAAACTTGCAGACTATTTTCACAAAATCATTTCTAGAAACAGACCAGCATTAATTACAGCACAGCATACCAAGTTAAAAAGGTAAAACAGACATGGGATCAAAACAATTAATATGACAAAAGTGTATGTCAAAAGAGCACATGTTTTTTTACTAAGCACAACATGTTTTCAGGCCATTGAAAACTTAGTTTTAGATAACACCATTTAGCTGCAGTACTGGAAATTAGCTTAGCAAAACTTGAGAATGCAATTCATAACAGGTTATAACTGTCAACAGGAACTCATGAATGAGCAATATGCAAGCTGTAATCCGTTAACTAAAGTAACCTCTGAAGTTCATATAACATTATAAAACATCCAATGGACAAGTCTATATTAACAATCATTTACTTACACCTAGAAGAAGACTGGTCTATATACTAGTCCATGTTAACAGAATAACAGTCCCTTGATTCACTAAAGATGGACCTGCTGCATGTGCTAAGCATAAAGGAAAGCCAGGAATAGTTCTAAAAATATGACTAGTTTAAGAACTGGAGCACAACCATGATGCAAAACACATGGTGCATGCATTTCTAAATTATTATAACAAGTAAACTTTTTTCCTGAGAAGATTTCTAAACAAGATCCCATATTGTGAAGTTAGACATACTCTCAAAGAAATCTATAGCCCAGTCATTAAGCGCCTCCATCATCAGTGGCCACAAGCTCCACATGTCCAGTGAAATTGTAGGTGAGAAAAATGTCATATAGGAGACAATTTCAAGAACTTCTTCATAAACATCTGCCAAAGAATTGGAGAGATTAAGTGCATGGAGCAAAAAGGAATACAATGCATGATGACTGGAACACAATGTCAGTGCTAAATCACGCAAATTTGTGCCGCTGTTGATTGGCTTGTTAAGTTACAAAAAGAAAACCCTAGGTACTAGTTAAAGCATAGTAGGAACTTATGTGAAACTTCTGACAAACGTCCAAAAGTACATTTGGAAACATCTGTGCAACAAAATGCTTCTACCAAATATCCGACACGATGACTACTGTACTGACACAGGCTACATAATATCAACAAATAAATTACTTTTAGCCACTCAACTCTCTGGGGAAAATGCATGGTTCTCCAGTAGTTTAATCGGCACATCTAATGTTGCTCAAAAGACACCTGGCGCGTAGAGTTTAGATGGGACAAAAAAAAAACTGTAGACCCAGAATGTGAGAGGGAGGAATGGTATGAATAGGGAAAAGCTGGGATGAATAGTGTTTTTTGGGTAAAGAGAACTCAAATTATTGACACCCTCCAGCACATTAACACATTTCGATGCCTCCTAAGAGCCTAGCACCTCGCTAGGTCGATATGCTAATCTAATAAATTCCTAGCAAATAATTTTTTTGAGATTATATTAATGACATGAATGCAACAGATAAAAGGGTATGCCCAGCAGCATGGAAAATATATTTTCATCTGGATTCATCAGAACTACTTTTGTAGATCAATTACAAAATTGCTAACAGTATCGAATCCATAAGTTATTTATACAGCAAAAATTCATTATGCCATCAAAATCGTTTCATCATTTCAAAAAACAAAGACACATCTACCAATTGTGAACAGTATATACCTTGACCATCAGATGTCAACATCCTGCGCATTATAGGCAACAACGTAGGTTCTATTTGTATAAAAAGATGTGGGAGGCTGCTAATTGACTCAAGGATTGTGCTGATTGCTCGTAAGCAACCAACAGCTGCCAAAGCGCCAGAATCATCAGCTTCGTCATCAGCTTCTGAACTAGCCATACATCTCCAGAAGGCAGCAGCCTATCAGATTAAAGCAATGTGGTTTATCAGGTGGAAACATTTGCAGAAGAAATCAAAATTAGAAGTATATAGAAAGAACATACCAAATTCTGGCACAATCCAAGTGCATATGGCGCCATCTCTTCACCAAATTTGTCAACGATGGTTTCAAGGGTGAACACAAGGTCCTCATTCTCAACTTCATTCATCAGCTTAAAAAATTCTGCAGAAAACATAGCATAAGCCAGAAGATAATTTATCATTGATTAGACCAAGGTAAATATTTTCATACCATCAAGGAGTTGAGGAAGTATAGGCCGGATCTCATCTAAATCTGCAGATACAAAATTATAGTCAATTATTTGAACTAATATCCACAGTATTAGTAAGGATTAGAAACACCAGATAAGCATACCTTTGCAGGCTTCAACAAAAGAACGAAGTGCAAAGACTGAATCAACCCGCACAGGAAGATCAGGATCACGCATTCCAGAAACAATACAGTGCATAGCCTGACGAAAATTGTTTGGGTCTGAAAAGTTGATATGGGCATACTGCCCAGCAACCCATGCAGCCTATACAATTCAATATATCAGGTCAACTGTAAAATAGATTTCATATGAGTAAAATATTAATCAGCACATAAGTAGCCAGATTTGATGGTCCCAAGGACCACAACCTAGAAGATTCTACATTTGTCTACCATTGGTCAATTCTGCTCATGGGATCCATTCTACCCAATGGTTTTAACTGATTAATGACACTATTACAAGAGCATATCCAACAGATTACTCATCCTGATCGCCAATACCAAAAAAACTGTTATTTGAGGGATAGCAGAGCAGGTCCCGCAGCAGATTGCCAATCCCATCCCATTTACCAAGCCATCTAACCCGTAGGTGATTCACTCCTCTCCCCTATATAGTTTTTGGTAGTCTGCTGCAACAGTGATTACCAAAAATGAAAAAGTAGTTATTGGAGAGGGAGAGAGTATTGTTTGGCAAATAGGATATGAGTAATCTGCTGGAGATACTCTGTGGTACCTGATCATCACTTACATACTATTAATGTGACACTTCATCATCACCACCTCATCTAATTAACGGAATAGTTAACAAGTTCTGTGTGCCATGAAAATATTGGATGTCTAATATTTGGTACTCCTTGTATGTCTTTCTGTAAAGTATGCACGCATTTCAAGTTTCAAACTTCAGAATCTTTGGCCAACACAACTAACGATTGATAAATTTTCTTATACAATCATATTTGGAAATGGCGGTGATTTCCCAGAATAATGGAGCGCCTTATATGGAAAATTGTAGATTTGGTACATCTTACAGTAAATTAATGCTCCCTCCTTCCTCATATATTTGTTGTTGATTAGTTCAAAAATGAACTAACCAACTTCATATATAAAAGGAAGGAGGGAGTATATCATTAGTGATCATTGAGTAGCTAGTATTTTACCTAAATGGTCAACGAATATGATTAAAGTGCTAATAATAATGAAAAATGAGTAAGCATGTTGGCAATGGGAAAAAAAGGCAGGCAAAACAAACTTCCAGAGTATTCCACCTTTGCGCGCAAGTGTCCAACACTACTGCTGAATTCTGGAAATACATGTTGGACAAGCATCCGCTCTAGCTCAGATTTATATGGATCTGTTTGCTTTAGTTTATCACATAGTGTCCCAATAGCGAGAAGAGCACCATCTTTTTGGCGATATGGCTTAAGATCAGCAGGTGCCTCATCATACCTGTTTAGTATGTCATCAGTTAGAAAATAAATGTAGTTGTTAGTTACAAGACAAATGATAGGCCACACATACCTCCTGAATATATCCACAATGAAATGGATGAACTTTTGGAGGTTGGTTTTCCCTCGCTTTCTAACCAATTCACTGACAAAGTCCATAGCAGCTGTCCGGGGACTGTACAAGTCCTCAATAATATCTGTAAACATTAAAAGTAACATTGTGAGTAATCTCATTACAATCTGAACAGAGACAGATATACAGAGATCAGTAAATTCACCATAGCCCTTCCGAACATATTCATGAGGATCTTCGTCCCATAACTTTTGGTCGTTGTCATTGAAGCACATGAGAGGAAAAATTATCTCAAAAAGAAGTATATCAATCTGAGGCTGCATCATCTGATACATACTGTTCTTTGTAACACTGAAAGATACAAAGCAAGCAATTACTGAAAAGCATTTCTACAATGACCAAGTAAGCTGGATGACTCATGACAACAAGAAAGGAAAACCATAAACCACAAACTTAGTTTAGCACAAGTTGCCGAGAGATGTCAGAAAATACTTAGATGGCAACTGCACTGAAATAGATATCTGGGAGCATCTGCACTACATCTTTGTTAATTGGACAAGAAAAATTATGGGACAGTCTGTAGCAGGCAAGGTTAGTTTGCATAAAAGAGAGTCAGATTGTTCCAGGTGCTTCGGGTCCTAGCTCAAAAAGTAGGTTTGTCAAAAAGCAACTACTTTGCTCCGAAATCGAGTCTGGCTTTAAGAAGAAAGGTCTTCTGGTAAAAACTTAACGTATATTGAAAATTCAGAAAAATAATTGTTCAAGACGTTTTTCACGAATTCACGTTTTCAATGCTTTTGGATAGTATCCCATAAATTAAGCTTTGAATATATTGGGTAAACTACAACAGTCCCTGGTCCACCAGCTATCTGTCATGTCCAAAATTACACTATTGCCTTCTCTGTAAGTCCATAAACATATTAACATACTCTCCAATAGGGCAATATCATACCACTAGCAATAACCATAAAAATATATTATCATAAATGGAAAGAACTATATAATATGAACTTTCATAATGCATTAAAAGTTTCAATTTTGTGTTGCCATACTATACAAAATTTCAGAATCAATATTCAGATATAAAAAAAATTATGGCTTAGGACAAACCTAGGTGAACTTATATTTTTTTATTGGAGGAAATGTCATGTGGTACCCTACTATCACCAAGGACATAAAAAAACTACAAGTTCAACAAAAAGTAAAAATCCCATTTTATGAGCACAAAATTACTATCTTTGTCATGAAGACACACCTGTTAGTGAGGTACTGAAGAACAAGATTGATAACCCTGTCGGGCAAGTAGTCACCAGTACGAATTGCATTTAGTAGCTGCATGTGACATGCCAATATTTTTCCTGCGTAGGTCTTTTGAAACATTTGAGCAAAAGCTTTACTCTCCGGTTTCTGAAACTTCAGATCACCAAATCTGTACAGTGAATTAAAGATTAATACACAGAATGAATACCAAATATAAAAGTTTGCTACATGCCTATTAAAGACTGACCGCGTATAGAGACGGTTCAAGATATGGATAGTCCATTTCTTAACTTTCCACCAGCCCCAAGATTTCCTGATCTCAGGATCTATCGGTTGGCCTTCTACAGGAACTGGCCTTTCCAACAAATTAATAAACAGAACCATCCATGCATTGAAGACATTGGGATCAAATAGTTGCTTTGGAATCTCCAGCTGCAAAAGCAAACAGAGGCAAACAATTAGAGATGTCCTTAAAAATAATACAAAAGAAATAAGTCATGAAGAATTATTATAGAGTGCAGAACATACATAAATTGACGACCAAAATATTTTACATATCAACTTTATTAAATCAGCTACTTCAATTGGTGGATTGACAATCTGAACCAGTTTGCTAAAGATGCTTAGTAGACGAGGAAAAGTCTCCTCCACAATGTGATACAAAGGTATCCTCTCCTCCTCGGACTTGAACCTTCAAAAAAATCAAGACATCAGAGAGAATATTGCAGACAATAATATAGTACTTTGAAAATAAAAGAAGTGGTGATTTCATCCTAGGATGGCTAGACAATATGTAAGACTATTAACGAGTTTGCCTTTGGGTCATCTCTCGCTTGCTGTTATCTTTTACAAAAATTGGAAGAGTCATGCAGTCCCTTGGTCTGGTAAGGCTACTGAATTAATGTACAAAGTTGGCTTCCTTCGACATCAAACAGGTTATTTGGTCTAAAGTTAACTGTTTTGACCCAACGCAATGTCCACGTAATGGGAAAATTACACAAGTACACATTCTTAGATGTGAATATGGAACCAATGGACGTGACACCATAGAAGATGAAGGCTCATTGTCTGCAAACATTTTTTAATCTATCATGGTATTACTAGCTAAAAATGTTATGGTAGCAAGACCTCAAGGGGGGGGGGGGGGGGGCACCATTTTAACTTGCTATAAAGAAATGCATTTGAGCCTTGAACTCTTTTTTTTTTTTTGAGATCTTGAGCCTTGGACTCTTGGGGTTGGGACATTTGCACTAAATATACAAGTTTAAATAGAATAAATGAATAATCATACAATAACAAGGCAGATAATGCAAGACAGCCAAATAAGGTTTAGCAAACAATCACACGAGAGTAACATAACAATGAGCAAAACAAGGGTGCAAAATTAAAAAGGTGAATCAGAAATAGAAAGTGCATACTTACTCATATTTCCTAGCAAGAACCCTTAGCACATATAAAGCACCATAAATTTGATTTTGTAATTCTAAGTTGTGTGTAACCCAATGAAGGAGACTTGGCCACTGCTCAGGATAATCAGAATGAATTATTGTTTTGATACTTTCTCCAAGCTGGGCTCTACAAATGATAAAATAATGTTAATAAAATGATTTCGTAAATAACAACACAGAATTATAATACTTCCACCACAAGATGGCACGTGGTTTAACTTCATCAAAAGAGATATGCTCAGACCGGTCTTTTATTATATAGCATCTAAAACATATAACTTGATAGTTCTACTAAATAATTAAACGTAAAACCCTAAGAGACTGGAACAACACACAGGTATGAACCTAGGTTTTGGTGAAACAGGATCAAGTGAGATCAAGATATTTTTTTATACCTACTGCTTTACTACAGACTAAAGTCAAATGGACAAACAAAGAATATCAATGACTGATAATTCTCTTGGTCTTATTTAGCACAAGCATTAGCAGACAAGGGGTAAGTTGAAATAAACAGCTGTGGTGCTACTAATCAGAACCAAGTAGCACTAAAAGATGGCAAAGCCTACTCAATAACAGAGGGGGGAGGGGGGGGGGAGGAACTGGGCTACTAAGCATTTACCTTAACAAAGGGGGCACTTGAACAATAAAACCAAGTATATTTTCACGGACCATGACCTTGTCGCTTTCTAAAACTTTTGGGGACTCATCTACAGAAATAAACAAAATAAATATATGTATTTAAATTGTCAAAACGCAAGCAAATCAATGGTACACTACCAATCCATACCTGGATCATTAGGAGACCAGTTCTTTGCAATAAAATTCTTAAAATGAATGCTTGCAACCTGCCGTACAGCCATATCACAACTTCCATCCACAATGATCTGTAACAATCTAACCAAATGTTGTGGTGTGTACTGGAACTGAAGAAATTGGAGAATGTCAAGTGAGTTTCACAAAAGAAAAAGGGAAATAGAAACATTAAGGAATGAAAGCAAGGGAAATTGCAGCTCGATCTAATTACGACATATACTATCCAAAACATATGACAACGAGCTCATATCCCTAGTTCACGACATATGTTTGCGTATATCAACCATATGCCCATTTTTTGCTAAAACAAAACCTGTTCTGGACTCAATTCAAACTTGGCGTAATAAAATTAAAAACAAACAAGACCTGTTCGCACCCGGAATGAAATCACAGGCATTTGCTCATATCTGAGTGCTAATATTAGTCCATGGTGGAGCACAGTACATCCCAATTCTTTTCTTTTTCTTTTTTGAAATAAAGTACAACCTGTTTCCATCTTCAAATGAATTCACGGAAAACTCAAAAGAAAAAAATAAATATACTTAATTATACTCAGATTATTTAGCAATAGCTGTGGAATTTACTCCAACAAATTGTAACTTGTTACTGTTGTGTTCCTCCGCTACATACACAAGCTAATGATTTCAGCAACCACGTTAAGCTTCGAGACAAGTGGCAATAAAGGATTGTGAAATACAGATAACATGACAAAAAAATGGCAATTAATGTAGGCTTACAAAGTGGCACACATGCGCCAAAATAACTGATTTTTTCCCTTCCTTGTGCGTCACTGCTATGCTATCAACTTCATTATGACAGCAGTGCCACATGCCATAAGGGATAAAAAAAGCTTAACTGGGGGCATAAGAGTGGACATCACCCTTTTAGTGTCAAATCAAGAAAACCTCAAACATTGGATGTCACCCAGAGAATTAACTTGCCATTTTCATCTTCCTAAATTATCATCCAAAAGTTGCATCATATCATTTTTCAAAAAAAAAAGTTATATCATATCAGCCCATTGTGTACAGCTATTTATCATGGAAGTCCTGAACCGTCGAACAACCTAACAATAAAATGCACAACACTACAACAACAACATAGTCTTTAGTCCCAAGCAAGTTGGGGTAGCCTAGACATGAAACCGGAGAAACAAAGGTCAAGGTTCAAGCACATTGATAGCTACTCCAAGCCCTCCTATCAAAAGCTACTACTTTGGAAATATTCCACTCCTTGAGATCCCTTTTGATCCACAGTCTCAAGTCAGTTTAGGTCTACATCTATCCCTCTTTACACTATCAACCCACATTAGAACCCTCCGTTGGACATGACCAAACCATCTCAGCCGGTGCTGGGTCCATTTCTCCTCAATTGGTGCCACGCTGGCCTACTCTCCGATATCTTCGTTCCTCACTCTATACCTTCCTGTGAAACATTTTTACCGACATATGTTACAAGTACAGTTGATTCTGTGTGTCACCTGATCAAATCCACCCAGCTGCGCTGCCGCGAAAAGAAACAGCTGGTGATAAAATGTACTGTTAAATATAAAGATTGCAACCGCCACCAGAAAGACAGACCCCAACTGCAGTTTGATCAATTGATCCTTATTAGTTAGCAACTTCCAAGAACGGGAGCAGTCTTTGCATGCTGGCTATAGTTTACTGGATTAAATAGTTCATTGATTCCGCAAGAGTTAGCATTGTAGCACTGCTGATAATGCAATTGAAAGAGAAAGCCCAGCATACAGAAAGATAAGGTTGCTGAAGCGTTAGCAACAAGGTAAAGTTTCCAGGAGCAACTAGCAGGTACAATTTCTCCCAACTTCCTGTAAATACTTACCTCTGCCCCAAATTGAATTGCTAATAAAAAAAAATAGTTGAAGGAACAATAGGTTTACTTTGGAACCTCAGCATGGACTGTATAAGTAGGACCTTCACTCGATTGAGGTCGACAATGTAGCCCATTTGAATGTGTTGACCCGCTATCTTGTCTGCTCGAACAGTTAATTGAGCCACCAACTCATTTTGGCGTCGAGCAAGGCACGGAGTAACTGGAATTACTGTGCGCGACCCCGGAAAACTTAATGAACCTAACAACTCAAACCCACTGCGACAGTACACGTAGTACCAAATTACCATCACCGCGGTTGCCACAGTGAAAACCTGCACGAGTACCGAGCACGACACCACAAAAACACACACACGAACCCTGTACCAATCAGAATAATCAGAGCACCGACGCGAACTCCCAAAACCCGCCCTTTGAAAATAATCGAGCGCTCCAAGCTCGTCCCGAGCTTGAGCTTGAGCTCTCCGATTCGCGCACGGATTGCCGGCCATTGAAACCAACCCCATAGTTAAGGACTCGCGATCAAACAGTGCCGCGACGCCATGAATAATGAGGATTGGATTCTGCGGAGCGGAGGTCGAGTATCAAGACAGACAGACCGGCGGAAGGAGCTCACCTGGTTCAGGCTGTCCTCTGCGGCCTTGCGCTCCTCCGGGACGTGGCTGAGCGCCGCCCGCAACACGACGGCGAGGCTCGGCAGATCCATATCCAACCGCGCCGGCAGCGGTGGTGGCGGCGGCGGGTTGTGCCAAGAAAAGGCCGGGGGGCGGATACGGACACCAGGTGGCCAAAACCCTAGCTCGGGGCGCGGGACTCAGCCTCGGACTCCGCCGCCACCGGCGCCGCGAGAGCCCTGGGGTGGAGAGAGCAGGAGTGGGGCGCGCGGGCGTGGGGGTGGCGGCCTCTGCTTTTTGGCGTCGCGAGGTCTTCGGGAAGGGGGCGGGCGCGGGTGCGTGCGGGAGGGAGACAGAGGCAGGGGAATCAAAACGTATTTAACCCTAGGGTTTGGTCAGGGTGCGGCGCCAGGGGTGTGATTGGTGACCATGGGTTGTTACCCTGATCAGCCGGGCCCATCAGTCAGAGGATCCTCTCCTCTGACTTGCTGACCGGCCTCGCTGGCGCCCTGCGCTGACAAGGGACCCACCGACCGGGCCCAGCGACAGACAGCTGGTTACAGCGTCGCCTCTATCATTTCTCCGGTTTTGGAGCCGATAGTACCACGGTTGGTCCTGTGTTTAATGTTTTTTTTATTTTATTTTATACAGTTAATGTTTATGATGGAGTAGTTTAGTTCCCGGGTAACTTCTCCAGATATTCACTATTGATTGGAAATTCACTATTCCTATCTCACAAAATACGGTTTCCAACACAATTGCTACAGTATTTTCCCCACTTCTCCACCATCTAAACAACCCCGATATGACATCATCTCAAATAAACTTTGTCGATATCTTTAGCATTAAACCCGTTTATTTACCTCATAAACTATAGGGTGTGTTTCGATGGAGGGCAAATAGGCTAATGGAGCAAATTTACCTTAAATTAATCCCAAGGGTGCTAAACATATAGGGCAAATGTATAGCCCCCAAATTTCATTTGCCTCTTAAGAGTCTTGATGAGGACATCACCACGTTGTACACACATGAGCCGGCCTTATCTCCGAGTTTAACTTCATCGCCAACTTGGACAGCAACTTCAGTTTGGTTTCAACCATCAAAATTGTACCAAATCGGCCCCACATTCTTGGATGCTATGGAAAACTAATGATGACGTGCTTCTTTTGGTTCTGGTCCTAGCTCCAGAAGATTCATGGATCATGTTGTGTGACCATGACAAGGTGTTGTGTCACCTGTTTTGGGCCAACTCGGGCCATGTATCGTGTTGGGCCTTAAGCCCATGTTGCCGCCGACCCACCTTGTCGCCCTCAACCTTAGGACGGCCCCTTCCTTCATAAACTTAGTAGTTGTCTCTATTTAGTCTTGGTTTTGTTTAGTTCTTGATTTCCGGTGTGAAACAGATATTGATTCATTGTAACTATGACGCCAAGTCCGTTTACCTTGATCCAAGGACCTATTCTTGTTCTCCAACCCTGTGTCGATTAGTCTTTTGTTGATTAGAGCCCAAACCTTTGTCTCAGATTCGTTCATAATATATTTGCAATTTCAAATTATGTGTTTTTACTTTCTTGGTTGTGTCCTTCTATTTGATTGCAGGAAAAAGCCTTCTCAACAAGGTCAATCAAGTTGTGCTTGGTTGATAACCAATGGAGCAGCGGTGTAACGGTTGTAGGGTTCCAATCATATTGATTTGAAGTCGGATCGTTGTTGATGGTTCTTAAACATGAATAATCTTTGTCAATAAATAGCATAAAACAATCATAAAACTAGAAAAGAGCTTTACTACTAGCTATTTCCACAAGTTTTGGTGATTGTGCTATGCAGGCCTCCATAGGTGAAAATATCAAGAAAAGAAGAAAAAGATACAGGAAAACGGTCACTGTAAACTGCAACGCTTTTCAAAGACTTCAAACAACGGGCTTAACGAACTACACAGAGGTTATCGTCAATGAAAACGGCCAAAGAACGAGGCCCACAATCCAACACGCGAAGGAACCTGGGCCTGGTCGACCCACTACCACGGTGGTTCGGGCTCCCCTTTCTCGTGGAGGTTGTAAGGCAGTTCACAAGGTCGACAACACCTACGACATCGACATTGGGGCCCTGGAACCGGCCTTAGACCCCTATATAAGCGTGGGTACCCCCTTGTATTTAATAGAGTTGGAATTTATTTGTAAATCCAGACCCAAAAGAGATAGTCCTAGGAGGGAAGGAAGATGAGAAATTCATTGATATATTAGATTAGAAGTGTTTAGAGAGAGGTTAGAAGGAGATTAGAGGGTGATTAGAGCTTGATTAGAAGAGAATTCATACTTGATTGAATTGTTCTTCGGCTCCTAATTCTTGATCTACTTGGATTCATACACTTGAGTAAGTCTCCAAGTTCAATTATTCACTTCATTGCTAAGTTATTTCTTTATATTAATTGCTTGTGGATTAGGGTGTTCGCTCTTCCGGTGTATGTGCGCAACCCCGTGCGGCACTGTGAATACTTATTTCAAGTGTAGATGTGGTGTCTAGACTTAGGAATACCATTCTTTTGTTAGGAATCTTACTAGTAAGACGAGGAAGATGTCAAGGGTGACAACTTGGCATATAATTAGTTTTCTGCCCCCTCTCTGCTAAGATTCTATTACATTGGGTCATGCCTAAAGGGTCTTAGTTAATATTCAATTGGTCACCAAAGCAAGTAAGAGATATATTAGAATACTTTAATCTTATTCTTAAATAAAACGGAATAATACTATCTTAAGATCAATCTCTCTTTCCCAACTCCTAGGGGTAATTTAGTAAGAAGGAAGCTATATATGCTCCCTGTGGATTCGATACCCTGAATACTTCCGGGTGAAGTGATACATCGGTATTTCCGTGCGCTTGCGGATTAGTAAGACTTGAGGAACACCAACAATCGCCAACGTCGAGTCTCCACCAATCGAATTTATCCATTATGTATCCCTAGATTAGGCCAGTGTTCTATGAAGTATCAAAATATGGGGCAAATTTGTGGTGGGGCCCACAAAAAGTGTCCAATTACTTCTCTCTTTCTTTTCCCTAGGCAATAATTCACAGTGATATTTGCCAATTCAAACACCCAGGGGGGCAAAATTTTTAAGGGCAAATTTGTTAAGGGCAAATGCGTGAGGGCAAAACAGTTGCCTTGGGGCAAATATTTACCCCCACAATCCAAACATGCCAGGCCATAATCTAGCTTGTGGTAAAAAAAATAGCATAGTAAAAGGCTACATGAATCACCAAAATAATCTAAAATAAGATTACTAATATGGGTTAGTAGTGATATTTTATTGTATTAGGCTTACGTTATTAGCTAGATTATATAATTTAGAAGGAAACAAACATGCCCTAAATTAGTGTAGAAATAGTCTGGCACATTACTTAAATTCATCTTAAAATTTATAAAAAACACAAAATAGTAATAGTGACCTATGCAATTTGCTGTTGTAGATACCTCTCTATTAGGATTGCGTGTCTATCTAGAATATTAATTAATCAGACAAAAGTAATTTATGGAATCCTAACTATAAAAAATAAAGTCTGTTGGGACGTGTATACTATTTATTGTCTTAGCTATTTAAAAAAAGCATGCCTTTTTGCCGACATTCTGTCAAAAAAAATGCCAAGGGTTAAGGGGATTAGGGCATCCCAATCGTCCTACTACAATGGTGTTGATATTAATTGTAATGTTAAAAGATTTTTAGATGATGTGGTATATATTAAATGAAAGGGGGAGATATGAAGAAAATGGGCGTTGCATGAGACATAGTTTCCATGAGAAACCAAATGCACTAGACATACCATATTCACATTGGGGCGGGAGCGAATCTATACCTAGGGTCATAGCCCTAGTTGTGGTCGAAAAATCATGAGTACCCGACTTTAGTTTTGGCCCAAGAACATGTGCACCGTCCAATTACTAGGGCGGTCCAATTACTAGGGCATGCACAGATGCACACCCCCACATTGATCCCCTTATGAGCCCTATCGTCTCTCTACTTCCACATCGTGTCGATGGCTACCGTCTGGTGCCACTGGACACTAGTCACAGCTATTTATTGGTGCCTGATGCTTGCTCCCCTGCATCCATTTGCAACTTCTAGAAGGTCTGCAGGCCCTCCCCTTGTAGGCCACACCAACGTCACTGTAGACTCACAAGGCTACAAGGGCAAGCCAATAAGGACTGTCACCACTTCACCTTGGCAATGAGAGCGGTCAACGACTGTCTCCTCCAAGGCTTAAAAGGAATCCTCCACTCCGCTTGCCTCCAAAATTTGACTACCCAAGGTATTTCCTTTATCCTTTAATCCCCCAAGCCCCAATGAAATTTCTATTCAGTTCGCCAACTAGATCGAAAGTTGAAATGTTTGTTCGATTCAAAGAAAAAGTTGAAAAGTTTGTATTCTATGCCTCTATTCATTGGTTTATTGTCTTGTTGAGTTCGCTTTGATGGTACCTGTTGTATCTACAACAGTTGAAAGTACATTCTCATCTATGAAAATCATTAATAATGATTTGCGGCTCAAAGCAGGGATGGGTGAATGAACCATAGAATCATGTGTTTTATTAAGCGAGATGTATTTGCAAGCATAAAAACGATGGCGTCATATATCTTTTCAGCAAGTCCCATTTTATGAAGTGCTTCTGATATGTTACATGCAATTATGTATGCTCAATAAGAATTAAGAAATCTTAGTTATCCTGCAATGTTTTTATTGTGTTTCTATCTTCTCTATGCAAGTTTTTTTTATGAGAAAATGGATGACATGACTTTATAAATACACCAAATCTTCACTAGTATTTTTTTATCTATGTTATTCTCAACTATCTTCTATTGCATCGCACTATTAAACATGCAATTTCAATTATCTCCTTATCAGTTTGTAGCTTTTCATGTATTGTTGCTCCTGCTCTATATGTCACATATATGTGAGTCGTAGTCTTTGACCAAAAGTTGGCTCCATGACTGATTGGGGGAGAGTGGTGTCTATAAATTGGTGGACAAGTAAAATGATTGGATTGGAGAATGCATAGAAAATGGTGAATAAAGTGACTAATTAATTGATTCCACTCTTAGATGTGACGCATTGGACACCATAGTGTTTATATTAGTATACATATGACATGGCATAGACAATACTCTCTATTTCCACGGTTGGGATTCCCCTTAAAGTGAACCAGTGTCCTTAGGATAACAAAGCCAATTAATGCATCACACGTCCATTGATGATAGTTGCAGGATTTGATATGTTAAGGATGGAACATGCAACAAACATATGAGAGTTATATAAGGTGATGCTAAAGGGTTATAAAAAAACAAATGGTCTAGCACATGCTCCGTCAGTCCCTAAATAACCATCTTTCTCAGAGAAACAACTTCAACCAATTATATAAAAATATATTAAAATTTATGGTACAAATTTAATACCATTAGATAGATATTTTGAATATAGTTTTGTATAAAATTTGTTTGAAGATTTAAAAGTTGCACGTGTTTTCTACAAATTCAGTCAAACTCATAGCACAAATACCCAAAACGACACTTCTTAGGGACAGGGGGAGTATATATCATCTGATGTAAAAAGAAGATGCGTGATAATAGAGGTGGCAATAAAATTAGTAGCAATACATGCTAGTATTAAATGGCATCTGCATTATATTTATTTCATTCTTCTTATGTTCACAATATGACCAAAGTCAGCTATGTTAGCGGCTGAAAAAGGCTTTGGACCACATTCGGTAAAAAGAGGCATGAGGGCATGTACAACGGTGTCTACGGCTGCTGTCTGTTCGGCATAAATAGACAGCTTGAACAGACAACTTGTACAATGGGCTGTCTGTTTGACTGTATGCAGGATATTTAATTCATCATTTGACACACACATCATGGTGATCTAGTGTATACTTGATCTTTGTAGCTATTTTGTGGCATACATGATATAATCCACAATATATTTAAATACTCCATATAACTCTTTTTCTTTTTTTTCTCCACTTATTTTTCTTTCTTTCTTTTTCTCCCCTTCTTCTCTTTCTTTTTCTTTTCTTTTTCCCTTCTCTCCTCGTTCTCTCCGCCGACCAGTCTTCTAGCTTCTTCTCGTTCCCTCTCGCTCAGACGCTATCCCTTCCTCCTCTCCTCTTGCCGCACCAGCACCGACGCCTCCCTCTCCAGCCGGACCTCGCCTCTCCAGCTCACCCTCTCCAGCAGGCGCAGCAGGGGCGGTAAGAGGCGCGACGAGGAGGCACGATTGCAGGCGCGGCTGCAGGTGCTGTGAGCAGGCGCGAGCAGGCCTCCGGCAGGCGCAGCAGGCGCGGCTGCAGGCACGGCGGCAGGCGCGCAGCGAGGCGCGACGAGCAGGCCTCCGGCAGGCGCGACGGAAGAGGATTTGGAGCTCGATTTGTTCTTTCTCAAGGTGATTTGGGCTCGATTTGGACTTCTTGGTGCTCGATTTCATCTTCTTGGTGTTCAATTTCATTTTCTTGGACATCGATTTGATCTTTATACATGTGAATCCGGCCGCTCGGCATGGCCGCTATGGCAGCGACCTTGATTTGATCTTCTTGAGTTGATTTGTTCTTTCTGCTTCTATATATGGCGCGAACCTTCCCACGCGCGCAACGGATCCCAGTCCCCATCGTCTCCCCGCATCGGCTTCGTACAGCGCTCTCCGCTCGTCGCTCGGTCCTGGGAGCACGCGCTCAAGCCAGCGTCGAACCGCCGTCTAGGAGCCAGCGCCGTGGGGGGTTTGTGCAAAAAATCAATGCATGTCAACGGGTCTCGACGACCCGTTGTACATGCCCTGACAAGAGTAAGAAAGAATCCACACATACATACACACGCATGCAAGGGCGCACACACAAACAAATAGAAAATTGTTAAAGAAAAGATAAAAGGGAATGTTTTATGAAGCTACAAAATCATGGTAGCATTTTTTTAATGTTCACAACACCAGTACATGTTCCTCGTTGAATCAATCACACAAGTTTGTTGTTATGAAAATAATTATTTGCTGAGGCTTGATTGGTTGCATGGGGACTGAGAGTAAGTATACTTTCCAAAACTTCTGAAGGGCTACCGACCGGCCAGCCATAGACTTTTCCGTTGGAACCCTAATGGATTCTCCGTTTAATAAGCACACTTAGCATAATATAAAATCAAGGAACTGTTGCATTGTGTTATGTTGCGAGAAGAAAGATGTGCTTTTCCACGCGGAAAAAAGCGAAAGCGACGGGGAAACCGGCCAGTCGAGCACACGTCACAGGTCACTAGCCCGAATCGGTCTGGTTCCTGGCTACCTACCCATCCGTCGTTCTCCGGCCGGCCCCACCGCGTGCACCGGGACCATGGACGTAGCGGCACGAACAAAACAGCCGGGGCGTGCCGGCCGCGACGCCCAAACGGTCAGCGGCAGCCGTCCGTGAGGAGCCCCCGTGAGATCTAACGGACGGCGGGCGCCACCGGTCTCCTCCCGGTTCCCACGCTGCCTGCCTCGCTCGCGCACGTGAGCGGAACGTGGCTAGCGGATCTTCTGCGGCCACCAGGGGGGAGGGACCCCCGCGCGCTGACACCCGTGTCCAGCCGGCCCTCGCCTCGAATGTGGGGCGAATCCGGCGGCAGAGGAGGACGCAGGCCATCGATGGGGGCGCTGCAGCCTGCGCCCTGCTGTTTGCCATAGACGGTGTGGGGGAACGATTCGGTGGCGGGCGAGGCATGTGCGCTCCCGCGGGTTTTCTTTCTCGTCGCCCCGCTCGTCTGCCATTCGCGTCCTCGCCCGTCCTCTTTTGAGGAAAAGGGCCGCCGCGCGCGCGTGTACCCTCGATAGGATTCGCCCGCCGCTAGACCCCTGCCTTGCCTTTCTGGTGCTCCGCATGGGCGACCTGCCTCCTCTAAGTCCTCTTTTGCTCGGTTCTGCTCGCTTCCTCCCTCCTGTTGGGGATCCCGGATGCATCATGCACGTCTGGTTCCGGTTCGGGAGCCAAATCGTGGTCCAGCGCGGCCGGGCGGGCGTTCGGGACGGCCAAGAGCGTTGCGCACGCATGTGCGTGCACCCTTTCCTCCTTTGGAACGATCTCTCCGTTCTTGCACGCCGTACCTGACTTCTCAGTTCTCACACTGTTAAGATCAGGGCTCAGGGGGAAAAAAAACTTGTTACCCGGTCCATGCTACGTGCACTGCTCCTCGCCCCTATCTCGTAGTGCTGCGATCATGAATCATGATGACGGGCCGTGCATCCGGATATCCGGTACGTGCAATTTTAGTAGCCACACGAAAAATAGGAGATCGCGTACCGGCGTACGCCATGATGCTCTCAAAAAACGAGAAAGGAGACGAGCGCCACATCAGTGCCAATGATCGGCTGACTTGCCACTCGAGTGTCGCCTGACGTGCCTTTTGCCCCGTCTCTCGGACTCGGAGGAGGAGCGGCACCGGCACGTAGCAACCACCAAACCAGTGAACCAGGCAGCCAGCGTATGCCCAGGAATGGATTTACCAGCAGCAGCAAGCTGTAACAAAACGAGACGTACGCGACGATGCGTTGGATTGGATACAAGAAGATCTGTCGGCCTCATTTACTGAAGTCCAACCTATTCGTGGATTTTTTTATTGAGGCACAAACGCTCAACGCAAACGGCCCATTGTGGTCCAATGTTTGTTGTGTCACGTACCCTATTTTTTAAAATAAAAGCATAAATTAATAAAAAAATAAAAGCATAAATATATTAAACACATTGAAAACAAGATATAGAGATTAGAAACTCCCCAATAACTGGATTGCCATCATATTAACTTGCTATGCACGCCTGATGACTCAAAAATTTAAAAAATCATGTGTTTTTCTTTGTGTGTTTGTTTTAGGGATAAGTCCGATTTTCATCCCTCAACTATTAGGTTCGTCCGATTTTCACCCTTGAACTACGAAACCAGATATATTAGACCATGCAACTGTCTAAACCGGACACTTTACCCCCTTGAACCTAGATAACCCGGTTTTGGCTCCAACGTGTCAGCGGTTTGCCAACGTGGCTGCCACCTCCCTCCCCCTCTCTGTCTCTCTCTCGATCGACCGCCACCGGCGAGCTCTGGCAGCCCATGGCCTTGGGTGCGGCGGCAAGACGAGCTCTGACAGCCCCATTGCCTCAAGCGCGGCGAGCTCCAACGGCCCATTGCCTCGGGCGCGGCGAGCTCCGACAACCCTATTGGCAAACCGAGCTCGAGCGCATCTCGTTCGCCGGCCAAATCCGCCCAAATCCTTCCATGGATTTCCAATCCCTCCCACCCGAGGCTCCTCCACCCCCTAGCTTCCTTCTGGACCACTCCTCGCGAGCCAAAATCGTCGGCCAGCTCGGGAATCGTAGTTTCCCGAGCCGCCATTGCCGTCGGCCGACCTCCACGTCGACCTCCCACTTTCAGGCACCATCTTCATCGTGTAGCGGCTCGAATCAACCCGTGGTAAGGAGCTCCTGCTCATGCTCTCTCTATTTCCTCGAGTTCGACGAGTTTCCTTGCTCGATTTCGAGGCTCCCCGCCGGCCGAGGCGAGGCCATCGTCGCCGGCCATGGCGCGCTGCTAGCAAGGCGCGGGTGCAGGGCATGGTGTGGGCTCAAGGCGTGGCGCAGAGGCCCCAAGGCCTCGACGTGCAGCACTGCCGGTAGCTAGCACCGCCACTACATGGGTGCCAACGCCGACGACTAGTAGCTGGGGACGAAGCACAGGCAGGGAGAAGAGAAGAAGATAAGGGGTAATTTGGTAATTTCAATTGGTGAATGAGTATGACATGTGGGGCCTCATTGTTGCAAGTGTACATGTGGCAACCACATCAACAAAACCACCGCCACATCATCTCGAAAACCGGGTGGTTTGGTTTCAAGGGTGTAAAGTGTCCGGTTTCAATAGTTTCACGGTGTAAGATATCTGGTTTTGTAGTTGAGGGTTGAAAAGCGGATGAACGTGATAGTTGAGGGTTGAAAATCGGACTTATCCCTTTGTTTTAAGAAAAGTCACAATAGTTAAAAATTAATATGATGGTATACTAAAGAAACAAAAGTAAGAAATATAACCTAACATCTTGAAAAAAAAACTTTAAACAATGTTTATTAACATTCACATCTATCTTCATTCACTATTTTTGCCTCCCGCTACAACATATGCATGATATAGGTAAAACTAGATTGGTCATCTCTAACTCTCTCTTGCTACCTCTGATGTTTGGTGTTTAGTATATTAGATTACGTTTTCACGACCCATCAAAAGATAAACGATTTCCATGCTAGTTAGATTTTTTTCTTACATCTTTAGTTTCCACATATTGATAAACCTTGAGCAGTGTTACCAGAATACCCGTGTCCTAAATTTTTTTGCCGACACCCTGCACCTGACACCCATGCCTGATTCCAAGTGTTATTTGTCGTGTCCCGAAAATTCTATCGTATCGGACATCCGCACCCCGAGTCTAACATTGAGGGATACTTTCTGATCCGTGTGCTTGCAGTTTATAATTGACTCATCTAAGGGTCGTCAGCAGTAACATACTCATCTGTAAAACCCAATTCGGCCC
Source organism: Digitaria exilis (assembly GCA_015342445.1). Lineage (NCBI taxonomy): Eukaryota > Viridiplantae > Streptophyta > Magnoliopsida > Poales > Poaceae > Digitaria > Digitaria exilis. The sequence goes on from JACEFO010002467.1 coordinate 404,878, forward strand.
AATTAGCCTTTTCCCTTCAATATGTTCAGTGGCAAATCTAGCGGTGGGGCGGCCGGGGCTCAAGCCCCCCTGTTGGCCCCATGGAAAAGCGCTGGAAGGAGACGCGCTGAGCTTGACCAGAGGTAGAAGATGACGGCTCCTTGCGATATTGGGCCAGCAAACGAATGGGCTCAAATGAAGTGAAAGAAAAGAAAAGAAAAGAAAAGAAAAGGCCCAACATGTTGGCCTTGCTCCCATCTCCACCAGACCGCATCGCTAGCAATAGATGGCAGGCAGCACTCCTGGGGAGAAACAGCCGCTCAGGCAGCAGCCACGGCGGCGGCGCATCGGAGTCGCACGGAGCTGCGTACGGATCAGAGTAGACGAGAAAGACGGAGCTGCACAGTCGGTCAATCGTACGCAGAGCCGTAGACTAGTATAACTACAAGGATCGTCTAATTCTTTGTTTGGTTTGTCGTGATAGTTGAATGCGTAAGAAAATCTGCAAATGTGTCAGCTAATTCTTGGTTTGTTGGATACGTCCAATTCAAATGCCTTCAATTACATTTGATTGCTTCAAAGTCTTGCAATTTTTATTTGAAAATATAGTATAGCAGGTGAAAACATGTCATAGTAGTTGTTTGCTGTATACATATGCATTTGCTACAGTAAAAAAAGTTGTCAAGCAGTTTAAACTCAGCCCCCCACCCCCTAGACTTCTGTCCTGGATTCGCCACTGAATATGTTCAACATTTTATTGAAACATATTCCACATTTGATAGCGCTGCAACCGACGAGGACGTGTGGGGAGGATGGAGGAATGTTGGAGAGAGTGAGGGAAGCTAAGGTGTAGATGTAATACAACGGCTATGGATGTTTGCACGAATCTCAAACACAAGAAGACGAGGAGACTAAGATCTACCGGAAGATAATATAAGAAATCCGTGTTGAATGCCATCATGAGACACGGGCCTTATGTAAGAAATGTTTCTCGGCTCTACAGTAGTACACTACATTTACTACCTTGGGCCGAAACTTGCATTAGCGCAGCTTGCTCATCAGAGCTGGGCAGAAACCAGACAACGAGCCCACCAGAAGAGTGGCTCGCCAGCCCGTCTCGCAATCACTCGCTACAGCTACAGGCCTACACTAGTCGGGTGGTGGTGAGATCGATAGGTCAGCTTCCGAAGCCTTCGTTGCGGTTTCCGCGGGCCACCGCCGGCGTGGCGTCCGTCGTCAGCGCCACGATGATCCGGAAGCGGGTGGACGCCGCAACAACGCACGTCACACCTCAGCTAAGTGGCGGATTAAGATATGATAGAACGACGCGGCAGAGCGGGAGTCAATCGTCGACCTGCAGCCGGTAGCAGGGTTAATAGGTGAAACTCTGAACCGACCGCTTCCCGACCACCCGGTTGCAAAAAAACCCAGGTTACCGGTCCAAACCGACACTATAAAACCGCCTACTCGGCTACCCGATCGGTTTCAGGTTAGCCGGATCGATTTTTTTTCTAACGAAAACCGTCAAACCACGGTTTTGTTAACCCTAGCCGGTAGTGAACCGAACAACGATACCGGCTTAATTTAATGGGCGCCATGTGTTAGCTCTTTGGGAGCTGCGGTCAACTGGATCCATCGAATATTTCCAATCAAGCCTCCGTCGATCGGATCAGTTTACTCTATATGGTAGTCAATGCAAAGACCCATCTTTGCAATGATTTCCTGATTTTGTAGAAAATCTGACGTGCAGGACTTTCAGTTATTTTTAAAAATACGGCTAGACAATTTGATGTTGGGAGCATATACTGCTAGTGTACAGTTGACGTGGCGCACACAGCATGCATCATCCCTACCAGAAGAAAATGTAATGTCTCCACGTAGGTACCGGTCGATGTTAGTAGTCAAACTTTGCCAAACCGTTCGAAGTTGTGGTGGACCTCCAGCTAACGCAGGGCACAGGGCTTCCCCTTCCCGGCTAGCGTGCACGTCGATCGCCGCCTAATTCACATTGGGTAGGGTAGGGTAGGACCAATTCAATTGTTCGGCCTAGTCAAGGGACAACGGATCTCCTTACACTTTGGTGGTGGGACTATTGGTAAACAAACCACCTCGGCTCATTATACTCGGCTCGTTAGCATATTGGTCCGGCTTGACTCGTTATACTAACGAGCTAGGAGGCCAGCTCGGCTCAGCTCCTTAGCGAGCTCGAGCTAGCTCGTTTGACTCGCGAACTAATATAGAGAGACAATATGAAAACATATCATCACGGAGTATGGCTCGTTATGGACTGATTAAAATAGAACTAAATATATCTCATTTTGAACCTAGAGCTAAGGATTGTAGCAATAACTATGATGTTGTTCTTCTTTTTCCTAATATTTATCAAATTTGTTTAACATTCCCGCACCCATTTTTTTTAAATGGGTCATTGGATTTTTTGCCTTTAACAACGTATCCTTTTAAATTTGCTAACTTGATAATTAATTGGCTCGTTAGGGCTCGCGAGCAGCTCGTGAATTAGCTCGAGCTAGCTTATTATAAAACGAGACGACTTGTTATAAAACGAGCTGTCTTGTTATAAAACGAGTCGAGCTCGAGCCGAGCTATTAACGAGCGAGCCAGCGAGTTAGCGAGTTACGAATTTTTTTTTTCCAACCCTAGCCTAACGCGCTCGCGCTGTAACATGCCGTATCCAGTGAGGTAGCACAAGAGAAACGAAGCGAAAGCTAGCCCTTCCCTTCGCCCCCGTACGCCCGGGTCGCTCGCGTCGCGAGTCGTGGTCGACACGCTGGCGCAACTTGCACGCGGCCGGCGACGACCGACGCCGCAGCGCACGGTATCAATTCGGCCTCGAGTACCGCTTGACTTCCAGAGGCGGGCGGCGCGGTGCCAACGCGACTCGACGCGTCTGCTGATCTGCTCCCGCGCCGCGGCCGCTGCGACCGCGAGTTCAGACGGAAATCGCAAGTTATTTCTCCGCAGCTTTATTTGATCTTCAAAAACAAAATGTGAGAAACGCGTACGCGCTCTGTGCAATCTACCCGGCGTCAGGTTCCACTTTTTGCTCGCGCCCATGCGCGCACTGGCGCACACGCGTAGAACGAGCAACTGATCAGGCTGTCCTGACTCGTGAGGCAGAGAAAAAGAGGAGAAAGAAATTGCTAGAGGCTAGAGCGAGAGCGACGCACGAAGTTAGGACTTGCCGACATGGATCATTAAAGGCCTGTTTAGTTTCTAAAAATACTTTTTACATTTTATTTATTTTTCTCACAGAATACGTATCAAATATTTTTTTTTTTACTTTTCTTATTCATCCCTCTCACCTAACACGCATTCTAGAAGAAAAAGTATTTTTTTTTAGCCCTCAACCAAACACGATTAGGTCTGTCTTGACACTGACACGGAAGCGAGGACGTGTCCATCGGTTGCGTGCTATCTGGTGCTGTGCTGCTATGCACACGGTTATTTATCTTCTAGTATATCAGAGTATCACTAGGCCTTTTTGCCGGTTTGCCTTTCCTCCGAACGCATATGGTTACACGGCACGGCGATGGCTGCTCATTAGTCCACTGGACACCCGCGGTGTATCCACTATGACTAGCGGGACGTGTCTGAAAGAAACGGGAAGAAAGAAACGGACAGCTGCAGACGTATCCCAGGATGGCACTGTCCTGAGCATCCAACATCTGTTGGCTTTAATAATGGAACAGCCCAACAAAGAAGTTGGGAAAAAATGAGAATGGAACAATAGAGCAAAAGTTTCGAAACATGGCCTGGAAAAAAGAAAAGAAGAAGAACATGGATGAATGAAGAGACAATTGCACTGAGCCCCTTGTTCTTAATCCTATTGACCGGCCCCTTTCTCCGCCGAAACTACTACTATGTTATATGCATTCGTATTCTCAAAATATATTTTTCTTCTGCTATATGTGTAAGTAAACTCGACTCTCTTCTTTCTTCCATCTTCTTCTCCGCTCTCTCCTTTTCCATTTGGCTGAATCAAGCGGGATCTTTTTAGATAATAGAAAAAATTACATGTTACATCCCCTCAAGGACATAGGTATTTTTAGCATAATTATATAAATAGTTATTTGTATGTACTTGGATATACACAATACACTATGTCTAAATACATATTAAAAAATATATATCTAAATATGCAAAAACAATTTGAGACAAAGAACTGCATTGCTCTAGACATATTTAAAACAAACGTCATGTCTAAAACACACTGCAATACACAGAAAAAAGGCCATCATAAAACATAAAGAACTGCATTGCTCTCAAAATAAAGGAGTTGGCTGAATCTAGAGGGACAGAGGGGAACAAGGAGTCTAGCCATTTGTAGTACTAGAAACCAGGAAAGCAAGTTTTAGGTGGAGAGGAGTGGAGGACAACAGCGCAAGCACCTACGGTGGCGCAACCTCGTACTGCTGCCTCAGTGCACATTGTGTGCGATCTCAACAACTATAGTGGTGAGGCTGCGCAGCAGCAAGATGGGTGTGGTGTACGAGATGCTTATTTGGCACCACCCAACCCGCCCACATCCCATGCATTGCTGTCTACAACAGCACCAGGGCAATCGGTCATCACGGTTGAATCTCCATCGAGTATTGTGGCTGCATCGGCAGCCATAGAAGCAACAACGACTCCGTCCAGATCCAGCCCACAACTCGCCTGTATCAATGATCAACACTTGCTGTCTATGGCCATGGAGCAAGCTGCTTGCGAGAATTTGGACTTCACGGAAGGTAACAACAACAAGCATTCTTTCCTCTCATTTTCAGATTCTGTAGTGGCTTTAAATGTATCAAGCCTTGGTGTCAACATAGGCAAAAACAATAATGAAATTGCAGACTCTGTTTCTTTGCTTAAATCGCTTGAATTGGATGGAACTAATTCTAATCTTTCAAGTAGAGATTTTACAATTGAACTCAGATTCTGAATATTGGGACGTGGATGAGGATGACATTGAAAATCTCACTCTTGGCCACTTATGTGGTGATTTGATGGAGGAGGTTATGGATGGGGACAGTGATCACCTAAGTTGTGAATTTAAAGCTGTCTTAAAAAAAACAAATCAAGGTCACCCTCAAGGAGAAAGAAAACTCCTAAGATTAAGATGATAAAAAAGCATAAAACAGTTTAAGATGAAAGGAATATTTTGGAATAGCAGAGGTCTTAGTGACTTGGCTAAATTTAGATTCCTTGCTGACACATCAAGAGAACAAAAGCTAGACTTTATTGCTCTCTTGGAAACCGGAAAGAAAGACTTCTCAAAGTCTATTCTGAATAACATTTGTGGTGGTCAAGAATTCCTGTGGCATTGGACGCAACCTCATGGTCGGTCCGGTGGCATACTTCTCGGTGTAAACCTAGAAACTTTTGACATCGGTAGTATCGATGAAGGAGATTTTTATGCTAAATTCCATGTGAGAAACAAAGAAGATGGTTTCCAATGGGTTCTCATTGCAGTCTATGGGGCTGCCCAACCGGAATTAAAGGAAGCATTACTCACGGAGTTGGTCCAAACTTGTTCTAAGGAAACACATCCGATTATTGTCGGCGGTGATTTCAACATTATTAGAAACCCACAAGAAAAGAATAACAATAACTATGATGACAGATGGCCCTTTTTTTCAATGCTGTCATAGATGGCTTGGACTTAAGGGAGCTTGAATTATCTAATCGTAAGTTCACATGGGCAAACTCTAGAGAAACACCAACCTATGAGACACTCGACCGGATTTTGGTAAGCACGGAATGGGAGTCTAAGTTTCCTCTTGCTAATGTTCAAGCATTAACAAGAGAAGTTTCAAATCACACACCACTCTTGCTTAACACCGGCAATGGTACTCATGGTAATAAACAATCATTGTTCAAATTTGAAATAGGTTGGCTAATAAGGGATGGTTTCTTAGACATGGTAGCTGATGTTTGGACCAAGGAGAAGAGAGGGAAATCCCCACTTCAAAAATGGCAATTTAAAATTCAAAGACTTAGACAATTCCTAAGGGGTTGGGCTAAGAACACTAGTGGAACATATAAGAAGGAAAATGAGGAGTTAATTAAGAAGACAGATGAATTAGATAAGAAAGCTGAAAATCAATTTCTCAGCCAAGCAGAAACTGACCTCAAACATTGTTTAAAGGAAAGACTAACGCACCTGCTAAGGGAAGAGGAACTCAAATGGTACCAAAGAGCCAAGACAACTAAGTTGTTATTTGGGGACTGTAATACTAAGTATTTTCAGTTGGTAGCAAATGGTAAACATCGGAAAACAAGGATATTCCGACTTGAGCAAGATGAGGGGGTCATAGAAGGTGATGAAAATTTAGAAAAGTTCATCACTAATTATTATAAAGGCCTCTTTGGTGCACCTGAGCATAATAACTTTTCAATGATGGAGTCCATGAGAGAAGACATACCTCAAGTCTCTCATACGGAGAATGAGGTACTGACCATGGATTTTACAGAGGAAGAGGTTAGAAGGGCCATCTTCCAAATGGAGCATAATAAGGCACTTGGTCCCGATGGTTTCCCTGCGGAGTTTTATCAAACTTTCTGGGGAATCATTAAAGAGGACCTCATGGCTCTCTTCACAGAGTTTCGCAAAGGCGATCTTCCACTCTTTAGCCTTAATTTTGGTATAATTACATTACTACCAAAACAGAAAGAGACAACTCAAATTCAGCAATTTAGACCCATTTGCCTGCTAAATGTGAGCTTTAAAATTTTTACGAAGGTAATGACTAATAGGATAGCTCTAGTAGCCCACAAAGTCATCAAACCATCCCAAACTGATTTTATGGTGGGGAGAAACATAATGGAAGGGGTTGTCATTTTACATGAGACGATACATGAGATGCATAGGAAAAAATTAGATGGGGTCATCTTAAAGCTAGACTTTGAGAAGGCTTATGACAAAGTGAAATGGTCATTCCTTCAACAAACATTGAGGATGAAAGGCTTTTCCCCTATTTGGTGTAAGTGGATTGATCAAATAGTTAGAGGTGGCAGTGTGGGCATCAAAATAAATGATGACTTAGGCCACTACTTTCAATCAAAGAAGGGACTTCGACAGGGTGGTCCTTTGTCGCCGATTCTCTTTAATTTAGTGGTTGATATGTTGGCTATTCTAATTCAAAGGGCCAAGGCCAATGAAAAGTTTAGGGGAGTTGTGCCACACCTTGTGGAAGATGGTTTATCAATTCTCCAATATGTAGATGACACTATCCTTTTTTTGGATCATGATCTACTACAAGCAAAAGATCTTAAACTAGTGTTAAGTACTTTTGAGCAATTATCAGGGTTAAAGATAAACTTCCATAAGAGTGAATTATTTTGCTATGGCAAAGCCAAGGATTGTGAGCATGAATATGCGAAGCTCTTTGGTTGTAGTACCGGTGCCTTCCCCTTCAAATACCTTGGAATTCCTATGCATCACCGGAGACTTTCTAACAAAGATTGGTTGAACATTGAAGAAAAGTTTCAGAAAAAGCTTAGTAGCTGGAAAGGAAAGCTTCTCTCCGTCGGAGGAAGACTAGTTTTGATTAATTCGGTCTTGACTAGCCTAGCAATGTATATGCTCTCCTTTTTTGAGGTCCCTAGGGGTGTTCTTCAAAAACTAGACTATTATCGATCCAGATTCTTTTGGCAATGTGATGAACACAAAAAGAAGTACAGACTCACTAAGTGGAGTGTGCTTTGTGTGCCGAAAGATTTTGGCGGTTTGGGTATCCAAAATTTGGACATTCAAAATAAATGTTTATTGAGTAAATGGTTGTTTAAACTCATCAATGAAGATGGAGTATGGCAGTGTCTTCTAAGAAAGAAATATTTGCATAACAAGACTCTGACACAAGTTCAGAAACGTCCGGGTGACTCACATTTTTGGTCAGGGCTTATGAATGTAAAGGACCAATTCTTGGCTGGCGGCTCCTTCCAAATCAATAGTGGAACTCAAATCCGTTTTTGGGAGGACACGTGGTTGGACAATAAACCTCTTGGGATTGTTTACCCCTCTTTGTACATAATTGTAAGGAGGAAAGATGCTACAGTGGCGCAAGTGCTAAGCACTACACCACTAAATGTATCATTTAGAAGGGCCTTAGTGGACTCAAATTTGAGTGCTTGGTACGATTTGGTAGCTAAAATAGTGTCGGTTAAGCTTAATAATGACAAAGATAAATTTGTGTGGAATTTACACAAGAGTGGAATATTTACGGTACAATCTATGTATATATCTATGATACAAGATGGAGTTGTACCCAACAAAAGTCCACTTTGAAAGATTAGAATACCGTTGAAAATAAAAATTTTTCTTTGGTATCTCTTGAAAGGAGTAACACTTACAAAAGATAATTTAACAAAAAGGAATTGGCAAGGAAGTATTAAGTGTTGTTTTTGTAGCTCTATGGAGACCATACAACATCTTTTCTTTGATTGCCATTATGCTAGATTTATTTGGAATACGGTGTATATCACTTTAGGCATTCAACCTCCAGCAGGCATAGCAAATATATTTGGCTCTTGGCTTCATGGTTTTCAACGAAAGCTCAAAAGCCAAATTTTATTAGGAGCTGTTGCACTTTGTTGGTCAATGTGGTTGAATAGGAATGATATGGTATTCAATAAAACAAATTCTAATACATTTCTGCAGGTTATATTCAGGGCAACCTATTGGATTCGACAGTGGTCATTGCTACATAAAGAAGAGGACAGGCCGAACTTCAAGAATGGTTGTCGTTTATTGGAAATTGTGGTCATGGAAGTCTTTGCAAGATTGGGTTGGAATTTTCGGAGTAGAATTGAAGCTTAGCTCCTGTTCGTTCATCGTTCTAGTGTGCTGTGTTTTTTCTTTTTTGATCTTATTCCAACTTGAGCTCACACATGAGTTTTGAGTCTAAGCACTCTTGTTGCAACGAACAGCCGTGTGCATTTCTTGAAATGCAGAAGCTGGAACCTTTGTTCCATTATCTAAAAAAAGGAAAGCAAGTTTTCTGCATGCAGCCTTGAGTAAATTATATGCTTTGTCGTTGAAAACAAATCTGAGTTCTTTTGCACGCGAAAAGGCTTGACACCAACGACCTTTGGTTCCCCCGCCCTCACGGATCGACACACACCACACATCTTTAGCACGAGGTCCACTCTTCCAACCACCCTTGACAAACCTCTTCTGATCAGCAAGAGCGCTAATAGGTGACACACGATGCAACAACTGAATTACATTTCTAATATACTTTATCTTAAATTGTAAGTTGTTTGACTTTTTGGCACTAACTTTGACCACTCGCTTTATTCAATTAATTTATGCGAATGTAGTCAAACTTAAGTCATTCTTGAAATTCTTTTATTACTAAAGGTAGCCATAACAAAAAATATAATATTTTGTAAAAAAAATGAATAAGACAAGTGGTCAAGTTGGGACAAAAAAGACAAACGACTTACAATTTGGGACGAAGAAAGTATATGATGGTAGCTATGACCTTGTGTAACACCACTTTTATTGGATGTCACATTGATGCTCTCACGTGTGGTGGCCACCTCCCCTCTTTTTTTATTTGATTGCAAATAGTGGCTAAAATCAAATGCCCGAGCCATTATTTGATTGCAGGGGAAGCGGTGGCTAGCGGATTCCTGCCTCTGTCTAGTAAATCAATGCAACGAATTTTAACAAATACTGTATGACAACCGGTCCTTTTCAATTCCAGTAGATTTTAAACTAGTACGGTAGTCTGTAGATTTTTTTTGGGACGTGTGTTCTGTGAGGAGAATGAATAGAAAAATGTGTAAAAGAAATTTTCTAGGAAGCGTGTTCTGTGAGGGGATGAATAGGAAGTAAAAAAGTATTTTTTGAAACTAAGCACAATCCACTGTAGCTTCAGAAAAACAACATAGCTAAATCCTGGGGAGCGTATTTTCTAAAAAGGAGAAATAGTTGAATAGTAAAAAGTTAGAATGAAGGATGATTACTTTAAAATTCGAAAAAGGCATAATGCGTAGCCTATTTTGGCGTATGGACTTTAGGTACCATAAAATAATCACACCTTCTGGAGTTGCAATTGCAGAATTTGTAGTAAGAGGCTACCAGTTTTGGTCGAGTATATTCGGACTTTCGGAGAAAGAGGAGGTAGGCCCGAACCAGAAAAGCAAAACTGTTTTAAAAAACCCCAGAAAAGCGAAAGGAAAAGAACATGAGGGGGCTGGCGAGAATATCATATTACCAATACCATATCGCCACGCCCGCCCGATTTAAATACCGACCGTTTAAAGCCACACCAATAAAATTTGCCTTCTGCCCTTCTTCCTCTTTTCCCCTCTTTCTTTTCCGGCGCCTTCCCCGAACTCGGAGACGCACGCACGCCTCCCCATCCCCTGCTCGCTTCCTCTTCCCTTCTCTGCCTCGCCGGCCACGGCCGGCGGTTGGCCGGAGCACCAGGAACCAAACTAACAACCAAGCTAAGTGAACCCAGCGCCCGGCCAAATCAATGGCCCCGTCGCCCCGCGGCTCCAGCTTCTCCCGCGTGCTCCTCCTCGTCCTCGCGCTGTCGGTGGCGCTCCTCGCTCCGGTCCCCGCGGCCGCCACCAGCGTCTTCCGGGTCCGCCGCAAGTTCCCGCGCCACGGCGGCGCTGAGGAGGCGGAGGAGCACCTCGCGGGGCTGCGGAGGCACGACGGGCGCCGCCATGGCCGGCTCCTCGGCGCCGTCGACCTCCCCCTCGGCGGCGTCGGCCTCCCCACCGAGACCGGGTAGGTCACCGATCAACCTCTTCGCGCGCGTATCCTCTTAGCGCGGTGGTGGCGCAGCTGCAGCTTAGGCCTACGCTTTTTCCCCCTTCTCTTTCCCCGGCGACGTGTCTGACTGGTGCTCCGCGCAGCGCAGCCTGTACTACACGCGGATTGAGCTCGGGGCGCCGGCCAAGGGCTACTACGTGCAGGTGGACACCGGCAGCGACATCCTCTGGGTCAATTGCATCCGCTGCGACGGCTGCCCCACCAGGAGCGGCCTCGGGGTACTGCTCCATGTTCATCCCTCTTCTCTACTCCCGTCGCTGCCCCCGATTTCATCTCTGATGCTTCTCGAATAATCTCGATTGCTTGGAATTTGGGAGGGAGAAGCCGTTTGGTGTTCCTTGCCTAATGATGAGAGTTTGCTTGTAGATAGAGCTGACGCAGTACGACCCCGCGGGGAACGGGAGCACGGTGGGATGCGATCAGGAGTTCTGCGTCGCCAACAACGGCGGGGTGCCACCCACGTGCTCGTCAGATTCGCCGTGCCAGTTCAGGATCACCTACGGGGACGGGAGCTCAACCACCGGGTTCTACGTCACTGATTTCCTGCAGTACGACCAGGTGTCCGGCAATGGCCAGACCACCCCGTCCAATGCTAGCATCACATTTGGGTGAGTTCTCTGGCGTCATGGCATCTCGGGGACCATTGATATTTGTACGGTTCCTTTGGCAGAGGTGTTGGAAGTGATCTCTGTTTCTGTTCTGCAGGTGTGGAGCTCAGCTTGGTGGGGACTTGGGGTCCTCGAGCCAGGCCCTTGATGGTATTCTTGGGTTCGGTCAGTCGAATTCGTCTGTGCTTTCGCAGCTGGCTGATGCTGGGAAAGTGCCAAAGATTTTTGCTCACTGCTTGGATACTGTGCATGGTGGTGGGATCTTCGCAATTGGGAATGTGGTACAGCCGAAAGTGAAGACTACGCCGCTAGTACCGAACATGTATGCCACCTTAGACTTTCCAATCAGTTACTCCTTGCTTCTTCCGTCTTTACTTTAATTGATTCTTTAGTTGCTTCCTATATAGACCTTTTTCTAGTCTACCTGTTTTACTAAATTCATGTAGTCTGCCGCCAAATTGCACCGTTCCCTCCATAGTCCATACTCCATAGCCTCACGCACTACTCTGCAGTCTCTTGTTGATACCATACTTCTGCGCATTGCTTTCCTACAACATCTGGTCAAGGCTTAGAATAATGGAATAGACTTTCTTAATCTATTTAGGAGTAGTATAACGAGTTGTCTGACACCGCATCAGCTCATTACTGTTTTGAAGACTTCGAAACTTTGACTTTAGCATGCATGCATTAAATTCGATCCTGATTCATGGTCCTTTACGCAAAATATATGAAACTCAGAAGTACACTCCAAACAGCCAAAATGTAACATTTAAATTTCGAAGGTTCGGAATGTTTTATGTAATATATGCTTGTGCTGTTGAGTGTCCCAAGTCCTCTTGTTTGTAGCTTGTCATGTCAAAACTTGGTTTGCTCTTCATGTGTGGCACCCACATTTATTTATATGTATGGATGTTACTATGCAAATAATAAATCTACTATTCTCTTCATTTACTTGTCTAAGAGTCTTGCTGTGTTACCAACATGAGTATAAATCAACTATAATGCTAATTTAGCTGTTCATACGGACTGAGATGCCCGGACATATATATAACAGACATATCATATTTTCTGAGTAAAAAGGAAGTAGCCCTGTCCGATTCCACTTTCGTTAACCTGCTGCTGGTTCCCATCCACTGCTATGCCTGCCGTGGTTGACGACCATGTTTGCCCTTGCCTTACTGTGATGAAAGGTGTCAAACACTAGCCTCTATTCCCCTTTGCCATTTGCCTTCTCCACAAACCATGTTTACCACATCCTTCTTGGTCCTCAGTGTCAGTGCTGAGGCCTTGCACACGAAAACTCGGTAGTTTGTTTTGGAGAACAAGAAGTTAAGTTACGCCGTTGATATGACTATCTGTACTAATGCACATGTTCTTGTTTGACTTGTATGCATAACCATTTCCATCTAGGACAAATCATAGCCAGCTGTAGGCATGGTAGAGTAGGAGGGTTTAAATTCGTGGATAAGCCCATTTTTCTGACATTGCCTGGTATGATACCTATCTGAAGCATGCTTCTGTGATGGGTGGCATTCACTATTTAATTTATGACGAGAGTTTATGAATTTTACCACAGGCCACACTACAATGTCAACCTGAAAGGAATTGCTGTAGGTGGTGCTACACTTCAGCTTCCAACAAATACTTTCAATTCAGGTGCAAATCAAGGCACTATCATTGACAGTGGGACAACCTTGGCATACCTCCCGGAGTCGGTTTATAAAACTTTGATGGCTGCGGTGCGGAAGCATCTGAATCAATCTTTTTTTTTTTTTGGGAAATGAATCAATCTTTGTTGTCAAAAACTATTTGTGCCCACAATGATATTTTTTTCTATCATTGTAGGTATTTGACAAGTATCAAGATATATCCATCCATAATATTAATGACTTCCTCTGTTTCCAGTTTTCTGGAAGGTATATCTGACAATAGTTCCCTACATAATAGCATCATCTCACTGCATGACTTCTTTTGATTTAGGATAAATGCCTTATTTGTGTTTATTTCTAACTCCTTAAGCATATTCCCTTTTACAGCGTAGATGATGGATTTCCCATGATCACCTTTAGTTTTGAGGGAGACCTTACATTGGATGTTTATCCACATGATTACCTTTTCCAAAATGGGGTAAGATAACCTCACTTTCCCTGCTTTTGCTGTAAGCGGTGTAAGTAGCAATATTTCAAGCTGCCTTTGCTATGGTCCACAGCACATTGTTCTCATGCTATTTATGTTGAACAGCAATCCCTATGGTCCAATAGTGATAAAATTTTATGAAGGCCTAATTATTGTATGCTTGAATGGTAGACAAGATGTTCTACTCATTGGATCATGTATAACTTAGTTATAAATTATTTTAACCAGTACAAAACTTTTACTACAATTCAAGTATACAATAATTAGGTCACCATTATTTTTTTAACACAATTAGACCATATAAACTGTTGTTATGTTCCATTTAGTTACAGAAAAGAATATATCAAAATCTACAACAAAAATTTTGCAGTAGAACATACCATATTATATCTTCACTCTGTATATCTACTCATGTGGAGTCCAAGGAAATTTGTATTTTTGTTTAATGATTTTCCATTATTTACTATGATTTTTCAAATATTTAGTCGAAATAAATAAAAAAATAAATAGAAAATCACCATCCAAAACCGCTTAGGAGGTTATTTGTCCGGTTTTGGAAAGTTTGGGGTGTGAACTAACTAGTTTTATAATTTGGGAGGTTAAGTAGTCGATTACCGATAAGTGAGGGGGTTATGTAGACTTTTTCTAAATGAACCAAATCTTATTGTTTAGGGGGTTAACTAAACTAAAATAGTTTATGGGGTTATCCAAACTTTTGCTATATTTGGAGGGGGGGGGTAATTTGGACTTTTTCCTATCTAAATTGCACTTCTTGCATAACAAAAATAGGCTGAAATAGCCCTCTAATCTTCATCTAAATTTCCCACCTATGCCGTTATGAAAATGTAATCTATCATAAACCCCTAAATTTGCACTGAAATTACAGGTTCACCATTATAAAAATAACCAAATTGAACATCTAAATATGCATATAAATTACTCCCTCCGTTTCAAATTATAGTCATCCTCTTGGTGTCATTTTGAGTGTCTAAGTTCATGGCATCTTCTATAAACTTGGACATATACTTGTCTAAATTCATAGCATCTTCAATGAATATGATAAAAAGTTAGGATGACTAATAATTTAGAACGTAGGGAGTACTACACTAGTCATTATTTGGCCCAGTGTTTTCATATCGCCCGATTAATCACGATTAGTCAATGATTAATCGACAAATCGTTTTCTGGACATCGATCAGGTAAATCGATTCGATTTTATTGGCTAGTCAAGCGATTAGGAAACAAATCAGTGATTAATCACGACTAGTCGAGGTACTCTAGTCAAATGAAATGTGTTTTCAAATCTTTAAATTATCTGCAGTATGGCCAATAAATCGCTCCTAATCTGCAGATAATTTAAAGAAATGTGTTTCCTGCTTGGTTCAACTTACTATTTCATTTTCTCGGTGCAGAATGATATATACTGTATAGGGTTCCTTAATGGTGGATTACAAACCAAGGATGGAAAAGATATGGTTCTCTTGGGTGGTAAGATCAATTTGTTATGTAATATATTGACTTATTTGTTCCTTCTTGTTTCTAAGTTTCACGAATTTTGTTGCAGACCTAGTCCTCTCAAATAAACTAGTGGTTTATGACTTGGAAAATCAAGTTATTGGGTGGACAGCTTATAATTGTAAGTAAAATATTCATTGTAAATTTATAATTGACCTTTCCCACAAAACTCAAAAGATTGTAGCATAGTCTATTCTTTCTTGTATAGTACATTTTGCAATCGTTTTGCGTGCCATAGTTCTGAAATCTGTGTTCCAAATCTGAATTTGTATTTGAGTTAATGCTGTATATCTTTCGAGTTCAGGTTCCTCGAGCATAAAGATTGAGGATGACAAGACTGGCTCTACGTATACCGTTGATGCACATAATATCTCCTCGGGGTGGAAATTCCAATGGCACAATTCCTGGATTCTGTTGTTCGTAATAACGATCTGGCGCTATATAATTTTCTAGCCTGACAATGGAAGCATTATTCTGTAACAAACATTGTTTGAGTTTTGTTCTTAGGAAGAAAAGAATGATAGTTAAGACTTATAGGGGAGTGATTTGATTTAGTTATAGAAGGTCCCAAAAATGTAAAGTATAGCACATCAGCAAACAAAATATAACTGATAGGTTCTCTCGCGTCATATCTTTTTCTATTGGGAAAGAACTTCTCTATAACAACTTTACTAATTATTTTGATGCTAGGCTAGAAATAACTGGAAATGGAAACTACTCGTTTATAAACTACCTTTCGAATACCATGAGATATAACGACTAAAGTTCATGTGCGCGGTGAAATCTTCGTTCATCCACCGCATGTCCTGTCTCCGTTCGCCACCTGCTGTCCGTGCCGCGGTGGAGGCCATCGGCAGTATAGATGGGCATATGGCCCGAGGCCCATGGGCCAGCCCAAAGCACGAATTTTTAGCCCGACACGAGCACGGCCCAGCACAAAGGTCTTCGTGCCCGTGCCAGCCCGGCCCATCTATAGTGCCGGGCTTGGGCCACATCCTCGGCACGGCGGGCCGTCCAGGCACGGCACGACGAGAGGCGGCCCAGGAAGGCACGGTGGACAGCCCATGGCACGCGGCCCACTGGCCCGTATAAAACCCTAATATTCTACTACACCCAATCCACTTCCCACATCTTGCGTCACGCTGCTTGCCTCCGACCCTCCCCCACGCGCGCTCTTCCTTTTATCGCGAGCCGCCGCCGTGTGCGCTCGTCCTCCTCCCGCGAGCTGCCGCCGCATGCGCTCTTCCTCCTCCCGTGAGCCACCACCGCGCACGCATGGCCAGATGGCCTCCTCCTGCTGGCCGTCGTCGACGCGCGCACACTACTGGACGCATCCTCGCCCCATCTCCAGGCGTCGCGGGCGGCAGGTTGGCAAGGGCACGCTGTGCCGCCGCCGTGCCTCGTGCCGGCACGGCACGACCAAAACGCTGGCGTGCCGTGCGTGGGCTCCGGCGGCACGAAGGGCCGCCGTGCCTCGCCGGGCCGGGCCGTGTCGGGCTCGTGCCGCGCCGTGCCCGTGCCGTGTCGGGCTCGTGCCGCGCCGTGCCCGTGCCGTGTCGGGTTGGGCGGCCCATATGGCCATCTATAATCGGCAGCTTGCGTCTGTTTTACGGCTCGCTGTGCATCGCTCTTTTTTTTAATTCTATTTTTCACCCTTCAACTATTACAAAAGTCTGATTTTCAACCCACAAATACAAAATCGGACACTGAAGGCCCTCTAACTATCCAAACCGTGCAAAATTGGTCATTTGGGTGGTTTTGAAGGTGCTTTTATATTTTCCAAAAAAATAAAAAATAATTTTATATTAAAATTCATAACTATCTATTTTGAACTAGAAAAATTAGAATCTGGTGCAAATATTTTTCTAAAAATGTGACCTACATGTTGGTGCACCATTAGAAGTTATTTTCATATTATTTATTTTTATTCTAATTATTTTTAGAAAAACAATAAGACACTAGTAATATAACTATATAATACCCAATAACATTAAATTGTGGGCCAATAGGTTGGTTAGATTTTAATAGAACTTTTGGCACTGATTTCGTATTTTTTGTTCCAAAATGAATTAGTTATGGTTTTTCTAAAGTTCAAATAATATTTCTATTATTTCTAGAAAATCTAAAACCACCCTCAAAACCGTCCAAAGGGCCAATTTTGCATGGTTTGGATAGTTGGAGGTCTTTAATATCCGGTTTTGTAGTTTGAGGTTGAAAATCAGACTTATGTAACAGTGAAAATTAGAACTTTTTTTTTTTTACCGCCTGCAGGCTATCCGGCCATCGATTGTCGACCCCGTCTTCAGCTTCCGTTATTCGCGTCGTACCTACGCACGACAAAAAAGAGAGGCGTACAGCTCATCCTTCTCCGCCGATGAAATTATCGTCGCCTGATTCATCTCGCTTCAGCGCTTGGCCTCATCGCTACGTCCACGCCGGCTTCCTCCGAGCCTCAGCCAGATACCTCGCTTGCCCTCTGCTATCTCCTCTGCCCCTAATTTTGCCGTGTCCACCCCCTCTCGCTGGCCGACCGGATGGACGTACGGCGACGTCCTCTCCTGCATCACCGTGAAGACCTGAGCCTCATGGGAGATATGCAAGGTGAGTGTTCCAATTACTGCTGCTGCAAAAACGGCGTAGGCATTATCAAGCAGACAACCAGCGAAATTCATTAAACCTTCTTCCCATACCTGCTGTTGATTACCAATCTTTGGACAGTTGCACCTTCTCAACTAGCAGCGCTCAGGCATTTGGAAGAATTACCATATGCTTCATAAAGAATCTTTCAGTCAATGGTTATTGGAGCTGACGGCCCGAGGCTAAGAACTTTTGACTTGTGCAAGCTTCAATGATTTTGTCTTTGCCCATAGATGAAAGACGGTTTCTTTTGCTTATATAAGCATTATATTATATATATGGGCAATGAGCTAATATATATTAATTTTTCAAGTATGATGTTTGGTGTCCATTAGCAAAAGAAGTAGTATTTACAGGTTCTTTTGTTACATATTATATTGTTCTTTCCAGACAAAATTGCCAATTAAAATGAGAGATAATGGTTAATGGCATGTTTTCATTGCGTATTGGTTTTAATAAAGGGTCTTTGTCTGAGGCATACTAAAGTGATAGAAGTATATCACTATTTCTCTTTTATGTGATAATATATATTGATTAAAGAATACTATTTTGCTTATGTGTTATAGCTTCAAGATTACTTCTTTCATCAAAACCGAAAGCATTAGCAATGTTTTCTAATTCCTTTTCTTCATTAATTAGTTATATGCTATGGTTATCTGACAGCCACCGTTGTCCGAGACACCCTTGCCATATCCTCGCATGACGAGGTTGTCCCTTACATTCCAAACGGTTGTCCCTTACATTCCAAACGTGTATTGCTTCTTTTGCACTGTATTCAATCCATTAGGATTCACCATATGCTATAGCCTAGGGGTGCAGGCGGGGCGGGTTGTGGACAGCCGCAACCCACCTGCTCTGGCTGCAAATGTTTTCAAATGCGATTGTGGCTGCCACTAACCCACAAACAAATACATGTTGCTGTCCAGTGGGTTTTGCGGCTAACCCTCAAAGATCGTTGGTGCCCGTGAATGATCTCCCAGCCTCATAGGCACAACTACGCACATCGAATCCGAATGAGTAGGTCTTTGTGCCATCGACTAATTAAACTACTGGAAGCTTCGAACACATCGGATGGTGACGATGAGCGCAGCATGGCACAGATCAGCGAACGGGGTGATTAGAAAGCAAAAGGGGAGTCCGCTCCACGACCGGGTCGACGAATCTCTCCGCTCCGCTTTCCTTCCTCCTCGCGATTAAACAACGTCGAGTGCCGCCACCGTGTGCGCGAAGATCCTCGCGAACAAACAGAGTCAGATAGGCCACCGTTGTGTTTCATCACAGCCGGGGGACTCCTCGCCAAATCCACTGGCTGCCGCCGGGGGATTCCTTACCGGAGTCACCACCGGAATTCTGCCGCTAGCCGCAACGGGGGGATTCCTCGTCCGCCGGGATTCTTCCGCCGCTGCCGGGATTGCGTCGTGGCTGTCGGGGGGAGTGGCGGAGGCTATCATCAAGGACACGCAGATCCATAGTGATAAGCAGAGACAGCGGAGGACGAGCGGTGAGGAACGCGATGGAGCTTTTTTTATATCACCAATATCGGAGCACTTAGATCAAGAGAAGCGGTCTTTTACGGGTTCTTACTTGACCGCAATGTTATTTCGTGGCCTTAGCGCGCCAATGATCTTTCGTCCACATCGTGCCTCTCGGCCGCACCAGTCGCGAAGGTTAATTTTGCGGTAATGCTAGCCGTCTTACGTCCGGCACATATTGGACGCTCCCACCACTCACTCGCGATGTCGCAGCTGTAATTTTGTAATGCTTCGATGTCTACATGTTATAAACTTGCAATGTTTCAATATTTTTATTTGGATGTTGCAAAAAATATTGTGTGCAACATTTATGCTCTAATGTTTCAATATTTTCATCTCTCTGGACGGTTAATATGTTTCAATTTTGCAATATTTCTGCTCTAATGTTTCACTTTCATAATCAATGTTGCAATATTTGTGTTCAAATGTTTCACTTTTACCGTTAATGTTGTAATGTTTTTTTTTCAATGGTTCACTTTTTACCGTCACTGTTGCAATGTTTCTATTTTAATGTTTCACTGTTAGTCAATGTTGCAAAGAATTGTTCTAATGTGTCACTATGTCACAGTCAATGTTTCAAATTTTTTTCTAATGTTTCACTTGCACTGTCCGTTGCTGCGCCCAGACATCGGACGTCCGGGCGCTAGTGAGTCCTTTAATTTTGCGGGGCGGACTGGTGGGTTGCGGTAACAACCCGCCCCGCCTGCACCCCTATAGCCTATAGGAAAGCATAAAGCCAATAATTAGGCAACATTGAAATTAGGCATTCCTCTTCTGTTTTTTTTCAGGATTTGGATACATTCTTCGTGAGGCAAGGAATACTGATGTGCGAGATATTTGTTTCGTACAGCTACAAAGCCTGTACGACAAGACCACATGAAATTGTAGTGGTCAAAGTAATGTTATTTTTTGTTTACACGCACTGCATCTCTATAATATTGCAGTAATGGTTAGAGTTTTGTTAACACCAGATTATTGTTGTTTCCAGTTCAAATGTAAGCATTCGTTTTCTTTTGTTTTTATTGGGCTATATGAGCATTACCCTGGCTTGGGTTGATTGCATTAGTTTAGTGGCTACTGCACAGCAGCAACTCAGCTGATCAATAAAGAATGTGCTCCGAAATCAGATGACTACCGAATAAAAAGCACTAACAAAAGATGGGAGCACATGTACAAATGCTCTACAGGTGCGGCGAAGCGCGCCAGTCTTCCTAGTTTGTTTACATGGCTCATGGGCTCCAAATTATTGAACACTACAACTTCTTTTATTCATTGGATATAGAGATCTGTAGTACGGGTGCATGTGTGGAATAAGTTGATAAATGCCACGTCGCTGGTTACATGTTGGTGGAAGTGATTCCATTTGGATTTTGATCACTGAATTAAGCTTTCTCGCAAACTGTAAATCTTTTTTGAAAGAAGTTCAACCCGTGGAGTTAGTTAGAACTTATGCAATAAAACAAGGCCCCATTTGAATATATTTATTATTTTATTTTTAGAAATCAACATTTCCAATAAAAAAGTCAACATTTTAAGTAAGATTTAGTGAAATAGTTTTCTAAAATGTTCGATTACGTTTGAAGGAAACAATTTTTTTTCTAAAATGTTGCATGACTCGAAATGATTGATCACCACCAAAATCATGCATCTGATCATGCGACTTCTAGATCAGAACTCCCACAATGGTCTTCGACGCAGGGTATTACTATAAGCTTTAGACAACTTGCATGGCCCTTAGCTCTCCGAGATGACATCGCTTCGGCACTTCCACTTCTCTACTTGGAATTCTGATGAATATGATGGATTTGAGCCTAAGGGATGAGATATTTATAGTTGGTGTTGGATACTTACAATTATTTTGTGTATTTATAAAAAACGTAAGCCTAATGCACACAATCAGTTTCTAGTAGCCTTCCAGGTTCGATGCATCTCAAAGACCAAGTAGGCCATTAACCGCAGGGGTGGCGGATAAGGGAGGTTGGGCATGCTGCCCCCCCCTCTCTAAAGTGTATTTGGCCCTTTACATATGGATTTTACATGGATAATTAAGGGGCTATCGTTTTATGGAGCTATCCAAGTTTAAACTCATTGAAAAAAGAGAGCAAGAAATAACCCCAAATAAATTTAATAATGATGTTAAAGCCTGAAAGAAGACCTTTTATTATTTTCTATTTTGAATTTGACTATAGTAAACACCATATTATTAAGAGGGACAAAATAAACTATGAAGATGTCAAAGTGCTAAATTGAAAAAATAACTCGACATGCTAAGGGTAAGATGCTAACCACCAAAAGAGAGAGACACAAATCACACACGTGTACAACTCCTACTTTTCTGTGTTGATCGAAAGTTCCGTTTGAGCGTCGAAAGCTCCGACAAACATTGGAGGTGTCGAGCTTCTTCAAACAAGGGGTGTTTGGAATTTATAACCGTGTCAGAAGTTTAGACAAACACCAGCCTGGATTTCACAACAACGGCTACTTTTGGGGGCTCGAGTATTTTTTGCCCCACATGCCATTTCCCCTCTTCATTTTGAGACAAACACCTCCAAGAACATTAACTCTACCTCCCACTCCATTCTTGAGCTAATCCTTAGATAGTTTTGAGCTAGAGCTTTGAGGAGAGCAAGAGTGAGGTGTGAGACTTGGGGATTTGAGTGTAAAGTCATCCACGTTCATCTAAAGAGCACTTGAAGCATCTGCATTCGTTCATTGACATTTGTAACTCTTGAAGCTTGTCTTTAGACGGTTCAATGTTGCCTGGTTGAGCGCCCTCTCGTGTGTGTGCGCCCTGTAAAGTTTGTATTACCCTTCCTCCATGGAATTCATAGTAAGCGGCTCAATCCTCCTCTATGGTTGATTGAGGGACGAAAAGGATAGTGTACCCATCTCTTTGTGAGCTCCTGATCAACACATATGTAGCTTCGTTTGTAGCAATGAACTTTAGGAACAAATTGTGACATCCCATGTCATTATAATGGGAAGTTTGACCAAAGTCCAAGTTTGGTCAAAATTCCACCGATATTGGAAATAAGAAATTTCCAAACTTTACTTTTGACTTATGGAAGGCAATGGAATTGAAATTGAGATAAAAATAAGTTTGGAAGTGTCTCAATTAAATGGAAGAAGGAAAAGAGTAAGAGTACTATTCACCATCCAAAAATAGAAAGTAAAGTTTCAGATTTGGCCATAATAAACAGCCATGTTTGAGTTCCAATAAAAATCGTTTGGCTGATCTTTTGACCATGGTGCAAAAAGAAAAGTTGTTTAGGGAGGTACACTAAACAACTTTGCTATTTGGGTCAGATTGAGATTAGGATTGAATCAAGGAGAAAAATCAAGAGGAAACTTCTCAAATTGAGTTCAAACCAATGAGAATTTGGCAAAGGTTCAAAAAGGAGGAATGAAATTCAAGTCACAGTAGAGAACTTTTGTATTTGGTGCAAGATCAAGTTATATTGAAGGTTTTGGAATAATTTGACTTTGGAATTCGGAGTGAACCTAGGGTTTCAGAGGATGGATGAACACGTGAACTACTCAAATTCGAGCGAACAACTGAGAATACGGGCATGGTGTAAAAAGAGTAAATGAAATTGGCGAACAAGTTTCTTTTGGGGTTTGGGGAAAGTTTGAATGAGGTTTCGAAAGTAATTCGATGAAATTCATATTCAGAGTCTGAAAGTGGGGAATGAAACCGCCTGGAGCGTCGATTTCGCGATGTACACTACTTGAATCCAAGAATTCACAATATGGAAATTGAAGTGCTATGATTGATCTACAAGATTCCTTTTTGGAGCTAGATGGGTTGAGAAGTGATTTTGGTAGAAAAAGGGTTCGCAATGTCTCGGTTTCGGAGCTCGAGTGAAGAACAATGGCTGTTCGACGTTCGTTCACAGGCGCTGGAGGCGGTAACTCCAATCCACACGTCGTCGTGCATGAAATCACGTGGCAATGTGCTCAGTAGGAGGTGGCGATCGTCCAGGAATGATTCTCGTTGATAAATAGCCACCCATGGCTTCACTACTACTTCTTTTCCTCCCTTCGCCATTTCTGGCTCACTCCGGTCGCCGTCGGTTTTCACCATCGCACGGCATCGTTCGACCTCCGCCGATTGATTCCCTCCGCTCAAAGTTCCGCTATCTTCTGGACTAAACATCGTTGAGTTTTATCCACCCTAGATCCTACCCGAGGTCTTCTTCCTCACCGTCGTCGTTCATCTTCAGGTGGTATGCGCCGCCGCCACCAATGTGGGTTCTGCGGTTGTGTTGGTCTGGTTCTGAGGGTGCGGTGAGCTTGAGCGTGGGCTGTGGCGCGTGTAGGTCTAGTTGGTAGGTGTTTTGGAGGCTTGGGCTTGCTTAGGCGCGTCGTCGCCATCGCGTTCGTCGCCATGCGTGCTCCTGCCATGGCAGGCGCACGTGGCTAGGGCTCTTGAGCGTGTCTCTGAGAGAGCTTGAGGGCGCATTAGCTTCGCCGTGTTGTGTTGTTGCTCGTAGGCTTGTTCTTTTGGAGAGTTTGCTGTTGTCTAGCCGGGTGTCATTGCGCCGCCGCTCGTCATCGCCTGCGCCGCCTCGGAGCTTAGGCTGTGAGCTTCGCCCTGAGGTTTTTAGGCTAGGCGTATTGCGAGGTGGAGCCATAGGGATATGTGTCGGGGTCGGGGGAGCTCACCGTCGACGAGCCTTTGCTAGGCAAGGATGGTGGAGCGCCGGTCAGCGCGGTGCCTCTGTTTAAACAGAGGAGGGGCGATGGGGGTGAAGACGAGGAAACCCAGGGGGTTTTGTGCAAAGTTACCTTTTAGGTTTTGATAATAGATTTAAAATCCGGTTTTTCACCATTTCATTCATAGAAAATTGTAGGGATGTCCAAAATGAATGAACCAATTTTGTTATCCATTAAAATGTTAATTAATCAACTTTAGGTAATTAATTTAATTCATTTATTTGGTTTAATTAAAAAATGCTTAATCATTATTAAAAATGATAAAATTATGAATAATCCTTTGATAATTAGAAATAAATTATAAATTGGTTTATTTATTTACTTAAATGCTTTTATCATTTTAAAATTAATATTTAATCATGAAAAATCAATTAACATTCAATTAAGGCTAGTTTTAATTAAAGAAAAATGCTAGGAGTACTTTTAAAAAGGTTGGGTTTGTTTGTGTTGGCTTGCAACGTTATCGAGAAGGAAAAGTTGTATAACTATCTTTGGAAATTATTGCATATTATCTCTAACTTGCATTTCGTTGTTGAAGTGGAAGCTTCCGAAGTGGAGTATATTGAATTGGCCGAAGATCAACCTCAGCAGTTCGAGGAAGTTATTGTTGTGGCACCGGATTCCAAAGAGTTCACCACTGATGCTAATCTTTTTGTGAACCAAGGCAAGCCCCTGTGCATGAATGTCCTATTTCTTTAAGTGCGTGCATTTAAGTTTAGGATTTGAATGATAACCCTACGTGATGCATTGAACCTATCCTTGTTTAAGGACATCCACGATACTTCTTTCATCTACATAGATATTACATCATCACTTAGCCATGCTTAGATAAGCTAATTAATGTTGAACATTGAATCTTGAGTTAAGTCAAATTATCCTTACATGTTCTTTCAAGAAGTTGATGAGATGGTAAGAATGGAATAAGGAGTCATGGCTTAACTAATGATCAAGTGATTTTACCTGATTGCTTGTTGGGTATGGGACTAGTAAAGTCAATTAGGTTGGTTGACTCCTATATTGAAAATATTGCTTACCCGTGCTTGCTGGGTCGAAGAAAGGTGGGGACGTAGCCTGAAACTCACGGGGTGGTCGCTAGACGTGGGGCCCATGTGGGGTGCGTTCCCGGGTTCGAGTAAGGATATTTCCAGTCTTCGGCTCAATTAATTGAAAGATTGTTGCGTACAGCAGAAACCCTGTACGTGACCGGGGACATCCCATATTTTTTAGAAGAACGAAGTTTGACCAAAGTCAAAATTTGGTCAAAATCCGACATAAATTTGGTGTAAAAATTTCAAATAGACCAAAGAGAACTATGGATAATTGTGGATACAAAACTGGGATGAAAAGGAGTATGGGAATAGCTCAATTAAATGGAGGAAAGAAAAGAAAATGTGTTACTATTCACCATCTGAAAACAGCAATTTGGGAGCTAAGTCAATTTCAGTTTTTCATAATGGACAGCCATCTTGAGTGTCAAATTGTGAGCAAACCAATGGTTATTAGAGTAAGGTGTAAACATGAAATATTCCTATAAAAGTATACTGAACAACTTTGTTCCTTGGATCAGACCAATATCTGGTTTGGATTCAGGAGAAAAATCGTGGCAAAAATCAAATCAGAAAACTATTCAGCAAATTCAGAGTTTTAAAAGCTGAGTTAAAGTTTCTCAAATTGAGCTCAAACCGTTGAGAAATTTGAAGAGGTCCAAGAAGGATAAATGAAACTAAAGTCTATTCAAAGAACTTTTGTATTTCGAGCAAGGTCAAGCTTTATTCAAAATTTGGGAGTAATCTGATTTTGATTTCTGAATCAAGCTAGGGTTTCAAAAGGGGATGAACAATTGAGTTGGCTGAAAATTCAGAGAAATGATTTGGAGCATTTAGTTGAGAATTTCATTAAGGTTCTAAAAGATAATATGAATTCAAAAGTAATTTGAGGAATTCAAATGTGGATCTGAAAATGGGGAATAAAAATGTCCGACATTGGAGCTTCAATTTCGCGCTATACACTGCTTGAATCAAATAAGTCGCAATAAGGAAGTTGCAGTGCTATGATCCAACTACAAGTTTCCTTTTGGGATATTGATGAGTTGAGAAGGGAAATTAGGAGAAAAATGGACAGCAATATCTCGGTTCAGAGCTTGGAAGAGGAGCAATGGCGGCCGACGTCGGTTCGAAAGCAGTAACTTCGTTCCTATGCCATCGTGCATGCCATTTGCGGTGTCAAGAGCTGCAGCGCGAAACAGTGAGTCCTTGGGTCGGTTTTCCATTGATAAATAGACACCCATCATCCTATTTCTTCTTCTTTTCTTCTTCCTCGTCTTTTTCGGTGAAATTCGCCACCATCCAAGCTCCCTCCTTTGATTCCTTTCACCCACAGCTTTGCCTTGAACTCCATTACATCTCATATCTATCCTCGTCGACTTCCGTCCACCACAGAGCCCCAACACTGCTATTCTTTCACCTCTGTCAGCCACCATGTCGCCATGGTGGTCGGCGCACGGGGCCAGGCTTGCTCGGCTCACTATAGCTTGGATTAGCATGTGCATAAGATCACCCTTGTTCCGCTATTGCTCTCAATCCAGAGCTTGGTCTCCGCTTCGTCGTCGTTGGGCCGGCCGGTGAGCCAAGTATTAGCGTCACTGCCTGCTTCGCGGCTGTAAGGAAAATGGTCCTAGGCCATAGTTTGTGATTTTGACGATTGATTGACAACATAACCAATGGGACTAAAAATTGGTCTAGATGATACTTGTAGATGTTTTTAGGTCCCTAGGATACTTTGGAAGCCATCCAAATGCTTATATAATCAATATCCCAATGTTGGTTATCCAAATTGAAGCCATCCAATTCACATGGAAAAGTGTCCTTAGTCATATTCAGGGACATCCAAAAGATGGCAATGAAGATAGAAGAAAAGACCCGCAAAAAAGCAATGAAGAATTGCAAGACGCAGAGGCGACGACTAATTCGACGGTCTTCCCGTCGAATCAGCCGACGGCCCATCGAATCAGTCGATGGTGTCAGAAGGCCGAAGGTGCGCACGTCTCTGGAACGAGACGACTAGTTCGATGAGGCGCCCGTCGAATCAGTCGACGGTCCATCGAATCAGTCGATGTTGATTGAAGACCGATGTGCGTTCGTCCCTGGTCGACGACGATTATTTCGACGGGGTAACCGTGGAATCAGTCGACGGTGCCAAGTAGCCGTTGGGTTCAAAGATTCAAAGAGAAAAGGGGGCGGCGACTATTTCGACGGTCCCTCATCTGCACCCGCCGATTCAGTCGATGGTTCGCAGGTGTCGGGTACCAAAACTAGGCGTACCCTAATTTGGGGCCGAAGACGACTTAACTCGTGGGACGCATCCATGAGTAAACTTGGCTCCAAGCTCTACGGCCCGACAAAGGCCCACCACGGCGACACCCCCCGCGACCAGGGGGACTTCCGTCTTGTTCGAGGGCACCGCCTGCCCTTGAGCGGAAAACTCCGTCACGCTCGAGCCTTGCCGCGCTCGAGGCTGCTGGCTACACTCAGAGGTCCGCCGCACCAAGGCCCTGCAAGGCATTAAATGCGGGACATGATGGCACGCCTCACGACACCATGCCGCGGACGGGACGTAGGTCGATTCCGCCTGCGCCAAACACTGTGCGGACAGGGTTTGCGCCAGGCGTTGCCACTATGCTAACCACCCCGCAACTTTATCCGTTCTGGGTACACCACAACCCTCAAAGAGGAACCCCCGAAGAACGACTGGAAGGGCTCGACGCCGCTCCCGTCCCCAAGTGGCACCCCTTGAAGCAACGGTTCGCCACATCCAAGTCAACGATAACAACGTCCATGCCGTCAGCCGGAGTTGGAAGGCGCGATTCCCGCTCGAATAATGCGCGGTATGGATGGCACAGTGCATCCCACAACGTCAGCACTACGTTCAAACATGTAGGCGCTCCCCCACCCTTAGCCTATAAAAGGGGGAGGGAAGCCCCATGCAAAGGGGTGAGGCAAAGAGATTCACGAGCAACTCACTGCAAGAAAACATAGCCACAATTCATGATATTGGCACTTGAATCAATCAGTCCAGGGACTTGGGGGCTCACCTCCCTCTCCCACCTTGCTTGTATTCCCCTACTACGAGCAACACGAAACTCGGTGTCACACACCACTACTGCACGTACGGCCGCTAGGCCGGAACCAGGATAAACCCCCTGTGTCCCGAGTTCGATACTAAACCCGCCATCGGAGCGAGTGGTTAGCAACGCAATCACTTGTTGGTGCCGGTGTGACCAAATTAGACACCGACAGCAGGAAAGTGGCAATAGCTAGCAACAACTAGTTTCTTTGGTTAGGGCTATACATAAGAGGTGCCCCGGTCATTTGAAGTGTGCTTGAGCTCAGGGAAGATATTGGCAAGTGTTCTACACATTCTTAAGTGCTCAATCCACCAAAATGCTAAATACAAGATCTAGGTGATTAGAAAGATGCTTAGTGCTAGTCTAGACCCTTTAGCGCATCTCTTAGGTGTTTAGCCTAGAGTTTAGCGAGGTTTGCATACCTCTTTGCTTATCGGTGCTTGCACGCACCAAGTGTTGTAAATCCGGGGCTTGTAGTCTTGCGTGACCCTCCAACCGAGTTTGTGGAGTGGCCGCCGGTGGTTGTGCAAGGGAGGAGAGGCCCTTGGCGTTTTGGACATCCTTGATGTTTAGAAGCTTAAAAACACACTAAAAACAGGTTTAAAGGGGCAGCATTGGTTGTAGCACACATAATTTGATCAAAATTCGAAATTTGAATTTCAATAAGGCCTTTTTGACACCCAACTGAAATCTCACGAATTTTGTACTAAACTTAAAAATCTCCAAAAATAAAAGTTGTTTGTCATCACAAATAAAGCCTAGTCACTGTTGGAAACGTTTTCCAATTTTGCATTTAAGCCTCTCAAAAACTCGAAAAACCATGCTAAACACCTGTTCGAAAATGGCTTGTTTGAGGTTGAAAAATTAGAAATTTCAGGTTTACCCCAAAAAGAAAGTTGTGTCCCACATTTCAAAATCCAACTTTTGTGTTTGCACTTTTTGAAGTGTAGTTCAAACTTTTGGAGATAAACCCATTGAACCGAGGATGCTCCACGGGCGTCACGACAAGCGCTCTGTCCAGGCCGACAGTGGCCGCTATCGGCCGCCACGTGGCCGGCGAGCGGCGGTGACCTCGCCTGGCCGGCCAGAGCCGCGGCAGCCGCGTCTCTTACTTCCCCGCGCACACGCCAACGTCCACGCCCGGTCATTCCCTGCGTCCTGTCGACGTCGCCGCGCGGCGCACCATCATGGCGAGCCGAGCTCCCATTGGCCGCTGCGGAGCACGCCGAGCCGAGCCTCGCAGCGGCTAGATTTGCGCCCGCTTCGCGCCAAGCAGCATCGCTAGGGGATCTTCACTCACCCACGCTGCGATCTTCCTCCCCCAACCCACGGCCGCGCTCTGCCCGAGCTGTCAGAGCCATCAATGGCGGCTCCGACGGCCCGAGCGCACGTGCACGCTTCCCTCGAGCTGCCCAGCCCTCTCTAGCTTGCCCCAACACTCACCGAGCAACCTCACACCCTTTCCCAGCCAGCGCCCTGCCATTTCCCTCTCCTCCACGCCCGTCGCACCCGAAGCTTCTTCATCCGAGCTCTTGCCGCCGCAAACCAAAATCCACCGTGTTCCCCTCGAAAATTTCCCAATCCCCCGCACCCGAAGCTTCCTCATCCACCTAGCTAGCTTCTTGAACCATTCCCAACCAAAACCGAGCACTACTCACTGGGAATCGAAGAGATTTCTCGCCGTTCCTCCATTTCCACCCCCGAGCTCCACCTCCACGTCGAGCCCTATCTTCCGGCCATCCCCGTCGCCGCCAAGCACTTCGACGAGCTCCACCTCATCCCGGTGAAGCTCTGAAGCCAAGCCGCGCACCGCCTCGACCCCCGCAGCCGGCTACCGACGTCGCTGGAGCAAGCCGCTCCGCTGTTCACCGTCGACGAGCCGCGCCGCTTCACCACCGTCCACGAGACCTACCCCAAACGACTCGCGGTGAGCCCCTCGTCGTTTTCCCCCACTTCCCCCGCGCTAGTTCGCCGTCTCCTCGCCGGCGCAGCGACGCCGACGAGCCAAGGACCTATACGCATTCCTCTTTTTAGTTCTAGGGCCCTCCGTGTAAGTTTCAGGGACTTGTTTGTCAGGTTTTAAAAGGTCTAGGGTCCATGGCGTAAAAAGATTCTTTAAACGTAGATCTATTTTCTGAAATCTTGTAAAATCCACTAAAAATCATAGAAAAATCAGAAAAATGCACAAAAATACTCCCTGGACTCGTGAGATTGTAAACTCCAATCTCATGTTGGCATGTATACACTTTTGATGAATATATTTTGAATTGAAATTCAAACTCAGTTTTTGGAGTTTTGTGCACCATTTCAAATCCTGAACTCTTTTGGAGCTGAGCTTTCGACATGTTGCTTGTGATGTCTGTAGACGCCTTGTGTCCGAAGGAGACCTAAAAATATGGCCTATAGCTTCAGTTATGATTTATTTTGTGATTCCTGTTCTAGTTCAGTTCTGCATTTATTAAAAGTAATCCATGCATCCAAAAATCACCATCTTTCTCCAGAGGTCTAGGAACTTGTTTGCACATGTGGTAGAAATGCTAAACTTCATTTGTGACCCTGTTTAGACTAGCAAATAAATAAATGTTGGTTTTCGGATAGAAAATTATTGAGGGCTGACCAAGTGTTATTTTTAGCCACCACTTGGTCAGAGCCTTTCTTTCACTCATGTCTAGCCCTGGTAGAAAAATTTTCTGTTTTGGAAGTAGTTTTGATTTTATATGAATTAATCTTGATTCCTTGAGCAGCAACTTGTTCCATTTTTAATAAATTATGTGTAGCTCAGTTTTAGCTAAATTTTGGAGTGAGCCTAACTCTTATACTCCAGTAGTTGTCATAAAGTTTATGGATAAAAAGGATAAACATAAACAGAGAAACAAAAATGAGAAGAAACTAGAGTAGAATTGAGTTTATAAAAAGAAATAGATCACTTTGTTAATTAGAGTAAATGTGGAGCATGTAAAGTTTAAAATTCCATAACTGCACCCTTGCTTAAAAATAATAATTTGAATTGTTGTATATGTGTACACAATCACCATCATGAAGGCATAAAAATTTCCACACACCTTCTCTAATTTTGTGAAGAAGAGTATAGCCCAATAGTATGTCTAGGTGAATATGGCCTTCAAGGCCTTGCTTTTAGATCACTTAGGCAGCCACATTAAAGTTGTGCATCTCATGTAGAAGGCGCTCTCGCTGACGGCACCTACAACCTCGTCCCCATCAACGAAGAAGAAGTCCCCGAGGGTGGTGCCGACGTCGTCGTGATCTACCAGGAGTCTGACAGTGTTTTAGCATAACCTAGCTTTAAATTATGCAACTATGAAATATTTATGCTTGTGCATTTACGTTCAAGGAGTTGTATGAATACCCTAGTTGCATGATTCTAGTACCATGTCTTGAAATACTAGTATGATAGGGTCGATAGAGCAATGCCTTTAGGACCGTTACAAGTCGAGTGATTTCCTGTCACTCGCGAGATATAGGAGTTGCTTGTCTTTACTTATGTTGGAATCATAAGGATGGACGGGCGGGATGGTATGTGTAGATCTCCCGTCCGTGTATGATAATTGGATTAAGGTCGAAACGTGTGGTTCTGTGTGTCAAGTTTTTGAACGTACCACACGCATGCCGACCTATGGGAATCGGTAAGCCCGGTACCAGATTGAAGCAGCTAGGACCGATAGCCATCTCTCCTTGGAAATATTTTGTTTCCCTTGCCGTACACATGTGGATATATGCGTGATGCCGTGAGTGAAGCGGTAAACCTTTATCCTAAGGGAGTGGACCCGGCGCCGAATTGTGGATTGATGGGAAAGGTTGGGAAGTGCTTGTGCCTTTTATAGCAAGCATTATCCGTGTGTGTTGGGTTTCCCCTGGCCAGGTAGCAAAATTCAGTTCGAACTGTCCTAAATTGTTGTATGTACTAAATTGTATTGCACCACTTGTATGCTTAGAGAGGATGCTAATCTAGAATGGTTAACTCTACTAGAATTTGATGCTAAAATTTTGAAAGTAAGGATCCACTCTTAGTAGCTTTCTGGCAAAACAAACCCACCAGCCAAAAGCCTCTCATGTCTAGAAGTCGGTGATGTAGTTTTCACCCGACGGGTAAGCCTTGCTGAGTATTAGTATACTCAGCCTTGCTTGTGGCTATTTATTTCAGGTACTGTTATGGATGTGGCAGTGGATTCCATCACTTGGCCTACCTAGGTTCCTCCTGGCTGGTACGTCGAGTGGGTTCCGTCCTCTTCCGAGGATCGGGAGGAGTAGCACCATGGCCGGCTTCATCGTGGTGTTGCTATGTATCGTCGTTAGCTTAATTTTCCGCTGCAATGAACTCTCGTACTTTTATTGAAATTCGAACTTGGTTTATAATAATTTAATGAGACTATTTATGTAAGATGAATTGTGGAATGTTGTAATTTCTGGGACTCACCTTCGTGTGGGCGCGCGTGTTGTTTCGATCGTGAAAGTACGTGGTTAATCGGGTATAATCTGACGGCACTCCAGCTTATTCCGGATTAAGTGCCAGACTACTTGATTAGTGGTCCGTGGGTACTTAACTGGGAATAATTTCGGAGTGGTCCGCCACAGCTCTACCAAGTGAAGGCGGCGAGGAGCATCCGGGAAGGGACAAGCGGAGACCCACGTGCGCGTGGGGAAGTCCCGTGGTCACCCACGGAGTTACTCGACCGGGGAGTTTATGCCCTTGCACGGACCTTCCATTTGAGATGGGCTCTAACAACGAGGAATAGTGGAAAGCTCGTGAGCTTTCCGATACCTCGATAAAAATCGCCGTACCGCACGTTTGCTCTTCTCTACCCTTTAAGCTTCCGCATTTCATACTCGCACTACTTTCCACATTTAATTTTCCTAGACTTGCCATGGGGAGAGGGATCGCGGGGGAGAAGAGAGAGAAGGTGAGGAGGTTTTCTGCAAAAGTGATTATTAGGGTTTAGAATTAGATTTAGAATTCGGTTTTCACCATTTAATTCATAGAATCTCATAGAAATGTCCAAAAATAGTGAAACTAATTTTGTTAGGATTGTTTTATTTTCTTTTATGCATTAAAATTCTTAAACCCTAGGAAAAACAATAAAAGTTAAGTATTTATTATTGCCTTTCCTTTTATGGTAAATAAATAAATACTTAATCTTTTCCAAAAATGTATAAAATTCTGAATAATGATTTATTAACTACAAATTAATATGAAATATGTTTATTATGATTTTTTTATGCTTGTTTTAGGAAACTCGCAGTTCCCTGCCTTTTTTTATATATTATGGATAAAAGAATATGTACAAAATAGAAGGCCCCTGGCTCAACAAAAAAAGAATGATGCTTACAACAGACTACTCAGCCAGACAACTATCTTATCCTTTAACTGCGAATTAACTCTTAGGGTAGTCGCCATCATTCCTTCAAAAAAACTCTTTCGCCACCATGCAAATGCCAAAGACCCACCATCAAAGATAATACTATTGCGGTGTGTCCAAATTGACCACATCGCCATGATAATGACCTCCCTGAAAATAACTGAGTGAAAGTTCACTCTAGCTTGAAGGATCATTGTTTGAAAATTAACCGAAGTATCCCAATGAATATTCAGGTATGTCAAGCAGGCACTTGAAAAAGGGCATCCAAAGATGAGGTGCATAATATCTTGGTCAACATTCTGAACACACAAAACACAACTGTATGAGTCCAGTTGCATGTTTTTCCTTTGTAGCATAACGCGTGTATTCAAACGACCCTGGAGCAGTAGCCAAAAGAAAAATTTGTGTGTATGTTGGGCCTTTGAATTCCATAACCACTTAAAGAGAAGTGAAGCTGGGGTTGATCCCCTCAGACACTTGTAAGCTTTGTTGCAACTCAAAACTGCTGAACCCCATATGTAAGTCCAAACATCATCCTCTGCCTCACTTAAACCAAGATCCCCAATTTCATCATTTAGAAGTTGTAGCTGAGAAGAAGCCTGCAAAGATAATGGCAATCTGAAGATTCTTCCAGTCTCCCAACTCAAAAATTGTTGCACTGATATAGAATTTTTCCTTGCAAAAGAGAATAGCTGCTGGAACCTCCATTTAGGAACACCTACATCCCACAAGTCATTCCAAAAACAAACCGTGTTGCCTTTCTTAACATTGCAGGAAGCAATCATGAAAAAATTCACTGAAAGAGACAAAACATCTCTCCACCAAAAAGACCCTACGCCTTTGCTAGCATGTGGAGGAGTACCATTTGAATACAGGCATTTCCAGGTTAGTTGCACCCATGGTAGATCCAGATTATTGTAGAATTTATGCAAATACTTCAAAAGCAAGGCTGTGTTCTGAGTTCTAAGATTTATTATAACCAAACCACCATCATCTTTACTTTTACATTCCGTCTTCCAAGCAACTAAATGTCCCCCTTTCCTAGACAAATCTCCACCATGCCATAACACATGTTTTCTGTTACCATCAGCCTGGTCAAGAATCTCCACTGGCAACTTAAGAGTACACATATAGAATGTGGGAATAGTAGAATAGATGGAATTAACCAGGATTAACCTTCCAGAGTAAGTAAGGTGTCTTGATATACCCATCAGATGCCGCTCCATTCTAGTTAAGATAGGCATGAAGTCCTGCACCGTTGGTCTAGTAGTCCCTAAAGGAAGACCCAGATATGTGAATGGCATAGTCCCCAATTGACAACCAAGAGTGGAAGTGAGCTCCGCATATCTACTTTCATCAACATTTATAGGCACCAAGAAAGATTTCTCAAAGTTTACTCTCAAGCCAGTGGATGCAACAAATGTTTCCAAAATATTTTTGAGATGTGTAAATTGTGTAGGATCAACAGGCATAACTATTAAAGTATCATCTGCGTATTGGACTATTGGATAATCTCCACCGAAATCAGGACCTAGAGGATGAGTTAGAGAACCAATTCGAGCTTCCTCATTGATAAACGACTGAAGTAAATCAGCACCCAACACAAATAACAGAGGGGATAGGGGATCTCCTTGCCTGACCCCACGCTTACACTGAAAGGATTTTCCCGGAACACCATTGAGCAAAACCGAAGATGTACCCGAGCATAGAATAGATTTAATCCAGGACACCCACTTTGGTGAGAACCCCTTATGCTGCATCACTTGCAAAATCACCTCATGCTCTATCTTATCAAAAGCTTTTTCAAAGTTCAATTTGATAAGAGCAATATCTTTTTTAGACTTGTGACAGATGTGTAAAAACTGAAATGCCCAGGCTAAACAATCCTGAATTGTTCTACCCTTAATGAAACCATACTGATTTGTGTGGACAACTTTCAAAATGATCCCTTGCAGTCTATTAGCCAGTAATTTGGTGAGAATCTTGATGGAATAATTTAGAAGGGAGATAGGTCTATAGTCATTAACTGTCACTAGGCAATCTTTCTTGGGAAGCAACGTGATGAAGGAGCCATTAATACTGCTTAAATCCAGATTACCGTTGGAGAAGTCGTTACAGAGCCTTACAACATCATCCTTGATGATATGCCAACACTTCTTAAAAAAAGCCCCATTAAAACCATCAGGCCCTGGAGAATTATCATTCAGCATGTCCTTAATAACAACAACAATTTCTTCCATTGAAAAAGGGTTGTATATCTTTGGTAGGTCCACTCTTTGTAATAAATGAATAAGGTCATATTCAATTTGGGTGAATTCTGACAGGCCTAATCTATCTTTGTATGCAGTCCACAATACCTTAGCTTTTGCTACATGATTAGATACAGAAGAACCATCTTCCAAGGTGATACTTGTAATAAATTTCCTCCTGTAAGAATAAGTAGCCATTGCTTGAAACAACTGTGTATTTTCGTTGCTAAATTTAACCCATCTAGCAGTATTTCTTTGTTTCCAGTAAATTCTCTTAGCCTCCAATAATTGCCCAAGGTAGTTTTTCACAATCCTTCTAAATGCACTTTCCAACCTACTCAAGGGCCTCATAACTTCTAAACCATCAAGTAGGGCAATAACAAAGTTTGAATTATTAATCAGTTTCCCTAGCTTTGAATGCTCCTTACTCCAGGCTTTTAAACCCATACGAACTTGCTTGAATTTGGCTTGTAGAGTCTGGGTAGCATTAGCAAAGTTCGTGGAGGTATTCCAGTGCAGCTCTACTAAACTCAAAAAAATTTGGGAATTCCATCCAATAATTTTCAAACCTAAAAATAGAAGCTCTTAGAATATGAGTATCGACAGTGATAACATACGAAGAATGATCAGAGATAGGCCTGCTCAAGACTGTTACAATGGTATCTGGGTAAGAGAGAGCCCAAGTCGAGGAGGTGAAAACTCAATCCAATTTTTCCAACAAAGGATCATCTTGCATATTACTCCAGGTGTATTGCCTACCCTGAAATGATATTTCTGCCCAATCAAGATGCAAAATCAGATCATTGAAGATCATTATGTCATTCACATTTGCCCCTGGCCTATTCCTGTCTTGTTGTGATCTGATAAAATTGAAGTCCCCTGCAAGAACCCAATCATCTATGGTCGATGTATCAAAGTTATAAAGCCAATTGATAAAGTCTACCTTGCCATCAGCAGTGCAAGGCCGATAAATGTTGGTGAGGTGAAAGCATTTTCCAGAAAAACAACACAAGAATTTCATAGTGATAGAGTAGGAATTAGCATAGACCAGCGAGCTATCATACCAAGATCCATTCCAAATAATCAAAAGACCACCAGATGCCCCAACAGATGGATAGAACTCAAACTTATCAAGATGTCTAGGACAGAACTTCTTAATGAAAGCACTATCAAAAGTTTCTCATTTTGTTTCTTGGAGGCGGATAATAGAAGCACAAGATTCTTGGATTTTGTCCCTTAAAGCATCCCATTTTTGTTGGGAATTAATTCCTCTGATATTCCACACCAGGATATTCATGACGCGATTCATTAAGAAAACACATGAAAGGAGAAACCACCAAACCAATGTGCACAACACATTGGAGTTAAATACTTAGAGCATTCAAATTCAGTAGGGTGGCAGTAAGATGACCATAGATAAACAGATTTATTAATCCTTTTTAGGTTATTAATATTTCTTTTACAACAAATAAACATTATTTAAGGACAAGTTTAATTAAAGAAAATGTGGATAGTCCTTTTAAAAGGGGTAGCTAGTGTTGGCTTGCAACTTTATCGAGAAGTAAAGTTGTGAGTCATGTTTTCGAACTTTTTGCATATTAATCACTGACTTGCATTCCGCTTTAGAACTGAAGCTCTAGAAGTCGAGTTCGTCGAGCTCGCGGAAGAACAACGACAACCAATTGAGAAATGTTTGAAACCTACTTTGATGCATTGAACCATGCCTTGATATAAGGACACCTTTGCCACCTGTTTAAAGAATCTAGATGAGATGACATCACTTAGTCATGCTTAGCTAAGCTAATGCTTTAATAATGAATCCAAGTCAAGTTTGAATCAAAGTTATGTCATCTAAAGAAAAAGGGTGAGCAAGCATGGATAGGAGGATTAAGATGGAGCTTAATCCTATAGTGTTGCTCACATTGATGAATGGATTAAGGAGTTAACGTGGTTTACCTGATGATCAAGTGATTTTACCTGGTTGCTTACTTGGTATGGACCAGTAAAGTCAATTATGTTGATTGGTTCATAGATTTGAAACATTGTTTACCCGTGCTTGCTGGGTCGGAGAAAGGCGGGGACGTAGCCGATAAACTCACGGAGTGGTCGCCAGACGTGGGGCCCACGTGAGGGTGTGTTCCCAGGTTCGAGTAAGGATATTTCCGGTCTTTGGCTCAACCAACTGAAAGATTGTGGTGCACAGTCGGTACAACTGTGCATAGCTGGGAACTAGGTATCCCCTGCAGGGTGTACAATGGTCTGGATCGCCACAATTCTTGGTTATGAATGCACTTGATCAGCTGCTAAGCTTCGTAGTAAGACAAGTGGAATGTGATAACAAGTGATTCAATATGCTGGATGAAGCTTAGTCCCACTTTTTTGCAAAAGCTTTTATAACCTAGATGGTTAAGTAATAACTTAACCGGAAATAAAACTTGAAAGTTAAGGATCAAAGAAGTAGTAAGCTTTTTAGCAAAGAAGTTGAGTCAGCCAAACTACTAAAAAGTTTTGCATACTCCTTGAGAGTCTTTTCTATTGGTAAGGCGGGTAAGTCTTGCTGAGTACCTTCGTACTCAGGGAATCTCCGTTATTGTTTTTTAGAAGCAGCTCTTGGAGTGGTCGAGAAGGAGGCCCCGAAGACCTAGAACATCATGGTCCCGGTGTTTCTAGGGTTGAGCCGGAGTTGTAGATGTTTGTGTAATAGAACTCCCCGACTGGTTTGTATTAAACTCTTAGTATGGCTTGACTTGCACTTAAGGTTACTTCAAAACTTGGTTTGTAATAATTCATACATTAATACCTTGATATGTTATGTAAAAATGGTCATGCTTGTTGTGTTTTCCTTACCGAAAATGACCCTGCCGTATGACAAAGATAATAGTTTAAAGTGGTTTATCGAGGCGTCCTTGGGACATTCGACGGTTCATCGATTTAAATTGTTTGAAGTGCGTTTAATGTCCTTAATCGGATGTTATGGTGCTTGAACCAGTTTAAATTGGGTGTACTACCACACTAGGTATCCCCTGCAGGGTGTAAAATCAGTTTGGATCGCCACAATTCTTGGTTATGAATGCACTTGATCAGCTGCTAAGTTTCATAGTAAAAAAAGTAAAAGAAAGAGGATTATGATTGAATATGTTGTTTGCTTAATACCACTTATATGCAAAAGCTTTTATAATTTAGATGATTAAGTAATCACTCACTGAAAGGTAAAACTCGAAAGTTGAGGACCGAGTATTAGTAAGCTTTTAGCAAAAGATAAGGTAGACAAACCACTCCAAAGCCTAGCATCATCCTTGAGAGTCTTTTATTTTTATTTACCGGGTATGTCTTGCTGATTACCTTTGTACTCAGGCGATCCTTCTTTGTTGTTTTGATATGTTGTCATAGAGGTGGTCGAAGAAGAGGTTCGAAAAGTCTAGGGTGCACATGTGGTCCCGATGTCTCTAGAGATAAGCCGGAGTTTGTATAGTATTACCAAGACCGATTTGTATTAAACTCTTAGTATAGTTTGACTTTGCACTTAAGGTTACTTCAAAACTTGGTTTGCAATAATCTGTACCTTATTACCTTGCTATGTTAATGTAAAAATGGTGATGCTCGTTGAGCCTCCTTACCAAAAACGATCCTATCGCTTGGTAAAGATAAAATTAAAAGAGGTTTATCGAGGAGTCCATGAGACACTCAACGGTTTCTCTAGTTTAAACTATTTGAAGTGTGTTCATTGTCCTTAATTGGATGATATGGCGCACTTGAGCCAGTTTAAATTGGGTGTTACTGCCATAGCTGGTATCGGAGCCATATGTTTGGATAAGCAACGAGCATTATGTCTTTTAACTTTGGGACCATACTTTTTATAAAAGAAAAACAATCGACTTGTTAGGTGGCCAGTAGATTTGATTGTTTGCTTATTTTCTAGATGCTAACTGTTTGCGCGTGTCGCTAGCATTGGTAGTATATTCATGTTTAGGGAGTGATATACGATGCCACCATTTTCTACGTGTGTGATATGTGTCTGTAAGGACGTAGGTTTCGTTGCATCATGTTGCATTGCACGCTTTTCAAAACTTTTGAGTTTGGTGAGTGTTGCGGGGGTTAGCCTTGTGGTTTTTGGCAGATGGCGGACGAGGAGTACATTGACAGGGATGGTTGGACCCACGGCCAGTACCATAACAAACCAGGGTTTACTCACTTGTTTTGGAAGATATGCAAGAAAAGGCTTTGTGAAACCTCCTATATTACTGGAAGGTAGAAAACTCTTGCATTAAGGTGGGTTGTGTGGCATATGTTCACATTCCTGAGTCAGATCACATCCAAATTGGAACTTGCGGGAAGCTTGAGCCGAAGGTATAGCCTTCGAGGATACTATTGAGGATGCTGCTAGGATTGCGTTGACTCAGCTATGTGAGGACAACAAGGGAGAGATGGGATCCACTTCAGCTAAGTACTTTCCATTCAAGATAATGGTGTCTAGAGGAGGCGACTTAATGCTATCAACAATAAGTCTAGGGTTGAACATGATTTGCTTGTAGCGTCCTCTTCGGAGTATATGACTGCTATGTTTAATCTAGACCAGTCTTGCCAAGAGATTTATCACCAATAGAGGGATGTTTGCTAGACTATCATATGAAGGAGGCTGGATGGAATGTGAGTAGGAGGCAGAATCAACAAGACCATCTGGCACAACAACATGAGATGGAAAGGCAAATGAGAGAGCATGCTGAATTGATGGGAAAGGAGGCAGAGTTGCAGCACACCTTAGATACTATGGATGTGGGCAAGCAAACCTCAGCTATGTATAGGGAAGGAGTTGAAAGGAAGCTAGAAAGGCTTCAAGCAGAAAATGCCTTACAGAAGAGTCGGATTGCAGAGTTGAAAACATCTTTGGAGGAAGCTATTGCCATTAGAATGTGCTCAACGAGATGGAGGCAGAG
Organism: Digitaria exilis; assembly: GCA_015342445.1. NCBI lineage: Eukaryota > Viridiplantae > Streptophyta > Magnoliopsida > Poales > Poaceae > Digitaria > Digitaria exilis. Next base: position 445,477 of record JACEFO010002467.1, read on the forward strand.
CCACTTCAGCCGGAAGCCAATCAATACCAGCTCCCCATGAATATCAATGAGTTGGCAATGCTCCAGATATTGAGCCAGAATTGGCTGCTTCCGCCTGCTCCACCAGTTGATGATGATGAAGCTCTTTTTTATCAAGAAATTCAGAATGCTTTTTCATGTGGTGTTTGACCTAAATGAGGAGCACCAGCAAGAGAGCATGGAAGATGTCAATGTTGCACCAATCGAGGAAGAGTTTATGGATCAAGAGAATGTTGAGCCTGAGATTCCTGACATGGATCAAGAGAAAAGATGAAGAGAAGAGAGAGGGGACGTGTTGGAAGAGGAAGAATGGGTAGCCACTCAACCCCTCCCCCGGGGTTGTTGGATCCACCCCAATAACCCTGTATAAACTGCCATGAAATTTATGTGGAATTCTTTTTCCTTCTGTTGGTTGTAATTGTAACTGTCATTGAATTGGTTCTGACCCAATCATGATCGAGTGAAATTTGGTTTGCCTACCAAAAAGGTGTTTGATCCATTGAGTAAAATTTGTTTTGGCTTCATGGGCCTTCTTGAATTTCACACACTCAATGCTTTGCCACACCTGATTTTACGTGGTGAGCATAACTATCACTTGGATTCTAGTAAATTGTACATGTTGGAACCTGCTCAGTCAAACATGAATCATCGAAACAGGTAGGCATAAAAAAAATCTGTCTAGATGATACTCCATGGTCTTTTTGGTTGTTAGGGCATGTATTTTGTCTTATTCCATAAGGGATGAATCCAGGGATCCTTTATTGTTCCTAAACTATTTTATTTTTTTAGCCTCTGCCAAGTTAGTATTGATTCTTTTCATGTGTCAGTGAACAATTTTGTTGTTCGTCACTTTGTAGAACCAATTTTGATGCCTAATCATCCATCCACAAATTCACTTGTGTTCTTCGTTAATCTTGTTTGTGTTCTTGAAACACATTGTCGGCGTACTTACCTTGACTGGATTAAAGAGCCTGGACAGGTATGGGGCTGGCCCAAGTGTTATGCGTGACAACCCAAGCATATCAGTTGATGGGTGCACATTTAATGAAGTCCCTCCTATTAGGTTAGAAAAGTAGAGATATACTTAAACAAATCTGTTCATACGTAGATACGTAGACAGCTAGGATTCCTTTGTAACCCTACCCTGGAGTACATAAGAAGACATGGAGCTCCCTTAAAACGATTGTAGGATCGAGATATCGACTAAAAGGGGAGTGAATAGATGGTTTTTACTAAAATCACAAACATCTAACAAAAATTTAATTGGTAACACAAGAGAACTTCTATTTCTAGTATTATGTGCTAGGTGAAGGTTTTCAACTTAGAGTGACAAGAAACAATTCAATCTCTAGTAATGTAATGCTCAAATAAATTGTTTGAATGTAAATGAGCATAGAAATAACCGAAGGGAAGAAATGACTTATCCCGAGGTGTCGATAAACTTGCCGGCCACCCCTAAACATATTGAGGTGGATTAACTCCAATCGCTCCTCTACAAAGAGTCCACTTGGTGTATGAGCTGCTCAGAATCAATGAACTCAATACTTGCTTATTCTCTTCAACCACTCCGACAAGGTGAGCACAATGGACCTCTCAGAAGAATAACATGGGCTCACTCACAATATTCTAAAGGGCACAACGGTACCACAATCTCTAAGCCGTCTTGAAGGCTGCAACCTCCAAGCGTTAACGAGGCAATGATTGCTTGCTTGAAGACTCCCCTGCGCCACCTATGGAGATATGAACCCAACCCTTTTCATCAAGGCCAGCTGATCCCACGAAATTCTACATTTCCCTGAGCAAAACAGTGTTTATTGGTAAGCTAAGAAGGCATTATCACCGTTATTTAGTGGAGCTGACCCCGGTAGCCATTTCGACGGGCTTTTCCTGTCCCTGGTACCTCCTACTATTTTGACAAGAAGAAATGAAGAAGAAGGGAGATTAAAAAGAAAGAAAGAGAGATGAAGAAGAAGAGAAGATGAGAGAAGGAAGAAGAGCCCCTTAAGTTTAAATTCTTAATTGGTCCTTGCATGGCTCCCCTAGGCCTGACCCTAAACTCCAAGGATCTTTGGTCATAATTTTAGAGAGAGGAGAGACGAGGCAGTGAGCGAGATGAGACGCTTGGATGAGAACGAACGATGAGATAAGAATAAGACTGTGTTGTGTAAAAAATAAAAAACCAGGTGATGTGAGGGCAATTAAATTGGATCCATAGTATGAAAAGAACAA